>CM067502.1:24807832-25218506 GCA_034509495.1 Acestrorhynchus altus
GGCTCATGATCACATCACTAAAGCGGAGAAATGGTGAGAGTCAGGAGAACACGGGGGGGAGGGGGGGGACTGGGGTTCATTTGATCGAGTGTCCTCGGCCTGCTTCCTGAGGATATGAGGTTTTTGAGCAGTGTGGGGGCGGCAGGGTGGTCTGTACCCCTGAGATCAGAGAGACACTGCGGATTGCGTAATCGCGCGTGCAGCGCAGTGGTTGCCCTGGTGACAGCTGAGCGGTGCTGAGGTTGGTCGCGCGCAGCTGGAGCTGTGCTCCCTTTAAAAACAGACTAAAACGCGGACTGAACACTGAGCAGTGAGGGACAGGGTGCATGAGGGTGTTTGAAGTACAGAAGTGTGGTTTGGGACGCAGCCTGAGCGCTAAAGCTGATGACGTCCTTTCAGTGTGATGGCAGTAGGAAATTTGTCTGGACCAACCAGCTGTTGGACAGATGTTTTCGGACCTCACATGTTGACCCAAAATTGTGGACCCAGCTCTGTTAGCCAAACATATTTGCCTCCCAACATTTAGACAAAGTTACTAGCATAAAACGATGATAGTAATGAGCAGCATCTTACCAACCGCATAGCAACCACTTAGTATAACCATAGCAACCACCTAGCGACACTGTATCAGCCAACAGCTAAGGTTTAGCACCTTACCAACCAACCCATTATGACAGTAACCACTTATTATCTCCGTAGCAACCAACACCTAGACCATAACAACATCTTAGCAAGGACCACAAATACAATAGCAACACCTCAGCAACCGCCAAGTAAGACTCTAGTAGGTGACATTTATAGCATACAATAGCAAAACCTAGCAATGTCTTATCAACCAACACATAGACCATAGTAACGCCTTAGCGACCAACACCTACAATACAGGCCAAAAGTTTGGACACATCTTCTCATTCTCAGTTTTCTGTATTTTCATGACTATATATATTGTAGATTCTCCAAACTTTTGGCCTGTACTGTATGTCATACCACCACTTCATGGTTATGTTTCTGCCAATTGATTCATAATCCTTTCTAACATATTATTATTATAACATCATTACAGAGACATGTAATGTAATGTCTGTAGGGCTGTAAGTATTATTAAATAGTGCAGCTCCAAGTGAACAGTGTTGTACAAAACAGGGTTGTACTACAGAGCACAAACGGTGGTCATAAAGTAGTGAACCAAAAACACTGGGCTAAACACACACAGTTGACTTATGAGTGTATTTCAACAGTCTGAAGACCAGCATGACGAAGTGGAAGCCAGACTACGATGGAGCAGCATCTGAAATGGCGAAAGCTGGTGAGAACCCCGAATTCAGACAGCATTCAGAGTTCATGTGAACCGGCAAAGGAGTCATTAATGCTTTTTGAAATGTGTTATTTATGCCCTAAATGGTCTGTATTGCTGCACTAAACAATGTTGTTATCATCCACAGCTGTGGCTTTCAAAAATGCCAAGCAGTTTGAGCAAGCAAAGGACGCCTACCTGAAGGAGGCAGAATATCACACTGAGAACAAAGCGTATCCTTTTCTTCAGAGCCCGAATCAGACTCAAACCAGATTTCTGTCCAAAAATTTCACAACTTTTACATTTACAAAATTTCAGCAGACAAAAATGTGAAAATAATCTTATTTCTGCTACATTAGTGTGAATGCAGAATGACCTTTCTTTTAGCAGAATCATCTTTGATATTTGAACACAGGCATTTGTGTTCTATTTACAGTTTACAGTTCAGGATGAGCACTGACCAACTAATGAGGACTAGAATCTCGGTGCCTCCCCAGCAACATCCACCATTCAACCAGGAAGTGCAAATGCAACAGACAGTTCTGAGAGTATCTGGTGCAGAGCCTTTTAAAGACAAGCTTTGAATTCTGTATTTCAGGACACCAAAGCTACCATTGAACTGTTGTGTGTTGTGATTGGACCATTGTTAGGGACCACTCTTTCTATTCTCTAGGCATCTGTACCAACTGATAGCATTCAGCTTCTTTAAGTTGCATTGATTACTGACACAGCTTGTCTAGTCCCTGTAGTGAAGTATTGGTAGTAGAATAGGATTCAGACAGGAGCACCTAAACATGAATGTATTGTCTAATGCCAGTATATATCCTCACAACAGTGCTCCAAATGCTAGTTGAAAGCCTTCCCTGGGCAGTAAAGACTTTTTCACCTTAAAATAAAGATCATATAATATTAAAAAGTTTATTCATAATCACAATTTCATTGATATTTTACATTCATTACATGTAAAGTGACATTAGAACCCTTATTTTTGTTTTACTGTTGATCGGATATCAGAAATCTGAAAATGATACTGTCAGAAAGCTTGAAATATATCACTTTAAATGTAATCAATATAAAAGATGACACTTTATTTTATTTCATATATATATCAGTCAGAGAATGAAGCTCTTACACACCGTCCACCTTCACTGTTCATACATTAAACCTTCCATTCATCCATGTTCTTCACTTAACCTTAAACTACAGATTGTTCCATGCTGCAAAGTGAGTGCTCAACATGCTTTCATTGATGAAACCAAATAGTTTTGCTGTATTAATCTGCAACACAATGTTCACATTTATTTAATATGCACAATTACAGTAATGACTTTTTTCCACCAGGGCGATTGAGCAGGCAGGTATGATGCTGAAGGTAAGTAAGTTTGTTTCGCTTGATATCACATGTGAAATTCATTTAAGAAAATGTTCACCATAATTATGAATTCATTGTAATTGAGAACTGTCTGGAATACACATCTGCACTTTGAGGGTTTGCTTTTAGTACTAAACTCGTCCGGGGTGTTAGGATTTGTTCACATTACAGACCTCATTACTCGGTTCTGATTTTGTGCTCAGATCGGATTTGGCTGTATATATTCGATTTACATTCAGAACTGTAAATGAATCTGTCTCTGAAACTGAACGTATTCGCACACTCGTACGTTTTTGCATGCTGCACATCGTAAATGTGGAATCCAGCCACTGGATAAAATATTGGGTTTGTTTACATTTAAAGCCCCACCGTTCAACATAAACAGACAGTCAGCTGGCTGTGTACGCTGGGAACAGACATGCATGTTTTTTTCTCTCTGCTTTTACACAAACATGCATTAAAAGGTGGGCAGCCATATCCACGATGCCCGGGGAACAGCTGCAGAGCTGGCATGCCCTTGCTCAAGGGCACTTCAGTCATGTCCTTCCAGGAAATCAAACTGGCAACCTTCCAGTCTCAATGCTGGTTCCCTAACCACCAGACCTTCTGAAGATTGTCATATTTTATAAGTGATCTAAGAGATGTTTCTGAAACATAAATCTGACCTTCATTTTCTGGTATTTTGATATCTCCCTGATAAAAAAAATAATCTGATTTGGGTCACATTCAGAAATTGTTGCCTGCCCCCTGGTGGATTATCTGTACACTCCAGCGCTAGACAGATACATAGAGAAAGGCTCTAGATTAGAACGCAGATTATGGGGTAAACAATTAAACAAAACTGTTTAATGTCTAAAAAAAACTGCTTTGCACAATGAATCAAGTGTAATACAAAATGAAAGTCACACAAGTAGAGTGTTCTCAACTTTTTTCAATTGTTCAGAAGGTCAAATAAACACTCCAGTTTTAAAGAATTAGAGTTTTCCCCAATTCATGATTCAGGCTTTAAAGGGTTAAAATACTGTCCCTTGCTTGCACTAAAATAAAGGATGTTTCTTATTGTTATGGAAAGTCAGTTGTTTGTGCATTAACGTTTTATTACAGAATTAAATCTTGGATCATGAACTCAAATAAAACCAAACAAACATGCTTTTGGATTGACTCTCCAGTTGCTGAGCCCTAGATGAAAGTGAATCTAACATATTGGATATTCCCCCCCATAGGATATGAAACGATTACCAGAGGCTGTCGAGCTGATAGAGAAAGCCAGTGTGATGTATGTGGAAAACGGAACATCTGGAACTGCAGGCATGGCTCTTGACAGGGCTGGCAAGTAGGTGAAATCATTGATTAATTAAAGCTTGATCAACACTCTGAAGGTCCTATATACTGTACATCAGAGATCTGTACATTGAAAACCATTGAGATAAACAGTTACAGCAGACAATCATTTTCAAGGAGTATCATGATCTCAAGCTTCCAGTTACACCCAAAAAGCGATGCATGTAAAAATAGAAATGAACAGTATGTAAAAATGTTGGATAGAACTGTTAAGGAAATACAATAACAAATAAAATGTAATTACTATAAATAACAGTAATAATAAATAAACAACAACATAAAAAACAGCTGTGAATAGATGGGTTTGAATATAGTAGCTTATGAGTGAAGAGAAGGAAGATAATGGATGAAGTCTTGAGTGTCCTGTTAAAGTGTCGAGCAGTGTTCCTCTAGTTAGAATTTAAGAAGAAGCTGTTCCTCAGTCTGGTGGTTCTAAACCTGCCTGAGTGGAACAGGGCAAAAAGTGTGTGTGCTGGACCCTCTTCCTGCATCTGGAAGTGTAAATATCCGTGGTGGTGGGAAGGCCGACTCCGGTCATCTGTTCAGCACAATATGCTGAAGTCCACCTCCTTATTTGTCATGCTGAGGGGCTTCTCTCCAGGTGGTGGGGTGAGTCTGGTGCTGGGGGTGTGTTCGAGTCCTCAAAATAGGTGTACAACCTGTTGAGAGCATCAGAGCATCTGCGTTCAGCCAGGGTTTCTGGTTCGGTAGCACATCACAGACCTGGTGGTGGTGACACCTTCAACACACTTGCTTATGTATCCAAGGACAGCAGATGTGTAAATCCTGCACATCCAGCTCCCCCTCACTCACAGCAGCTTCCCTGAAGACCTGCCAGTCTGTGTGTTTAAAGCAGTCCTGAAGTACAGAGTCACTGTTGCTGGGCCATGCAGTGATGGTCTTCTGTGTAGGTCTGGAGCTTCTCAGTGGGAGGTGGCAAGCAGGGATAAGCATAATGGAAATGTGATCGTAGAGGCCCAGGTAAGGGCGGGTTAGCCATGTTTCTGAGAAACAGAGTACAGCACAGTTCCTCTTCTCCTCAGGAACACTCATCCTCAGCCACAAAAGATCCAGCTTGTTGTCTCACTAACACTCTGCCTCGCTTGCCCCTCTTCTTCGTCCATGTGCAGCGCTTCCTCCTGCCCTCTGAACCCGCTGCACTGCTGCGTGCCGCCATCTTGTCAGTTTGTCAGGTTTCAATAAAAATTGTTGACTGTAAATTTAGAATTGGGTGTTTTCAAAAACATGTACATTGTAGAACATTTGAAGGTTATGGACATATATGTAAGTCCAAGCGATTGTAAATGAAGGTGTACATCTATTTAATTTGTCCTTGTAGAGTTGTATGGTAATGCTATCAGTATTGTGGTTGGAAACCAACATTGCTCCACTGTTCAGAAGTTGAATTAAACTTCTTAAGGAAAACTTGCTAAGATAGTCTCAAAAGAGTTTCAGTTTTGAACTCAAGGAGTAATCCATCCATCTCCATGCTTAACAGTTGGAGAGATGTTCTTTTCATGAAATTCAGATTTTTTTTTTCTTCAAACATATCTTTACTTATTGTGGCCAACTTTGTGGTTCAACTTCTTCAGTCCATGGGGCTCGTTTCCAAAATGCATCAAGCTTGTTTAGATGCTCATCTGAAAATGTCTGATGCTGAAGTCTTCTAAATCTTCCTGAAGGTCTTTTGCAGTCAAACAGGGTTTAGATTTGCCTTTCTAGCAATCTGACAAGTACATTTACATTTACATTCGCGGCATTTAGCAGACACCCTTGTACAGAGCGACTTACAAAAGTGCTTTGCTGTTTACTTAGAACATCCTTAGCTAGTAGACAAGGATGGAATCTAGAGATTCCGCACGTTTAGACCATGTTGAAACAAAAGTTTTATGGAGTTAAATACTCCTGAAACAGATGAGTCTTCAGTCATTGACATTGAGGGACTCAGCTGTTCGGAATCCTAAGGGAAGTTCGTTCCACCATTTTGGTGCCAGAACAGAAAAGAGTCTGGATGCATGTTTTCCTTGCGTTTTGAGGGATGGTGGGTCAAGCCGAGCTGTACTTGAAGCTTGAAGGTCTCTTGGTACAGCTCGAGTTTTGACCATTGCCATCATGTATGGAGGGGCTGGTCCGTTTTTGGCTTTGTAGGTCAGCATCAAGGTTTTGAATCTGATGCGGGCAGGAACAGGGAGCCAATGAAGGGAACGCAGCAGACAAGTAGTTGTCTTAAACCTTTGGATGCCACTGAGTAATAAAGCATTTCAGCAGTTAATTCACAGAATTCAGCAGTTGCCAATTCAGCACCCCGGCCCCATTTGAATGATCAAATTGATTGTCAGATGATTTAAATTCTAATGTATATACTGAGGAAAGAAATGCACACAATTAATAACTCTCTATATGTTAGTAATACACTGTGCAATGGTCTGGGCTGTGTCTAACTTCCAGGTTGCTTTCTTACAGACTTATTGAACCGATGGATCTAGAGAAAGCAGTAGACTTGTACCAGAAAGCTGCATCAGTTTTTGAGGTGGGCATTTCATCTATACTTCATTTGTGTATTTAATATGTCACATCTGGCAGACTTAAAACTGACATGATTGACTTAATTTAGGAAACAAATAAGTAAAGTAGTTCATAAGTTTATTAGAATTTGTGTATGAAGCTCATGGTATTACAGGTATTTGTCAGAGTTCTTAAAACCTTTTCGAAGGTGATTTATTCACAGTAAAAGACAAGAGAAGGCATGTTGAAAAGCTCCAAACAAATTATTAAAGATATTCCAAAATAACAGAATAAATTTGTCAACAGTAGGCATAGCCTGGGAAGACTTTTAACCCTTCTGAAAAAAGGACCTGCCACCACATTTAATTGTAAAGAAAACACACTTAATGATTTTTCGACATTAAATTTAATTACCGTTTTTTCCGGACTATAAGCCGCACCGGAATATAAGCCGCACCCACAAAGTTGAAAAAAAAAAACCCTGGAAAATAACATATAAGAAGAAAAGGCTGCACCTCATTATAAGCCGCATGGTTTAAAGCGTGGGAAAAAAAAGTAGTGGCTTATAGTCCAGAAAATACGGTACTTTTCTTAAAGGGTCTCCAAGATTGGAAAAGGTGAAAAATAACTTGTTTATATTTTTGTGAAAACAGTACAGCCCCTGGGGTACAAAGATTGTCAGCCAGATATAAAATGATTTACATTCCACACACACACACACACACACACACACACACACACACACACACACACACACACACACACACACACACACACACACACCCTCTCCACCCCAACAGAATAAGGCAACATGAGGGTTAAAATGATCTGTGGCTGTTTCTGAAATCTCCAGATGAGAAGTGAGCGTGTCTTCAATAATCACTGTAACAGAGGATCACCCTCAGAGTGATCACAGTCATATCAGTATTTACAAAGGCAAACTGACACAACATGACTTACCTAAGCATGACTTACTGGGACAGATTTAATTCTGACAGATTTGAATGGGATGCTAAAATTGAAACATCTGTAAATGTGCACTAATGCAATACAGTGTAATAGGGCTGGGCAATCTTTCATAAATATCACAGTATTATGGTGAGAACATGATCCGACCTTGATCTGACTAATCACGTGTACTGGGTAGGTTTGAGCTGAACGGCTCTGCAGGTGTAGTTTAAAGTGATATATTGGTCAGGTAATCACTACAGCTATGAACAAATGCCATCTCTGCTGCTGGTGGTACAAAAACACAGCACCTTGAATATAGGATTCAGTTTAAAATTCTTACACATACAGAGAATTGTATGATCAGGCTTCTATGTATATGGAGGATCTGCTCCACCCATACATATCAGCACTTTGTCTTATGTCGAGTAATTTAAATTTACTTGTAAATTTAGTTTGTTCCACGTTCTTGCTTAAAGACTCGTGGACACACACTGCCCCCTTCTTAGTTCACTAACAAGGCTCAAACCTGCCTCTACTTCCTCCCCAAGTTGAGAAGTACACAAGTGTCATATGCCATATGTCCCTTTAAAATCCAATTTTGATCAACACTACTCCTTCTTTCGGCTGCTCCCCAACACAAACGAATGTTTATTCTTCTACTGTAGAATGAGGACCGTCTGAGACAAGCAGCAGAACTGCTGGGAAAAGCCTCTAGACTGCTGGTGCGACTACGCAGGTGAGGACACGATCAGGCTGACCTGCAGTGCCTTGTTTTTCTGTTTTCCTGTAAACGACTAAGAGTGCTGCAGGAACTGGGGCTAATTTGAGCCTCTTTAAAGTGAGAAGCACTGCAGTGGCTCTCAATTTGTGGGTCCTGTCCCTCTTCTCTGTCTCCTCTGTAGGCTGGACGATGCAGCCGTCTCCCTCCAGAAAGAGAAAAACATGTACAAGGAAATTGAGAATTACCCCACTTGCTTTAAGGTACGGTCAGGCTCTCTACCCATGTCATATAAACACTGTATTCTCGGAAGCCCATTTCATTTTATATTTTCGCTCATAAATAATAAATAAATGTACCAAATACTGTATTCATGTTTGCATTATAGAATTGCAGTTCATACTGTTTGTTGTATATCATTATTATGTGTTATTTACCTGTAATTTATCATTAATCTGTTTTCTTTTTGTATTCTGCAGAAAACTATAGCACAGGTTTTGGTCCATCTCCACCGCGGGGACTTTGTAGCTGCAGACAAGTGTGTGAGAGAAAGTTATAGGTATGAGTATTCACACCAGCTCCTCTTACCATACCGGAACACTTTGTAGTCCTATAATTACAGACTGTAGTTCATCTCTGCATACTTTGTTGTTGTACAGGACTACCACAGAGCAGGCTTTATGTGGGTAACGTGGTGGTGGTGGTGGTGTTAGTGTGTGTTGTGCTGATACAAGTGGATCAGCACTCCTACCTAGTTGCTCCATCATACACATGTAAAGCCATAAATAGAAGCTCATCTGGTTCTGCACAGTTTGTGTTGGTCATCCTCTTGTCCTTCATCAGTGCTCACAGGACGCTGTTGGCTGGATATTTCTGGCTGTTCTCAGTCCAGCAGTGACACTGAGGGGTTTAAACACTCCAGCAACACTGCTGTGTCTGATCCTCTCAGTGTGTGTTGCACTGATATAACACACCCCCCACGTTAGTGTCACTGCAAGTAGTGTACACTGCAGTGTTTACTCTGCAAGGCCCTGTCGCAAATCACTCCCTTGTTACTCCCTTGAGGTTACTTAAACTCGGTCGGGCAGTTCTACATATAACATGCTGCTCAAATTGCTTTGGAGTTCTCTCCGAGGCATATTTCACTTGTTGTGATGCTACCAACACAATAGCACAAGTCAGAATGGAAAGTCACATCGGGTACAGCAGTAAGCCCCACTCTTGCTCATGTCCTATGTACACTTTTAATGTTGAGTGTATATAATTGTTGAATGTCATGCAAAAGGCAATAACTGTTGCTAGATCTGTTTTCTGTATTTGATTGCATATTGCATTCTGGTTTTTCTTCTAGTCTCCCAGGGTTCAGTGGCAGTGAGGACTGTGTTGCCATGGAGACCTTACTGGCAGGTTATGATGAGCAGGATGAGGACCAGGTGTATCGTGTGTGTAACTCACCTCTTCTCAAGTACATGGACAATGACGTAAGTTCTGCAGGAACTTCATCTAAAACGTTGAGTCAAATAAATACGTGTTGTGGTGCATAATTTTTAACTTTAACTTAAAAGTATTCATATCGCTTGAACTTTTCCACATTGTTTCACATTAAACCCACAAACTTAAATGTATTTTATTGGGATTTTATGTGATAGAGCAACAAAAAAATTGCAAGAAACTGTGAAATGTAAAGAAAATAATACAACATTTTCAAAAGATTTAATAAATAAAAATCTTGAAAGTGTTGCGTGCATTCGAATTTAGCCCCTTGTACTTTGATACCCCTTAATAAAATCCAGTCTGACCAGTTGTCACATAATTAATAGTCACCTGTGTGAAATTTATTCTCAGTATAACTACAGCTGTTCTGTGAGGTTTGTTAGAGAACATTAGTGGAGAAAGCTGGAGCTAAACACAGGGCAATTCTGGAGGAACCTGTTAGAGGCTGCAAAAGACTTGAGACTGGGGTGGAGGTTCACCTTCCAGCAAGACCTTCTTCTTTCGGCTGCTCCCTTTAGGGGTCGCCACAGCGGATCATCTGCCTGATCCGCGTTATAGTTCTGGCACAAGTTTTACACCGGATGCCCTTCGTGACACAACCCTCACCATTATGACCTTAAACAGCCAGAGACTAGTTATATCAAAGCATATTCATGTAGTAGAATGTCCCAGTCAAAGTCCAGACCTGAATCTCATTGAGAATCTGTGGCAAGACTTGAAAATTGCTGTTCACAGATGTTCTCCATCCAGTCTGCCTGAGCTTCAGCTATTTTGCAAAGAATAATGGGCATACACCAAAAGACTTGCAGCTGTAATGCAAGAGGTTGGTCTTTCACAAAATTCCAATAAAATACATTAGTTTGTGGATGTAACATGAAACAATGTGGAAAGGATCAAGGGTATTAATAATTCTTAAGGTATGGTAGATGCCAAAAAAGGGCCAACCATTTGTTCTACTCACCCTTCAAACAGTATGCAAAGCTGGCCATCTCTCTGAAGGTGCCAGGGGGAGGTGGGAAGAAAAAGAAATCCCCATCTGCTCCACAGGGGGGTGCTGGAGGGGCACCACCAGCAGAGGAGGAGGATGATTACGAAGGAGGACTGTGTTAGCCTGGGAAACGTCTTATCCCTTCTAAGGTTGTTTGTGTGTGTGTGTGTGTGTGTGTGTGTGTGTGTGTGTGAGAGGAGAGAGGAAGTGTACATACATGTGGGCAGATGTGTGTGTTTACGTAATTTGGTGACTTAATGTGACTGTCCCCAGTGTTTGGTGGATTCAGTTCAGGTCCTGATAAATTCCTTTTCTCCATGGATCTTTCCGGTCTTGGGAGTCCATTCAGAACAAACACACTGTAATGTGAAATGTGTAAATTTACCTTTAATGATACGTGAGAGGCTGTTCTGTACAACCAGAAGCTAAAGCTAAATCTAAGTGAGGTTTAGATATAAATGTTAAATGTCAGTTTATTTATTAAATGTCTTATAAGATGTATTTTTGTTTACAAAGAGAACACATTGTACTGTTATGTGTACAGTATTAGTTCATGTATTGCTGTTTTAATTATCAGTCTGTAAATTAGTGAAGACGTCTCGTATCGAACTGTTTACGTAGTTTATGCAGTTGTATTTAAATGACCATCATCTACATAGTTATTCATATACTATAAATGGGTTTCCTGTTAATAAACATTACAGGGTATGCACAGCCAGGGGGAAAAAGTGTTGTGGTTACGTAGCCAATCAAAAGAACAAAACATTAGTTAACCGTCCTAAATGTCCCTCACAGACATGAGCAGGAAAGATATGTGTAGTTACAAAATGTGGATGCCTTTATTAATGTTTAAAACAGGTCATTGTCAGTTGACTATTAACTCCCATCCAGACTCTTTTCTGTTCTGGCACCAAAATGGTGGAATGAATTTCTTGTGGGAGTCCGAACAGCCGAGTCCCTCACTGTCTTCAAACGCAGACTGAAGACCAATCTGTTTCAGGAGTATTTAACTCCATAAAGACATTTGTGTTCAGCAGGATCTAAGCGTGAGGAACCTCTAGACTCTAGCCTCATCTACTAGCTAAGGATATTCTCTGAGTGAACAGCAAAGCACTGTTGTAAGTCGCTCTGGATACGGGCGTCTGCTAAATGCTGTAAATGTAAATGAAAAACGATTGATTTATCAGTTTTTAACTTACTGCTACACTTTGTTCCTGTAGACTTAAAAGTGACATTACCAGCCCATTATGGAGTACTGCCTTCTCCAAAGGATGGGCCTAGAGAACACTAGAGAGTGCTTCACAGCCCACAGGTTGAAAAACCCTGGTCTAGAAATCAGATCTCTGTGAATGCCCCACCTTTACAGTGCTATGAGTTTCACCCAGGTTACCTGGTTTTGTTGAGACTGTCTATCCCCTCCAATATCAGGAGCATGGGAATTCCGTTAGTATTGCTAAGATAACATTAGGTCAAAGTAAATATCTACGCAATGATTGAGTTAGCTACTGTACACAAACTTTACACAGCAGCTTATTAGGTCCGGGACAGTGAGGACACAGCTGGCATAGATTACCTTGGAAAGCTCAGTAGCTCGGACTGCGCTGACTGAATCAATAAATTAGTTCTGGGGATATAAGGGATACAATGCCCTTGGAATATTAAAGGTTTCTCAAATGTGATTGCTGCTCTGTAGCATGAAGAGTACTGTTTTCTGTTGCTTTCTGCTCCCTGGCTTTGTGCGCATCTCTGTGATGATTATAGAAACCCATCTATAAAATTATTCATGATATGTCGGTGGAACTTTTAAGGGTTTGTTTGGTCAGTAATACTAATGTGACTAACTGTGAATAACACTGACAATGGGCAGTTGGCATGAACATGATAAGTGATGCATCAGCCATTGTCTCCAGCGAATCTAAATTCCTGGTTAGACGTACTGCCATTACCTCTTTAATGTGCAGCTATGCTTAGCAAAAAGCACAGCATATAATCAAAGAAAATGACTGAGCAGTAATGTTAGTTGTATGTTATGTTTGAGGCATCCAAGCCAGCCTTGGTGTTCCACTGCAAAGGCTGAAAAACCAGTATGCTATCAAACCACTACAACAGCAGTAGATTCATTAAATATGAATTTCTGGTCGTTCACTAAATGAAAGCACTGCCTTGTTTCACAAAACTTCTTTCATTCCATTGTAAATGGATAAGATTGGAAAAAAGTAAGGCACTGAATGTACCTGATCCACATGTAGAGGTGTGAATTGGGTATAATAAGATGTGATATATATATATAATATAATATATAATATACACACACACACAGTACAGGCCAAAAGTTTGGACACCTTCTCATTCTCAGTTTTCTGTATTTACATTGTAGATTCTCACTGAAGGCATCAGAACTATGAATGAACACATGCTGAGTTCTGTCCTTAACAAAAAAAAGGTGAAATAACTGAAAACATGTTTTATGTTCTAGTTTCTTCAAAATAGCCACCCTTTGCTCTGATTACTGCTTTGCACACTATTGGAATTCTTTCAGTGACCTTCAAGAGGTAGTCACCTGAACTGGTTTTCCAACAGTCTTGAAGGAGTTCCCAGAGTTGGCTCATTGAGAGAATGCCAAGAGTGTGCATGATTTCAGTTTTTTCACCTTTTTTTTTGTTAAGTACAAAACTCCACATGTGTTCATTCATAGTTCTGATGCCTTCAGTGAGAATCTACAATGTAAAACAGTCATGAAAATACATACATATATATAGTATATATATAGACATCAGTATATTATAGTATGTCACTTGGGATACAAAAGACCCCAAAACTGATATCAGATCAGCAGTCTTAGTTTGAAAATTTGCAACATTGTGTGTGTTTACATACGATCAATAATCAAATATGAATTAGATTTCTGCATTTATCTGACTATTTACTGTCAAAAGTACACAAGGATATCTGTTCACAGCAACAGGGTTGATACCTGGCAGTGGCATCTGAGCTATGTTTAATACTGAAAATTATTCACCAAATTCAACGATTTACCCAGCTGGCACATAACTGACCTCCCAACATTGACATGTACTTGAAATGTCAGCTGTGATTTCAGTGTTGATAAAATGTTGAAACAGTGTTTAATGTTCAGTGGTTATAAAAAGTTTAAAACACTGAAATCAACATTGAAATTTCAATTGTAAATCAGCATTATGCTGTATAAAGATAATGTTTTTAATATAAAAACTTACTTACAGTCGTTTGAAAGTATTGCAAATAAAAAGTTCAGTGGAGAACGTTTATTGTAGTGAAAACTACAGTATGTTAATTGACTGATTTATTTACATTGTGTATTTAAAAAAATAGCTAAATGAGGGCCATCTGTATAAAATGCAGATTTCTGAAATCGATGATGACATGAAACAATGTTGTAATATCAACACTGATTCACTTTTCAAAATCAAACATTCGCTGGTGATTCAGATATGACAGTATAATTGATTCAGTTGTGAAAAACAGTGAAATGCCAGCTGGGTAAGAATGAAACTGTAGTTCTGCTCTCTAATCTCTAATCCACTGGAGAAATATTCACTTATGCTCAAAAGTGACCCCAGTCAAAATGGATCCTATGGTAATCAGATCAGGTACGTCTGTCTAATGCATTCCTGTAATGATGATAATTATGAACACAATGTATGCACAGCAATAAACACCACTGCTGGTGCACAGCTCATGCGGTTTGTATTGTTTTTGTGTGTAACAGAGGTACATTGCTGGATCAATAGATACCCCCAGAATCAAAATTCTGCAGCCTTAAGGTTTTTGAGTTTTTGTTTTTTTTTGCAATTTATCGCAGTTATCAGCTATTACAGCACTCTCGTCAGCATTCACACACATCTCAGTAAACATCCTGTGCCCTAAGAGCTCTTCGTGCAGAAATGAAACATTTTTGTTCCTATTTATATTTGATGAGGACATAGAGTGTGGAGCTGAACTCCTGCCCTGTTCCATCTTTAGTTCATCATTAATGTATGCAAGTGCTCCTATTTTCCAACCAATACGTCTTTGTAAGAGCATTAGTGGTGTTGGGGGGACGGACTGTTTAAATGCCATCACTACCACACCTTATCTTCAGATACACTCCTGTTAAACTGATCCAGTTTGGTGGGGGAATCTAACAACTTTTGGACTGAAAGCGCACAAGCACAGAATATTCAGCCCGATCTGAAGCAACTGCCCATTAGGTCAGGGGAGTGTCTGGGAGTGTGTCAGGGTAGCTGGTAATCCTTGGTAACCTCTTGTCCACACATTCCTTTGTTCAGAGATTAGGACGAAAAATGCTATTCTTTTAACAGATTTTTGGAATATTAAAGGTTTTAGTAAAGATTAAAGATCTTCACTGCAGTTAATGTTGACATTTGGCTGAAATAATAATGTCAGTTGTTGCTTTTACACTGAAACAATGTTTAATGTTAAATGGTTGTGAAAACGTTAATAAAACACTTATGAATAGGGTTGCAGTGGTGTACCAGTTTATAAACTAATGGCTGTCATGGCAACAAAAGGCCAAACAGAGAACCTTGCCAATTATGTTATAAACAATCCATCAACTGATCATATATAAAGATATAAGATATAAAATAATCATTAGTTGGATACAATCGTTTCAGAGAGCTCCACATCATCTGCAGCTTTCTTTGCTATTTATTTATTTGATGTATTTTCAAAAGCGGGGGACTTTTTACATAGACCCCATATGACCAGTTATGCCAAGTTTGTGGACACTCCTTCAATGAATGCATTTAGTTACTTTAGGTTGCACATACTGCTGACACAGATATGCAAATGCACACACAGCTTGTCTAGTCCCTGTAAAGCAGTATTACCAATAGAATAAGACTCTCTGGAGCAGATAAGCAAACATGAACCTACTGGCACCATGTCTAATGCCAGGCGTGGGCTAGTGGGGAATAAAGCCCCCCAGCCATAGAGCTGTGGAGCAGTGGAACTATGTTCTCTGGAATGATGGAGCTCCATCCAGTACTTTTGGGATGAGTTGGGGACTTCAGAATGTGGTGGGGTTGGTGGTCATCAAACATCTTTGACCTCAATAATGCTCTTGTGGCTGAATACAATCAAGTCTTCACAGCAATGCTTCAACATCTAGTAGAAAGTCCTCTCTGGACAGTAGAGACAGTTACTCCAACAAAAGCAGGATAAACTCTTTTTAATACCCTTGATTTCAGAAGAAACAATGAATGAGCAGTCCAAATACTTTTGTCCATATAGTGTACTAAAATTTAAAAATGTTTTTAACTTCATTAAAAGCTTTGTTTCAAAAAAAAACCAACTTGTTTTCATTCTTTGAAGGGTCACTGAACCTGCTTATTATTATTACACAATTATAGTAGAAGAATAGTTGTGAAATATTATATACTGTGATATTGTAAAAGCGTGATATTTTCGGAAACCGTTATCATACTGGGAAAATCTCATACACTTGCAACCCTACTTATAAATCAACAATGCATTTGAAAACAATGAGTTATAAAATTGATAATGTTGAAACTGCATTGAAACAAATGCTGCAACAACATTGAGATTTCAACGATAATTCACTTCTTAAAAGCAAAAGTCGATTCAACGTTGATTCAGCCATGACCAGGACGTTGATCTAATGGTGAATGAACAGTATAATGTTTTTAGGGTTTTGTCAGTAACGTCCCCTTGGAGCTATAAGGTTCTATCTGACATGTTTATCAAAATTGATTGTTATTGTTTTATTTTTATAAATGTATGTATTCTGCTTTTTTATCCAGAAACTTTCTATCTCCATGTTAAAGTATAAAGACTATAAAGACGTTAAGGCTCAGGATCTCAGAACTGATCATAATGCAGATAGAACCTTATAACTCCCAGGCGATGAGATGTAAAGGACTGCAAGCTAAACATAAAGGAGAGACTAACTTTGCCCTTCTGATATGTGCTTTATTTGATGGTCATTGCTTTTGTTCAGCTTTCTTTTCCATCTTGTCGTACCGTTACTTAGTAAACCCAAGTTTTTCACATTTCTTTGTCCCTGTAAAAGCAAATGTACATGTGACGTAATGAAAATGTCTTAAGTCAAATAGTAATTACTCTCTCATGCTACAATAGCTTTAAATAATGCATAGTTCAGAAATGTGAGGGTGATTTGTGGATTAAAAATCACGTCTGATAAATCTCTTCTCAAGTACTCCCAGTTTTCTTATGGTGTCTCCATTATTGTGGTGGAAGGCTGGAGGTCATATTCAAATCCTCACAAGTTTTTCTGTTACCTTCTGAAAAATGTCATCCTGTATATTCATTACATTTGTGTGATCACAATAATTACACCTAAAAGTCCCTTTTCTATGTTCATGAATACTAGTTCTCACTAATACATGTAGAAATGAACTCACTATACCACCCAGTTTAATGTAAATATGATCATATTGCTTCACCCCTTTCAATATATATGCAAATAGTCATTATCTGGCCTTCACATATGCTCCAATATCTTTACGTCTGGCAAACAAGATAAACTCCCAAGTCATGTACATCATAAAAACATACAATAACCACCTACAGAAAGTTCATGCTCCATCAGTTTTGACTAGCCGTGGGCTATCAGTGATCAGCATCGCATTACCATGATATGTACCTTTTTTCCTCTCACCCTGGATGGCATCTGTTTAACAGTTAACCGTTTTATATTTGTTGATGAGATAAAGTCCAATACTCTAATTCACAATGGAAAAAAGGACTGGTGCGTGTTCCTGAGAAAAATACTGAATGAAAAATGCAGTTGTTTGTATAAACTGTGCAGATTGTCAGATGATTGCTGTGTTGAGTTTCTCCAAGCTTCTGCAAATCCAGAAGTTGTCTCACTTCTCTTCAGAAAAAAGTAGGTCCCTTAAAAATCCATTTTAACCATTAACAGTCTCTTAACGCAATCACACTGGGACTGTCAAATGGCCTGTCAATCAATAAAAGGCCAAAAGGGGTCATGCACTCCCCGTTGTAAAGTTGTTTTTTTTTTAAGTTTATTATTATTTATTTGTAGTGCTGCATGATGGGAAGACCTCATGTCCATTGAAAGCCCTTAAAAATGCAAGTGGCGGCAGATCAACTGCCTCTTACTGGGCAACTACTGCACATGTGCTGTAGGTGCAGGCTGTACGGTGCAGCTACAGTTATAAGCAGTAACTAAGCACTGCTGTATCATCCACCTGTTAAACACACTCCTACAGCAGCACAAGCCAACGGAAAGGCTTGTGCTATTCCATGTTATGATGCCGTGTGCCGTGAGATCAGCGTGCTATTTCCAGTCATTTTTACTATGTTTGTCCTCACTCTTTCTTCTCTCTGGTCCACTTGATCATTGTCTCTGGAGAGCGGTAGAGGAAGATGAGTTTAGCATAGAGATCTTCCTCCAGGTCCAGCTCGCCAGTCTCACGCACGAGGAAGATATCCGTGCAGAGTTTGAGAATGCGGTCAACGTTGGGAAGCTCCTCAAACATAATGGTGTGTGAGATTCCGCTGAAGAACTCCCGCACAAACTTGCCAATCACCAGCACCACAGACATGTACAGACCCATGATGCTGAGAGAGAAACGTTTTCTCAGTTATAACCAGTTTCACTTCTTACACAGTAACATGATCTCATGTGTCTGATTACAAATAAAGTTAGTGTTTACAAAATATATTTTTTTAAAATGACATATTTCAAATGCAGTTTTGTACACTGGTGCTTGAAAGTTTGTGCACTCCTTCCACGCAACTTCTAAAAGTAGATAAGGAGAATCAAATCAATTTATTGAGGAAAGTGATCCAATATTGCATCTCTGTGAACCTTTGCTGTCAGTATCAGGTGTGACCCTCTTGTACAGCAATAACTGCAACTAACGTTTCCGGTAACTATTGATTAGTCCTGCACTAATTTTAGCCCATTCTTCCGTACAAAACAGCTTCAAATCTGTTATGTTGTTTGGGTTTCCTCCCGTGAACTGCTTGATTTATGTCCTTCCATAACATTTCTGTTGCTTAGGTTCATATAGAAATATGTATTGACATGTTCCTTTAGAATTTGCTGGTATAATTCAGAAGGCCCAATCATGTTTCACAGATGGGATATGTTTTTTATGCTGGAATGCAGTGTTTTCCTTTCCCCAAACACAACATATAACTTATCATTTAAACCAAAAACAAAACATTGCTCCAGTAGATTTCTGTCTTGTCCACGGGATCTTTAGCAAACTGCAGACTGGCAGAAATGTTCTTTTTAGGAGAGCGGTGGCCTTCAATTCAAGTGTAATATTTGTATTTTTAGGACTTCTGATGAAGTTTTAGTAGAAATATAGAAAATTCTAAAGAGTTCACTAACTTTCAAGCACCACTATATTTGTGTATTAGAAGTGTGTGATGACAGCATGATATGCTCATCATTATAAGTTACAAATCACAAAACACTTTGAACAGGATATCATAGCTACCATGATAAATAGGTATTCCATTAAAAAGAGATATGGACAGTCTCACATCCCTCTGCTTTAAACTGCTGCACGTCCACTTCATTACATAATCTGTATAAACTACACTTTATAAACGGCATAAACATTAACTGCAATTTATATATATATCATGGTATTTTGCGGCCACTTACCCATATCCAGCCAGGAAGCCGAGACTGGGGGGGCTGACCTGATCGCTGAAGATATAGAGATCCAGCTTATGTCGAGAACTGATGTTCCTTGATGTAAGATCGATTGGACTTTCTGACTGCTGATTCACAATCCACCATTCTTGAACATTTCCTTCTCTGCTGTTCTCTCGGTTCAGGCTCAGGGTAATATTTTCAAAATCTGAAGCATACAGAAAGAAAAAACGTGTTATTCCTGTGGCGATCCTCAGTCCTACCTTCATCCTTATCCGTCAGATTTCCAATCTCTGTCTACTGATCACACTCGTAAAGCTAATGAGCTGAATTATGTGTGTGTGGCAGAGGTGGGTATTTCATGTCCAGCAAGTCAAAACCCACCCCAGGATTTTGTTTGCGACTGCTGTGGCTGAGCCATTATAACAGAAAGAACTTAAGGTGGAGTAAGGGACAATATTATTCTACAAATATTTCATGTCTATCAGGTCACAATGAGCCAGAGCACAGCTGCCCAGGCAGTTGGAACAAAAGCTTTTGGGCCATTAGATGCTGTTTTCTAGGGTTCGTAAGAAAAAGTAACCTACAGACATGATACACATATCATAAACTACAAGACCTAATCTATCTAATAATGGTCTCATCATTGTGTGAGGAATTATCAGTGAGTAATCCAGGTCAGAAAACTGCTACAAGTCACTCGTTTCCAACTGAATTAAGTCCCACTTTAAATGCCAAAGGAGCTTCCAGTGCATCTTTACTGCTCTGTCCACATGTGTACATGCTCAACCTGCATGCAGACTCTGACTGATCAGTGAGAGGGGGCGGGGCTGATGTCAATGTCCCAGATATTGGATTATAGGAGAAAATAAGAGTGGAGAGGCTGTTTGCTCTATTTCTTTGCTCACACAGTGTTCAAATTTCAGAATAAAAGACGGGTTATACTAATACACATACAAATAATACAAAATTAGGGTATTTAGGTTGTTTCTATATTTTACTTTAACCACTGTCAAGTATATTGAACAACTTATTAAAATATCTTTGGCAATCTAATCATCACAAAGAATTCATCAAAATTCTTGCATTTATAGCTCAAAAACACTGGATGATCAATTTCCAACACGATGTCTGTGTTTTAGTCCTTATACACAAACAAACAAAAAAACAAGCAAAACATTTAAATTTTGATAATATTTCTGTCTAGAGAAGCCTAGAATCTCCTGAACATAATATCTGGGAAATGTCTCCTATTAATGTTTAAGAAACAAAAAACAAAAAAAAACATACCACAAAATTAGCCTAGTGTGCTAGATGTTAGATATGCTAAATCTTACCTGTACGTAGCTGCTCAATGTGTTTGGCGTTGGAGTCACTGGGTGCTCGTAGATATCTTGGAAAAATACCAGTAATGAGCCTGAAAATAAATAAGCTATTTAGAGAAGTGATACTATTTATTACTCTCCAAGACAATGAAAATAACTATAAACTATAGACTCACACTTGATCCTTCTTTGAATCAGTCTTTCCAGTGTTATTCAATAGTTCTATAAGTTTGCCTTTTGTCTCTTCTTCCAGGGTGATTGTGTGTTTCCCTGTTGCCATTTCAGCTTTGGCTCCTAAACTCAGGTTCCTGAACAAAATATATGAATTCATGATATCGTATACATAATATCATACAGAGAATTCTTTTTGAACACTTTATCAGATACTACAGATAATACAGAAGACCATATGTATGCATGGCCCTAAGAAACTAGCCCATCCCCCACCAAATTCCTTTACGGATTTATTTTTTGTCTCATTCTTTAGGCTTTGGTCTGGTTTTTCTTTCTTTCTTTTATTCTTTAAGGAAATATGCGCCATTAAAAATGTATCACTGCAGAAATAATAGGGTCCAACACGTACACATCAGTACTTTAAATGAAATCATGTACTGATTAGGCACTGTGTACAAACTGGAATTGATCAAAATGAAGAGGGATGTTCAAGTGTCTTAATGCTGAGAATCAGACGATACTGTAATATAACGAGACATTCTGTACTAACTTGTTTAGTTTAGTAGTAACTTTCTCAACATGACTTTCCTTAAAATTGTCTGCACAATAATTTTATATAGTTTCAGATATGATGTTATGTAAAACTGCTCCAAACTGCAAACTCTGATTCATTAACATGATTCATTAACAACACTTTGAGGACACCAGGTGGCACTCTAACACCACAGTTAAAACTAAGATACAGAACTGGATTGCCACTAAAATAGCTGATACCTGATTCATTAAAATGCTGGCATCCGATCATGATACATTTTATTGGATCGGGGCACCATGCAGAATTATGATGTGTTATTCTTTTCTCTGCCACTCTTATCAAAACATAAAACAGAAAATAAGTTATGTGGAGAGATGCTGTAGAGGAACCACATTTGGTTTCATAAATGAACTTTCTAGGAATGGTTAGGATTTATTTTCAGGAATGTAATAGTTGATACACTCTTCAAAGGGTTGTTCAGTGGGACAGTATGTTGTACCTCTGTATAGACCATGCCATGGTTAAAGGCAACTCAATCTTCTGGTTCAGCATTTCTATCAGGTTCGCTCTGCTTGGGGGGCTGATAGTCCACAGTGAGTTGGAGCTTCCTTCTAGGTGAGCTATAGTGACATCCTGATACACATACGCCTCCAGAAACTGCAAGGCGGCCTACACATAAAATAACATTGTTTAAATGTTAAATATTGCATAAATCATCTGTGTTCAAATTTACCTTCACACACACTTCACACATTTGAGATTTACACAAAGTAAAGCAGCTTTCACACTGAACACTTTCAAACAAACTATTTTCAATGGGATGCATAGTGCAGACATGGCCGATTTGAGTAAATTAATGCTATTAATACTGAGTATTAGCTGATACCAATTTTGATCCAATCTTTGTGTATTAATAAAACAGTTTTGATAAGATGTGTAGCTGATTAATACTGAACTACAATCAATTTATTTTGGTAACAATTTCTATAATGAGAAACTTTAAGACCCGTCCATCCGTCCGTTTTATAGCGTGTTTAATATTTTATAATCCAGACTGACTGCCTGACCATTCAGCTTCCGATGTGTGTAGAGTAGTGCACACTCTGCACTGACTGGTTGACTACTGCTGTGACACAACAGGTTTACAGATTGGTGAATGCACTACAGATGGGTTTCTATAGCATGCGCTTTTGTATTAGCCTCCTCTCAGTCTCTCAGAAATCTTGTTATTAAAAGAGATTTTTGTACCAGCTTTAACTGACATTTTCAACAAAAGCATTTTAAGTGAGTTATTACTCAACACCAAATATGCACATACATTAATATTAAAATACTAAACTTTCTTTTTGCCTGTAACTCAGGTACTTACTGGATCGTTATTTTTTAGAGTGAAAGCACTGAATTCGCTTGAAGTGATGTTTATCAGGTTTTTCTGCTGAGCACTCATTGTGAAGATTGGCTACGATGAAAGCAAAGCAGAAAGAACACATGAGGGTTTTATTAACATCACAGTTGTCATTCTTAAGGAAATTCAATTTCCCACCCACCCACAAACACTCATACCTGGAACCCTCCAAGTGTGAGGCTGACAGAGACATCCAACGGAGTGTTAACAACGCCGGCCACTGATTTGACCAGAGACATGAAGAGCAGGGGGAACCAGACAATACAGATAAGCAACATCACAATCATGCCACCCATCCCATACTTCACCACCTTCTTTTTTTTCTGGCCCCGTGGCTGAGGGTAGCGCTGGAACACAAAAAGAGAACAGCTCAGTACAAAATTTTATTATATAACCTAAATTTTATTTTCAAGTTTTTCAAAGTTACATGCTTTAATTTCACTGTTTTGAAGAGCCATTAAAATACAATAAAAGCTCTGGCAATGTGACTGGCAATGGCATAGTATCTGTCTTCAAGGTGAGCTCTTGAGGTGACAGCAGTATGCAGACGAGTGTCGTTCTGTTGGAATTAAGCACCGCAGTGTGTGTTCAGTAAAAGGTAGGACCTCATCGGCTGCCTAAGTGCCTGTAATGAAGGTGATTTGGCATTGTACGAAACTGCCCCACACCATGACACCACCACTTATTGTTGCCGCTGACCATGGTGGACCATAAACATTGTCCAACACCATGGATGCAGTCGGCTGATTCCTTCTGGATACAGCTATTTTTCGTGTAGTATTAACTAGCTCGATTGGCTCGGGACATTAAAGGGGATGTGTAGATGAGTTTGGTACTTGCACATTTAAATTTTGTAAAAGTTCCTACCTTTTCGGCACTGTTTTATTACATTTAAAGGGGAATTTGGTGTTTTACTCCACTGTCTCCTTTGTGTAATAGGTAAAATTATTTATTAGCAAATAATACAAGCTGAGGAAAAAGCTGTTTAACTTTTTAACTGTTTTGCTTCTTACCTTCTCTGACTCTCTCCAGCACTTCAGCACAAAAATGTGGGCATAAATGTCCTCCACGCAGATCCAGCTAGATAAGCTGAGTGTGGTGTCTGTCCAGACCCAGTCCATCACAGCCCGCAGCTCCGTCAGAAACGGAATCAAACGAAACCTTCACAAAAGACAGAATATCATTTTCCTACTTGACAAGCAGAACCAGGGTTTCAGCTAAAGAATTACTCATACAATTCAAGGTTCAAGGTTCTGTTTATTTGTTACGCACACACTTATACGAATACAACATGCAGTGAAATGTTTATTACGAGTGTAAAGCAGCCGCGACGGCAGCAGACTCAGCAGCGCCATCTTATATAGAAAAGCAGAAGCAGTATACATGAGGCAGGATGGAAGAACAAAACATACACCCAGATCATGTTCCAAGAGGACCATAACTTAGCACTAAAAAAAGCACACATAAATTAACATGGACTGATAGGGACGGGATTTGGGAAGGGGAAGAGGCAAAGGTAAATGGGAGGCAAAGGTAAAAGGTAAACTTCTTCTACACTTAAGAAGTGTTATCCAGCCCATGTATGATGGGAGCAGCTGACAAAAAACGGAACTGTTCAATGAAAATCTAATCTCTGTATTGCACTTTATATGTCTGTAAAAGTTAGGCTCCAAAAAAGCTCATATTAATGTAGTGTCTCTTCTTACTCACTACCTGAAGCACATTTTCAATCAACAAAATAATCCTGATCTGACTATTAAGATAAATAAGGATAAAGATGCACATGCTCTCACCCTTGGAAGAGAAAGAGGTTGACATAGTTGTAGCTCTTGGTCAGGAAGTTGCCCAGCACACGAGTGGGGTAACCACAGCGGATCTGATAAGCCGACAGGCCAAAGTAAATACACTTCACAAAGTACCACACCTGGGCTACTTTATTCTGGCTGAAACGCCTGGTGATGAAGAGAGAGGAGAAATGATCTTTAGTCTTGTTTTAGTATCCTGCCAAAGCCAATCACATGAGAACTGCCATTTAGGGATCAATATAGTCTGTGAAAGCATCAAACACCTGTCAGAAGATTTGCAACTGCAGTAGCTCTACATAATGTTAAAACGCCTGATAAGATACACAGATTGTATGAATAAGCATTGGATGAAAGTGAGTTATGTGCAGCACAAGCTGCTTTACCTTTCCGTCACTCCTGGGAGGATGAAGAACATCCAGAAGTGGATGCCAAACACCAAGATGACCTGAAATATCACTTTACCCATCACAGTTTTGCGGAGGTACAGGGCACGATCCACCACCATTGTGCCAAACTGGATTAGGACCATGACTAGGAATGGTCCTGGCACTTGGTCTTCTGACAAAGAGGATGTGATATCTGCTCCTCCCTGGTGTTTCTGAGAATCACATGTTAATGATACAAAAATACTGATGAGACACTTGAACAGACAGAATTGAAATAAAAACTGATTTACAATTTAAAAGAGATCTGCAATGAAGGTTACTTTAACTTTTAGAACTCTAGGCCAATTTTGTGGCATGTTTGCATCGTTTGACATACTTAAGAAAAGTATTTATGAGCCAGTCACATATACCAGATATTGTTATTTTCAGGAGATCCAAGATTATTCAAATGTGTCTCCATCTGATGTGTAAAAAGTAACAGACTTTAAATTTTATATAAATGTAACTGTTTTGATGAAACCTTTACAACACCTACATTTATTTTTCTTATAAGGACCAAAAAAAACACTTTCTATCTCATAAATCCTGTTATAAATTGATCATCCAGAGTGTTACTAAAAATTATTTGTAATGATTAAACTGACAAAATTATTTATAATAAGGTCTTCATAATACTTGATAGTGGTCCAAATAAAATATTTTTCTTCTATCAATGTATCAGTATTATCCCTTCTCAGGACTTTTATTCTGAAATTTATTCTGAACACTGTTTGAGCAAAGAAATAAAACAAACAGCCCTCCATTCTCATTTACCTCTATAACCCAATATCTAGACACAGCAGTAAACATGCACTGGAAGCTCCTTGGATTTAATTCAGTTGGAAATAAGTATATTTTAACAGTTTTCTGAGCTCAATTATTCACTGATAATTCATCACACAATGATGTGACCATGGTTAGATAGTGCAAGTTTGTTATTATGTGCATCATGTCTGTATGTTACTCTGATCCTGAGTTATGAAGCTTAGAATACCAGCATGTAACTGCTTACAAAATGAAAGAATTTTCCCATTTTAATTTCCTGTTTGATATAATAAGAGTTCATAGGGTTTGGAAGCCCTATGAATTTAATGTAATTTTTGCTAATAATCATCAAGATTGCAACACCCTTGTGCCTCCTACACTGCATTACAAATATATTATTAAGCATTTCATGAGCTACATCACTTCCAGTTTTTATTTTTGTTTTATTTATCTTTTCCTGTCATTCGTCAATGCATACCCCAAAAGCCCAGAAGCCAAAGACAATGATAATGAAGTCAACGGTGTCTGCCAGGAACATAAGGACGTAGACATCAGTCACAGCACTATATTCCGGATGGATCAGGTTGTAGAAGAACTGACGGATAGGCAAGTAGATCTCCATTGCTCTGACAAAATCATAGAGAACAAGGCATGTCAGTAAGAAATAAAAGCAAACAAATAATATGACATAAACCAGGGTTTCAATATGTGATTTTTATCCCATTTTATCCCCAGATATCAGTCTGACTGACTTTGTGTTGGTTGGTTCTAGTCTACAAATATTTTCAGTCGAATCGACAGTCGGAGGAAAAATTGAGTAGTGTGTGAGGGAGCACAGATTGTCTGTATCATGTAGAACTTTGAGAAACATTAGATTAAGTTCGATAACAGTTCCATATTTTCATATGTTTCCATCATGTGTGCAGTATAGCCAACAAGTACCGACGGATGGACATTGCCAATTTGTAACGACAGCCTTTTGGCTTAATGAGATGCCATTGTTTCAGCTGATGCTCACAACCCAAAACTGCAAACAACCCATCAATATCAGCACAGAAGCACAGATTTTCTTCCTGTGGAAAAAAAAACTGTTGGTGGCTCTAAAAGACCAAAGTAGGTAAGTCAGTAAGTCTCTGACCAAATCATTTAGTTCTGACTGAGCTATAAGATGAGGCTCACCACATATGGTTCAAAGTCTGAATCAGTCAGTCTGTCACTATCAATTTATGATTCATGGAGCATCTTTATCTGCTGCTAACTCAAAGCACAATGATTGTGGTGGCTCTGGTACAGGAAGAGTGTCATCATGTGGGACTGGCCTCATTGCTGAAGCCAAATTTGTGTATATGATGGATTTCTTATTTTTAGCAGAGAAACCAGAGGTATTGTGTAGCCGTAAGTAACATAAGTAATAGACGTGGTCCTTCTGTTCCCAACATATAATTGGAACAGCAAATGGCATTGATTTGCATGAACCTCAGCTCAAGATTCCACTTGATCACCACCCTTACAACAAAAGAACTCATAAGCTTTCATGATAAGAGTTGTCATGGTGCATTGTTGAGGCTTAAGCTTGCCCTCCCCAGAAATGTAACGTAGCTACATTGCAGCTGTTGCGACATAAGTTTCGATTTTTATTAACCATTATAAAAGATCCTGATACTTCTACTAGAACAAGTGCAGCAACATAAACACACCAAACTGATATATTTGTTTATATATACTGTTGCATTTGTTTAAACAAGTCTAATCTGTAACAAATCCTCTTACGCCATTCATTTTCAATCAAACACGAGCTAATTATGCCTAGGTCTGCCTGTAAAACATGAAGAACATATACACTGTGGATTATATACAGACAAACTGAAAATGTAGGAAAAATTGCTGAAAGTAGATTTTCTAGAAAATGGTATGTGACAGGAAAGTTTTGATGGTGAAATGGTTGAAATGTCGTGATGAGCAGTTCAAAAAACATATGATGGACCAAAAAGTATTCAGGATGCAAAATATAGTACTGTATACTGGCCGGTGACTTAATCTGAATGGCTCCCGTCAATAGCCAATGAAAACTGACTATGAGAAATGCAGTTTTTAGACACCTTATGTTAATTTTACATTCCACTTTAAATGATGCACTCACCTCCAATTCCTCTGCAGTCTGTACAGACCATACTGACCCTGTCTTCCCACCTACAACCAGCCAAAGGCTTTTTTCATGTTTCTTATTTTGTAGTGCAACTCATATGGTGGTTCTGTGTCTCCTAGGTATGTGAGCGCTGTGAGTTTTGGACCATGTTTGGTTCTGTTCAGTAACAGGTTGAAGTTGTGTAGTGTATGATTCCTAGTAATTTCATGTGCTATTGATCATTTTCATTCACCACAACAATCAGCAAAACTCAATCAGGAAGTGTGAGGTACTCAATGTTTAATAATCCGTTATGATTTTAGTGTCCCTAAGGCTACCGCAAACACATTTATATGAATATTTACAGAATGCTAAAATATAAAATAATGTACTGGAGGATTTTACCCCTTAGATTTACAATAATAACCTGAAATAGTGAAGTCTTGTTTATCTATGATGACTTACCTCTTGAGGAGGAAGACCTTGGCTTTGATGAGCTGTTCATGAATCTTCTCAACGATGAGCTCTTTGCGTGTCTTTGGCTGAACTTCAGCCTCACTGCTTTCTCTGCGAGTGCTGTTCCTTGTGCTCGTGCTGCCTGGAGAAAGAAGATGTAACTTTTACTGATATCATGCAAAACTTATCTATCTCTCTATTCAAAATTCAAACAATGAATCTGATCATTTCATTTTGCAGTAAAGAGTCATATAGCGTAAGGGCACCCATTATTGGCCTATCCAAACAGCTCCCCAATTTTGGCAAATTGGGAGTAATGCCAAGTTCCCCTCATTTCCTTAGCATATCAATTTGAGTAAACTGCGAAATTTGAAATTTCATCAAACTGACTCAATTGAAATATTCAACAAGAACACAAGTGTCTGATCTTTGGACTGGCTAATAATAGGGGAAGTTGAGTAACTGCAAGTGATGCTGAATTAGGACTAGGACATTTTTACTAGCTGTTAAAATGATAAGAGTATGATGCTTATAAGAACTCATAACATAATAATTACACCTGAAATACAGCTAGAACAGATCTAAACTGAAAGTATGAGATATTGTCTTTGAATGAGAGAGAACAGTCAGTCTCACCTCTCTTGGAGCGCATAGATGAGTTGCGGGACAAGTGTGAGGCCCCACTGGAGCTTTTTCGTCGCTGGTATGTGCGCTGTTCAGGGTAGCGCATATGTATGTGCACCTGAGCAGAGTCAATCGAGGTGCCCATGTTGACGGACTTCATGGAGTGAGGGGATGAGCTTTTTTTGTCCTCTTCAGCTGGGATCATCACTGTCATCTTCTCTTCATCCTCAGACTCGTCACGATGAAGAGATATGTCTTTCTTTGTCTCCTTGGGATCATCCTCATCCCACAGTCCATGACACTAGAAGCAGAAAGGAAATAATACTTAAAACATTGGAGTTGACTACTAGACAGTCAAAGTCAACCTTATATATATATATATATATATATTACATTTGATTTTGCAACACCAGCATCAGCTATGTAAAGATGTCATGACTTTAACCTGCTCTTTCTCCTATAATTTGTAGCGTTTTACAGGAGATTTGATAATCTATTCAGGGAAGAACTGTGTTTAACCTGTATGTGAACTGTGTTAAAACTATAAGCCTAATAGGTCAGGGGTCACTACGAGTGATAAATCTCCATTGTTAATGTGATGGGAGAGGAAAGTTATTTTATGGTGGCTCTAAAAAAGAAAGTGCAAATCTGACCAGTTCTAAGCTTGTATGGCTCATATATTGCAAAAGATATTCCAGTGATTATAGCTAAAAACAGTAGCTAATGCTGTAGCTAAAGCAGTTTGTTCTAAGGAGTACACATTTTTATGCTTAAAGCTTTCTGCTTTTATTTATAATTCGTTTAACTTTAAATGAGAATGTAACATTTATTTAGAGCACTTGTTATTTATAATTGGTCCAGTTCATTTCCAAACTCATAAATATCAGTTTAAATACAGTTATATTTATATAAAATAATAAATAAATAAATAAATATGATGAATAAAAGATATTGAATTGTACTTGTATTATATTAACTAATATGGCACTTTAACAAACAAGATATAGCACTAAAACACAATACAACATAAATGTTCCATAAAAATGTCTTATTTTAATTGAATGTTTCTGCTAGTCACTTCTTGGCTTTTGGGTTACATCAGCAAGTACACAAATATAAATATAGGAAAGCACCTTCAGAATGGAGCGATGGAAGAAGAGGGTGAGCAGCTGGATAAGGTCATAATGAACATAACCATCTTTTTTCTCAACCCCGATGATGTTAGGAGGGTGATACGGCTTATTTACATGTATCCTCTGGTTGAAGGAGAAGAAGCTGAACTGGAAAAAATATTTGATGACGATAGTAACCTGAAAGAATCAATTTGCCCACTGTTATTCACAATCTGCACTGTGCAGTCCAGGTTATAATGAAACTGTAGATATACTTTTTGAAACCATGCAGGCAATAATATTTTCAAAAAAATTTGAAAAGAAAGCAATGAACCTGTAAAACTTTATAAAAAATAGGTTCTTGCCTCGGTGTAAACAATGGCAGTCATCCAGAAGCGTTTGCTGGGCCGTGGCACAGACAGCATTGCCCACAGGAATATGAGGATGGGGAGCACCAGTGTTGCCATAGAAGCTGAGATCATGTGGTTGAGAATGATGACCAGGTAGCACACCATTTCAGAGTGTGCCACCAACAGGTTGTAGAGGGCATAGCACAGCTGCAGACCAAGTGGCTGGGATTTGTAGAACCGCTCAGAGCCTTCAAGTTCTTCATCATAGAACATCCTGAAACGCAGAAATAAAAACTAAAGGAATTGTACAATGTTAAGAGCCCACATAGAAACAGGGTGCAATATGGGCTGAGGCAATATATCAATATTTATATCTATATTGGGATATAAATAGCACAAGATATGGGCTGAGGCGATATCAATATTTACTTCTAGATTGGAATATAAACAGAACACGGTATGGGCTGAGGTGTCTGTACATCGCCATTCAGATGAAATATATTGTAATATGATTTTTATCGCACAGTCCTTGTGTCTATATGTGAGTATATGTAATAAACAGATTTACAATGCATGTAAACCAGGCACGGAAGGTCAATTAATTGTCAAATATCAGAGTTCTGAGTGGCCAGACCCCCCAGACAGGACTGAGTATGGACTGGAACAGGAGGAGGAGCTGGAGTGGTGGTAAGTTTAGATTTATAGGGAGTGACAGTGGAAAAGAGCAGCTATGGCATGGTCCTTCTCCCAAGTAGGAGTAAGGGGTAGCCATGACCTGATGGTTAGGGAACCAGCCTCCCCTGAAAGGTTGCCAGTTTGAGTGCCGGAACTGGCAGGGCATGACTGATGTGCCCTTAAACAAGGCACTTAACTGCCTGGGTGATGTGGAGTTCTTTCATAATTAAGAATATTGTAGAGTACAAATCCTCCTTTAATCCACTGTGTTTCAACTTACTTGTTGAGCAGCAGTTCACTGGCGGTGAGCTCTGTGGTGTGAGAAGGCAGCAATGAGTCATCCAAGTCTGATCTGCTGTCTGAGGTCATCAGCATCAGCCTCTTGTCGTTGTCACTCTCATCTGAACTTACAGAGAGCCTGTCAAAGCTCACAGCTTTGCTGTAGCTTGGTGGCACATCTGCATCTGATGTATTAGGAGCATCTGTGTCTGGGGTGAAGAGCTGACCAGCTCCTCTGTCTATGAGTACATAATCTGGGTCCGAGGACTCATAGTCAGTCCTTCTGAGACTCTGATCACTGGCTTGATCCTCTATGCTGAAGTGTTCTTCGTCCTGCTGATCTTCAACTTCCCATTCAGTTAATTGTGGGCTTTGTTCTTCGGCCTCTTCTTCAAGTTGAACCTCTTGTTCAGGATGAAGCTCTTCTTCAGGTTCCACTTCCTGCTCAAGACCAGCCTCTTGCTCAAGGTCAGTCTCCTCTTTCAGCTCCTGGTCTATTTCAGGTTCTATTTCTAATATGAACTCCTGCTTCTGTTCTTGTTCATGCACCTGCTCTGGTTCAGTGTCCTGCCCTAATTCGAGCTCCATTGAGTTCCAAGGGCCTTGTTCCTCTAAATGTTTAGGGCTCTCTTTTTTGGCTTGGTCCTGCTCATCTTCCACTTCTTCAATGGTGTCATTGGTGCCTTGCCGTGAGAATAAAGTAATGCACTGAGTGGCTTCACTGTTGAAGAAAAACCCAGAGATTTACAAACACAGAAACAACACACATTAATATAGAAATAACAAAAAATATTTTTCAGTACTTTTTGAAAAGATAAGTGATGCCAAAAATCTGATGAGCAGTAATTAAGTTGATTAAAACTGACAGCAAACAAAAGTTGACCCATGGTGCTGAAGACAGATCTTATCTATGTACACACTCAATGTGTAATGTGTAATGGATCTATAATGGATAGACACTTTCAGGCAGAAATCTAGATATAAGGTTGAGTGATGGAATGAATGACAGAGGATGCGTAAGTGCATTAAAAACCTGGAGATGGCACTGCTACAGCTGTCCCCGGATGAGTTGGACATATCCAGGCCATACATTTTGCGAAGTTTGGGCCGAGCACGTTCGCTGGTTTTTGGCACATTCTGTGGCATGTCGTCCAGGTCATCCAGAGTGGACTGGCGGGAAAAAAGCATGGTGGCGTCTGTGTATGCACTGATGGATGGAGACATGGAGAGTTGGAGAGATGGAAACATAATATGAGTGAGAGAAGCAATGAAAAGATGAAATAATGTGATGATCAATGTACCCTGTTAAGCAATTGAAAAGTAAATGATCTTTTATTACACATGACTGTTCAAGTTCGGCCCTTCACAATAATTATGTTATCCACAATATTTTTTACCCATGTATAGGTACTTACGGCTTGTTCTGGGAGCATTACATTCATACAAAAAATGCGACATGCAATCACTTGTAATGTTAATAATAGAGATTAAAACATCTTAATTGCATCTGACAGTAATGGCTCCTAGGATTGCATCCCATTACCACAGCCTCATTTTGAAACTTGATCTCATAGCCACCTGTGTCAAGGGTTTAACAGAACTCTCTTTCTCTCTGGATGCCTTTTCTACAGTGGTGCTGGATGATCTTGGGCATCTACTATAACAGAATTAGGCACTTACTGCAAACCACCAAGCACATTCCGTTGCCCTATGACATTGTGTGCGTTGACTGTCATGTGGGTGCTGAGTTAACAGAGAAATCATTTGCTTGGTTGGCCCAATATTAGGGAACAAACTCTGCTTAAATGAGCTGATTTGAACAATAAGTACTTGAGGAGAAGCCAAACCTGATGCTGTTCACTTTGCCCTGAAAATCTGTATTGACAAAACAAATACACTGCTGTTTTTGGTGACATGTACCTAGAGATACTATCTCTGGACATCACAGAGTCTTGGCTCTCCATGGTGTAGCCCCTGCGTCTTCGGCGGACCCTGTGAGAGCCTGATGTTGAGTCCTCCTCACTGATCCTGTCTAGTCCTGACTCCCGGGAGGCATTCAGACGCATCTGTTTCTGGTAGTAGACCTGGATGCTTTCACGTGATGGCACGTTACCCTGTGGAATTAGATTAAATGTGAGCTACTTTGAAGATCTCTTATTAAAATAGAATGACCAGCAGAGTTACTGTTCACCTCCATGATATACAGTGCAATAAAAATATTTGCTCCCTTCTTGACTCTCTCTGTTTTGCACATCACACTAAATCTTAGATCCTCATACAAAGTTGATTATAAAGGTGTACTCACACTAGGAGGTTCCCTGCCAAATCTCAGTTCTTTTGAGAAGTGTGATCATTGAAAGTGGCTTAAATCTGATCTTTTTTCATCATAAGTGACCCAGATGTGTCATTTGTGTGGCATTTTCAATTCCAATCTAGGACACTTTCATATGTGCTACTGAAATCTGATCACATTTGTGGCAATGTAACTCAGTCTGAACAGCCAGATTGGTGTAAAAGGGAAAATGGACGACAGCATTGGGGGAGGTGTTCAGTGGTGGGATAGTGACATAACAGACCTCAAGAGGGCGTGGTTGCAGTGTCAAAAGAAAATGTAAAGCTTAATAACAAAGGTTAAAGAAACCAAGGACGCAAACCAAATAAGTGGCCTGAATAATGAGCCATTTTTCTCAGTGATGAGCCCATCTCCGAGATCACTGCTGTGATGCTGCCAAAAATAAAAGTAAATCTCTGGAGGCGGAGCTTTTGGGCATGCATGTAAGTTGGGATTGTGAACTGTTGGAAAAGCCTAGAGTTAGTGCACAAATGTAGCCTAAGATATTTGTTTGGGTTGCTGCACTCTTGGATAAACTGTACATTTGGGAAGATTTACCAGTGTTTCAATGGTGATAATTGTAATGGCTCTCAGTGTGATTTACGTTGCAGTGTTGGATGAAAGTAATCAAGCCTTGCAATCTAGTGTTTCTGTTTACATGCAGAAATACAAGCAATCAGGAAAGATAAATAATAATTTGTGTTACTGTATTCATATGGGTTTGTCCAGATCAAATTACAAATGCAAAGAATTTCAAGCACTTTTAATCAATATGAAAAGGGTGACTAAATGTTCAGCACCTTTTTGACCTCTCTGGTAAGCATGCAGCGTTCAATGCGTAGCACAGTGGAGATGTCAATGTACTCTTTACAGACAGAGTTAATCCACACAGTCAGGCTCTCAACAGTGGTCAGGAACAGCACCCAAGTGAACTTGATTATGTTGAAAACCCTCTTAATGATATTGTCTGTTACAAAAAAGGAACATAAAGTAAGCACTTAAAGGAATGTCACGTATGATAATTTGATACAGTTGTTTATCAATTGCAATGTGATTAACTTAAAAAGCCTTATTATTCATATCATTTGCTGACATCAAAATAAACTGATACTTATCAGAAAAGTTTTTAAACATATTTGAATTTTACTGTAACAGTAATTATTCCTCATTTCTAAGAAATAAAGGCAGTAAGAAGAGCTTCGAATATGTGACTGATGTAACTGACAATGTAAACATTACCTTAAAAGCTTGTATTTGCAAACATACCTGGGCCGTCCTTCTTCTCCTCTGTGCTCTGCTGTTCATCTTCACCTACTTCGATTGCCACATGTCCTACACACACACACACACACACACACACACACACACACACACACACACACACACACACACACACACACACACACACACACTTCATTATGCTCCACAGAATGCTTTAGAACACAGAAGTCCATGTTTGTTTGTGAGATAGTGAGTAATGCTTTATGATGTGTGTCCTGTACCTTCTTTCTTTTCCTTCCGATGTTTATGTCTTCTACCATATCTTCTCCAGAAATGACGCCGCTCCTTGCTTTGCTCTTTCAGAGCTGTTTTGGAGTCTGTGACCCATGCATGGTATACAAACTGTGGAATAAAAACTAATCAGAACATCTAAAAACTTGCCTAATCACATGATTGAGTGCAAATACTGGACATATCACATTGCTAAAAACCAGCCTGAAATCAGATAATCACTCCAGCTGATAATCTTTATAACTTCATAACAAAATGAACAGGTCTGAAATGTCAATCTTGTGTAATTTTAGATTTTCTTCCAGTTTTGATTTGGTTATATTTGATTATATGAATTCAGGCAACACAAGCAAACTAAGGAGAGTGATGTGGCTACAGTTTGATTTACCCCACTGATATAGAGTCACATTAACAGGCACAGTGGGGCAAGACATACAAACTGATCCCAAAAATAAAACAATTTATGGATGACAAAGCACAACAAAAAAAAACATATCAACAGCAACAGAGACAATACAACTCTCAAACACATGCTCACCAATGATGATGACACCCTAAAAAAATAAACAAACAGTTTGCAGAGCTTTTCCATTCCATGCTGCCTTGACTGGGACAATATTTCAGACCCATTTTAAGACCCCATTAACACAATAAACAGCACCATGGGAGGGAAAGGCAAAGCTCTGCCAAAAAGGCACCATAATCAAACACAAGCAATCAGACAGTGCTAGCATAACTCTTGGGTGATACCTTGGCTGCCCTTATAATATACTGCAGGATTGTTTTGGGCAGTTTTATGATAGACCTGGGTAAAGCCAGGACAGCTGAGGCAAACTTTCCGATCGCTCGCTGAGGGGAGAGGACAGAGCCAGCCAGTTAGAAAGAACTTACTGGAAAGAAGAACTAAGTCAGTAGTCAGTGGGTTAGAAGGTGAGGTAACTGCACCTCCTGTGTGCCTTTAAAGGGATAGTTTGGCTGAGCAATGCCAATGCAAACTTTAGATTTTGTTCATAGTGGCATGATTAAGGCTGTAAGTAGTGATTCAACTGCATCATTGTGTTGAAACTGATAATAATACAATCATCATAAAAAAATAGTTGCACACAGAAGGAATCAACCAAACAACCAATAGTAATGAAACTGGGTGGGTAGGTTTGAGATCATGAGATGATTTGAATGATTCAAGTTTCACGGGAGCCTTGTGATGTAAGCAAGGACGGGTCTTATTGGTGTACCAAACTGGCTATATAAGGTCATCCCTTTGTGCATGCTTTCCATTCTGACTCGTGCTGTTGTATTGGAGCATTCTTTACAATTGCAGTATGCCTCAGAGAAGCAATTTCAGCATTTGTAAGAGTTTGAAAGTGGTTGCATCATAGTGCTCTGGTTAGCAGGAAGATGTTTACGATGTAATGTGCACCATACCACCACACTTAGCCAGGATCTGGGAGGCCTATACAAACCAGAGAGGGGAAACCAGTGTATTGACCGACATGTGCAGAGTGACCCAACAACCACAACCGCAGACATTCATTGAGCAGTGACACCCTTAATGAGTCATTCTGTCAGCGCTAGCATCATTGATGCTGATGGCTGCCCGACTACATGCACACAGGCCATAATGATGACCGCCCTTAACACCATGTCCGCATCACCAAAGACTTCAATGGTATTGTGCTAGACTGTCATGGAGTCACTCAGAATGGCAGCGGACCATCTTCAGCCACCTTCAGCCAGCCAGACCTCTCCCAGACTGAAAATGTGTGGGATGCTATTGAATATGCTATGAACACTCCACGTCTACTGCACAATCTGCAGGAACTGAGTGAGAAAACTCAAGCTGTATGGGATGGATTATCACAAGACACCATTAGGAACCTCTACAGCTCCTGAGACGTCTGGCACGTTGTGTTAAACCCAACTCCATACTGAGAGAGACTCTACTTCTGTATGTGCAGATCAGTAAATATTACCCATATCAGTCAAAAGTGATTTATCTTTATCTTCCTTCCCAGTAACATTGCAATCCCACACTTCTGTGTGCAACATCTTTTTTTTGGATAATGGGTGTATAAACAACAATAATAATTTTCAATTAAACAAGCTCATTGTTTGAAATCTAAAAAATGAAACATCACTTTGAATGAACAGCAATAAAGCACTTCTTAAAACACACACTGGCGATGTAAAGATTGGTGTGCTATTTCTATTGTCTGTATTCCATTAACTGCACTGTAATGAAATTTAATGATGCAGTGACTCTTTTCTTTTTCTCAGAAACACAAATACAGCTGTCGTTCAGTCAAAGGTTCATACTCCCAAACTATCCTTTTAACAGGCTTGTTACACATATTGTTATATACTGTATTTCATAATACAAGTGTTTAGGTTAATAATGTTTTCAGGTCTTCATTAAAATGAGTGAAGTCACTACAATGCAACTGCATCAGTAAAGAGACTGATTAAGAATAAATGTGAATATTCAAGGTCACAGTATAACAAAGAAACACAGCTTTACTATTTAAAATGCTTGGAATGCTGGAATACCTGGAATGCTGATTTCTTGGCAGGATCCTCTTCTTTTTTCTCCTCTTCTTCTTCCTCCTCATCACTGTCTGTCTCAAAAAGGTAATAATCCCCACTTCTCACCACTGAGAGAAGAAAATTGGGAACAGACACCTAAGACAGAGGCTTTAGTTCAAACACTGTCATAGAACAACACTATTCTATGGTTGTGTTTCTCAACCCTGGTCCTAGAGGCACCCCTGCCCTGCATATTTCAGTGAATTCCTTGTAGTAACACACCCCTGCAACTCTAATAGGCTGATTAGTAAAATCATGTGTGTTAGGAGCAAAGAATGCTGTAAAATGTGCAGGGCAGGGGTGCCTCCAGGACCAGGGTTGAGAAACACAATTTTATGGAATTCAAATGACATCATTTTATCTGCATGCAAACATGAATTGCAGAAGGAGTCAAATCGATTCAACCATGAGCCAAACTTACCAAAGTATTCATGGAAAACCTATGCACCTGATGAATGTTATTGACACAACAGGCACCACAGAGAGTACAAAACGATATTAGAACTAAAACTGTTAAGACTGTGTCTAGAATACAGCAGGTCAAGTGAACTGAAAAAAGAATGCTTTGATTAAATGCTTAACAGACTTTAAGAAATATTAGGTTGACAGATCAAGTCAAAAACAGTAAGCAAGTGTATTCTACTAGAGATTATGACCAACATTAAACCCTCCACCAAAGACTCTAAGCAGCCCAATAACTGACTTAATATTACAGCATGAATCAAGCTTGGCTGGTAAGTCAAGTTCAATAAAAATATTCAAAACATTTTTAATGCCCTCAGTTTCACAGTGCAGAACATGTACTCAATTAGGGAACTGCCTTGTGTCCTTGAACAGAAGAGCCACAACATAGAGGGAGGGTGGGGGTGGGAGTAATAGAATGGAAGAGGCTTAAACCAAAACATGATGAACCACATAGAAATAGAATCTATTTCTATGGATGACCAAACATACACAATGAAAGCAAATTATGTCTTCCTTGCCCCACAGATATGTTCTGATCCCTCTGAGGGATTTCACTATTAAGGGTGTAGTTACAACAAAAATGCTAATTTGGCTTAAAATGACAATGTTAGGACACTAGTGTCTGCAGCTGTTAGCCATGTTAGCATTCTTGGTTGAACTGTTCTTATCCTAAAGACTGTCAGACCAAAACCTCATAAATCATTGTCATTTTTTGTCAGAACTTATTCTCATTTTTCACTACTTATCCTTTATTCTCATCAGCAGTCATTTGGACAATTAGCTACATCCAGAAGGAAGTGTGGGATAGCAGTACTATTGGGAAAATAAAGGTTATCAGGGAAAATAAATGTTTAAGAATTTAGACTGATATGGGTGATATTTATTGATCTGCACCTACAGAAGCAGTGTCACTCAATATGGTGTCGGGTAAAATACAACATGCCAGATGTCTCAGCATGGAGCTGTAGAGGTTCCTAATGGTGTCCTGTGATAATCCATCCCATGCAGCTTGAATATTCTCACTCAGTTCCTGCAGATTGTGTGGTAGAGGAGGAGTTGTATGTCCAATAGCATCCCACGCATTTTCAATCAGGGATAGGTCTGGATATGTGTCTGTTGGAATAGCGCACGGATTTGTAGGTCGTCTCCACCAAGACAATAATGGGGTTTATCACTGAAGGTGACCCACTGCCATTCTCCAAGACTCCATGATACTCTAGCACGACACCATTGCAGTCGTTGTACGAAACTGCACCCCACACCATAACACCAAGCCTTCTGGATGTGTAATGCATAACAACAAACCATTGATCTTGGTGCTGACCACGGTGCCTCCACACACAGATTCATTGGTCGTTTCCTGAGACTCGTTATTGAAAATGACCCGCTGAGTGACTTGATGACAATTTGGCATGACACCATTGCAGTCAGTTGATTCCTTCTGAGTGCAACTATTTTTATCAAAGTGCCAGCTGGCCTTCACATTGTGTGACTACTGAATGGACCAGGAAAGGTGAAATAAGATCTCTTTAGATGGCATTAATAGAATACAGAATTTTTGGAGATATAAGGTTTTGTTCAGACCATACAGAAGAACAATATACAAGTAAAAGGTGTTTCTTTCACTTTATATTTCTTTTTGATCTATGTGTATGAAATCAAACTTTTTGGTTTAACATGTCAACACACATCACTTCATTCTACAGTTGTCTCTGTGAAAGAGAGAGCACCTATCCCTGAATCTTTGTGCTTGAAAAACAAATCTTACTGGTAGGGATAGCTCCCTCTTTCTTTTAATGTGGTTGAGAGTAATTTGGATCACAGCAGAGTGATTCTCAACTGTGGGCTCTGGAGATCTGGAAATGTATTACACCCAAAAATGGTCAAAACCCAGTATCACCCAGACATTACCAATTTCCTGTACTAAGAAGCATTATTTGCATATCTATTTAGGGCTTTTGATTTCTGTGATTTGCATATATTGCAAATATGGAATATCCTTTGAAAACACTTTAAATTGCCTGCCTAGTTCCAGCACCTATTTACCAGTGTTTTGAGAAGCCTTAAATAGATGTAGGAGAAGTATAAGGTCTGGGTGAAGATTTTTACTGACTGGTCAGTCTCACTGAGCCCTGGTGCAGTATGTGAATCCTCTGAGTTCTGGTCAAGGACACAAGGAGCACTCAGATCAGAGAAAATGATGGTAAACCTACTAGAAGCATGGTCAACCCAAGGCCTCCACCACTGCTTTTTTTTGGCTTTGGCTTTCTCTTTCTCTGCTCCTACAATAAAATGGTGGCAAAATCATTATTTAATCTAAATCATGAAGTGCAGAGCACATGCAACAAGCAAAACTACTTTACTTTCTTTTTATTATGTAAAAACAAATATTTTTAAGCACGGTCACTTTGTCATACAAAATAAACCTTTCTTCTGCTCTCTAGGGGTGGGCCATATGGTTAAGGTATATCAATATATATGATTATTTTTTAAATACACAATATTTGTCTTGATATTTTGACAAGCAGTTGAAATACACCAGCATTGCTATTCAAATACTTTCTCCACACAGATTTCTAGACTAAATGTGCTTTCTTCTGTGATTAAAACCAAGTCATAATCCCCCCTCCACATCTACAAAAGCTACAGTTCATTCCTCTTAATTTTGTTCAATCTGGAAGAAATCCATTGTAGTGATGGAGAACGGTATCCAATTAAACAGGACTAATTAATCTATTACGATTGTGTTGTTGTTCAGTGTTCTTTAAGCACTGTTGATATCCACGATATGCTCAAAAAAGTGTAAACTCACAATAACAAAACTGATCACAATATGATAAAATATTGTCATATTGCCCACCCCTACTTGTCTATAATCCATACACAAATACAAACTTATACCATATAATCATACCATCATCATCTTCTTCCTCAGGTGGGATGAGGGTCTGCCCATCTCCAGACTCCTGAGCTATGCTCAGCATCTTTTCCTTCCCTTTCTTAAACTTCTCCTGTCTGGTCTTAATGCGGTCCATCCTGAGTTAACATATTCAAAAATCATTGTGATTCATTCTTATCGGAACTGATAAAGGCTGAAGACCAACTGGACTTTGTGGAGTTAGCATAGTACTCCAAACACACATACAGAAAAGTTGTGAGAAGTTCTCAGTCCAAAACATTAAATTGCTTTTGCCAGATTTTAAACAGAAAGAAAAGCCTGACAATGCAAAATTGATGACAAATTTTGCTAATAAACACAAATGAATGAAAATGGAATAAAAATCTAAGGTAAAAAAGATTAAAAAAACCTGATTAATAAAACAGAACATAAAAGAGTATATAAAAAACAATAAAGACAAACACCTTTTTTAACAATTCTAGTTTTTAATGAACGCTTCTGCTAATATAAATGATGAATAAAAGTCCAGTCTATTTCCTGTCAAATTTTAAATTTGATATGCAATGAAGCAACAATAAAATATAGCAAAACACATCAGTTTCCATTAAACAATTTTCTGAGAACTTTTAAGAGAAAAAAAGAGATAAATGTGAGACACATTTTAGCTTTCGGTCTGAAGATATTTTGTGCTACTGCTATTTTTGTATTAGTAACTTTTATTTATTTATTTTATTTGAACAGGTTCTGTTTGTTCGTTTGTATTAGTGGGGAAGAATTAATTTACAGAACCTATCTTGCTTTTGCTCCATTTAGACTTAGTTGTTAATTATGCTGTGAAGTTTCCAGAGAGAAGATAAAGTGTGTGTCTCTGATTTGAAAGCTGCTATTTATTAACAAAAAAGGATAGTGCATTAATCTCACTTTCTGAATGACTTTTAACAATCAACTGCAGGGCATATTTCAGAGTTTAACAACAGATACAAAAATAAATATAATAATATAATATTTTACATAATAATATAAAGCTGTCTGAGACTCAAATGCCATAGAAAAGATATCACATGATTAGAGTTTTAATTATGTAATGTAGATTAAGGTTTAGTGGTGTATAAGATGTTTCTCACTGTCTCTTGAGCTGTTCCATGGATTTGTTCTCTTCCTCTAATCGAGCTCTCACTGCCTTCACTATGGAAGCTTGGAAAAGTTCTGCACCTCTGAGAGAGAGAGAGAGAGAGAGAGAGAGAGAGAGAGAGAGTTTGAGAGAGAAGATGTCTGGAATGCTGGTGTCCAGAACAGTATTGTGAAGTAGGGAATTCACCAAACTGTGCTGGTCCTTCACGGTATTGTACATATTATAGAATTATTATAGTACTATAAGAATGGACTAAAATGATACAAAGGCCTTTGTACAACTACAAGTACTGAAAATGTGTGTGTGAGAACAGGGTTCACCTAGAAGCCAGTATCTGTCCTGCGCGAATATCAGCTACCACGTGAAGGAAGTAGTAGCTCATGAAAACACGCCTCTGCAATAGCAGGAAGCTGAAACAGATGCTGTCCCAGATGATTCCTGCTTCATCCTTGGGCAAGTCACAGTCTTGAGGGTTTTGTTCAGTGTCTGAAACCAGGCAACAGATTACATATGTATGAATACATATTCATACATCTGAAAATGATTCCACAAATTTATTCCATATTCCATAATAAACAGCATGTTTTAATACACGCTGCACAATGTATCATATTCCAGATGTGTAAGCATAACATCAATGATAATGCAGTGGAACTGCAAATCATTCTACGACTGTGCTGCAGACAGGATTACTGCTTCATTCCATGCAATTCATCTATGAAATTGCACCAGATTCAGATGAAAAATATTAGGATGTGATTACTTTTACCTGGGAAGGTGGAGAAAAGTAATTTTAATACAGGACGTCTGTGAAATTTATGACTGATTAAGAAAAGTCCCTTAATCAATTTTCTGAGAGATTCTATGTGAGACACATTTTATCTTTCAGTCTGAAGATATTTTGTGCTACTGCTACTTTTGTATTAGTGACTTTTATCTTGAAATGTTCTGTTTCTTTGGCTGTATTAGTAGTGAAGGATTCATTTACTGAGCTTTGCTTGCTTTTGCTTTATTTTGATTTATTTTTTTATTTTTTCAGACTCATTATGTCATTATCGTAAATGATGGCTATCCTGCTGATGAAGTATTAGAGGATGATAAACAGTCATATAACCCATTTGTTGTGATGAAGTTTTAAAATATATATTTTTAAATATATATTTTGTTTTAAAATATATGTCACTAATGCGGGAACAGTCTGTTAAAATGACTCACGTGACACATTCGGATGGGACAAAAACACTGAGAACCTTCCGAAAAAAGTAAACTAATCCCGTCCCAATAAGAATAAAGTGTGTAATGCACCAAAGAGAGTCACAGTGGCTGATGAGAGGCCAGCATCTGACCAAAAAACGCTTCTGAGGGTCATGATCATTGGCGAGAGGATTGTGCCAAGTCCAAAAGCATGCTAAAGTCCATACCTGACATGTCATAGCCTTTGATGGTGCAGGCCAGACTCAGCAACTGGATAAACCAGCAGTAGTTCACTTTGAGCCTACTGATGTAACCACAGGCAAGAAGCTGGAAACAAAACAAAAACAAAGTGAGAACTTCACTACAGTATCCAACATAGTGAATTTCCCCACTGCGGGACTAATAAAGGATTTTCTTCTCTTATTAAATTAATTATTTACTAATACATATTGAATAACATATGACAAAATTGTGTCTTACAGATAAGACATTCTTCATAGTGATGACAAAGACATTGTAGGCTATCAGAAAGTCCCAGTAGTGCAGAATCTTTTTGATTGGTTTGAGCAGCAGCTCTCCTCCAAAGAGCAAAAAGTAAAAGCAGGCCACCAGGTAGCCCATGCAGAAGACACTGATGCGTGTAGTGCCCGTGATGAAGATAATGGTGAGAACAAACCAAAACAGGTAGCTGAACATGATCACCTTCAGCATGTCCAGATATGACCTGAAACACAACCATACCAAATGTTACAAAAATTGTGGATCTCAATTGTTATTTTTGATGCCCGCTCCCTGTAGTTTGCTGATTTCCCTGCTCTAACAGACATACTAAACCTGGCAATTAGCATGTGAGTTGAATCAATGTGCTTCAGCAGGAAGAGCACAAAACACTGCAGGAATGTGGCTCGTCAGGAAAAGGTCCTACCCTTGATATAAACATTTCCTTACTATTTTGTAGCTTTCCTTTATCCTTTTAGAATTCCTTTAAACCCTTTGAGTTTTTGTTATCACTGCACATGTAATTATACAGTCATAGAATTAAAGCAACAGTCATTAATTTTTTTAATTGAAAGCAGCAGTAATTCTAAATAGGGAGGGAACAAAAATAATCAAATACATGATATCAGTGTGCTGCACGAGCCTCCAACATGCAACATCTCATATATTAATTCTAAGAACAGGTGCATGGGCAGGTTTACATGGTTCTTTTAGCCACATCACATCTTTACAAATTTGCATCACATGCACTGCCTCTGAAAGAGGATGCAGCAATCTTCTGCAGCATGGCTATTAGGGCTGGGTTTATAAAATTGGGTGAGAAAGGTGGTGTTGAAACGCCCATTTCACTCCAACATGGGTTGTTTTCACGGAGTCTGGAGCTTGGAGAAGTACTCTAATGATTCTCAGCTGGAGCTTATTTAATAAAAGCCATGCCTCACAACACACCTCCTCACAGTACATAGCACCTCCTCTTAGAGAATGTAAAACAGCTTTGTTTTCAGTTGATTTGAACTAACTATAGTACCGTATTTTCCGGAATATAAGCCGCACCCGCAAAGTTAAAAAAAAAAAAAAACCTGGAGAACAACATATATAAGAAGAAAAAGCTGCACCTCATTATAAGCTGCATGGTTTAAAGTGTGGGAAAAAAGTAGCGGCTTATAGTCCGGAAAATACAATATAATGTCACGTGAAACACAAGGACACTGGGCCAAATGCATGTACCAGCACCCACAGCATACATCCAATAGTTCTATATTGGTTCTGTGAAGCAAAGTGAAGCAAGGTCAACAACTTGACTCACTGAATGATAAATGTTTGTGTCAAAATAGCGAATGATCAATCTGCATTGCTCAGCCAGTGTCACATGTTTCTCTTTGCACAGAATGGCACTTTTGTGATAACAAAACTTAAATTAAAATAATAATATTTATGCTATGTACAAACAACTTCAGAGATTCAAAAGCAGTTTCAACATATTTTTTAGAATATAAAATGCTTTTGTTCTTAGCAAATATAATTGTGTTAACACAGATGAAATCTGATCCGTGAGTTGCATCCACGTGTTTTGTGACAAGCAGTCTTATTCTTATATGAGTATTATATTGATAGCCAGGTCAATACGTGAAGCACTTTCTATGTATATTCATACAGGAGGTGAGTGCTTGCTCTCTAGGCTCTAAAAGCTGGCATGTATGGATCTATTAGCTGAGTGCACTCTAAACCACACCTAGGTGTGAACTACATCCTTCCTCGCATTAACACTCTAAGAGATATCTATGGAAATGGAGCAGGTTAGACACTTTTTGTATTAAGTCGTCAAAGCAAGTAAAATATCTAAGTAATTATTTTCTTACTTTAAAAATTTCTGGTGCTTTCTTCTCCAATAACTTTAAGTTAACATGATCTGATGGCCTCGAAGATTACAGCACTTCAAAAAAAAACTTTCAGTCACATTTTACTGTTACTCTGATAATCAAAAATATGTTGTTTTTTTTTATAGTGATGGAAAACACTATAGAGAATACCACATGATCATCCATGTTACCAAAGCAAACATGGACACTTTACAACTGATCCAGAAGAAGATTGAATGTGATAACAGGGCTCTGAATGAGTTATTGTACTTTTTTAATTAATTAATTATTTTATGATTTTGCTATTTTTATTTTACGTGTTACATTTTTATCTTTTATTTAACTACTGTTCTTTTTACTTATTTTTGTCTTTTAATTCAGATTGTTGCTGTTCCTGTTTAATCCATATTTTTATGATACATTTTGTAATTAAATCATTTTTGATTGTTCCTGCAGTACTTTTTTTAAATAGATGTATACTTAATTTCAATCCCTTCTGTATGCTCAGCTACATTGTAAATGAGGGCAGTAGAAACTTCAGATGTGTTGTGAATTGGAGCACAAGGACAGTTCATGTGCTCCTTTGGTTAAGCTCCACCCATCACCTGAGACTCAGCTCAGATAATTACATTACTGTTTGATTTCCTGTGTATGAACCCATATTTGTTATTTTGGCCATCGGTCCTGGACCTGCCTATGTAATACCTGCCTGCATGTTTAGTGACCCCTGCCTGTCTTAATGATGATGAAAATTGGAATGCCCTTAACAGACACACTCTGCACATTATTAGTATTAGTATTAGTACAGGGCACCTAATCCAGCACTCATTGGTTGTATACATCCAATTCTCTTTGTCTAATAAATTATACTCTAATCACTGTTGCATGAAGAGAGAGACAGTGCAATTTTCAGTGTGTGTGTCTGTGTGGTATTTGTGTCAGAGGTGGGCATTTCAGGTCAATCCAGTCTGCTGTATGTATGGCTAAAATTGGAACAGTTGGAACAAAATCCTTGGGTTGGAATGAACTGGAAATGCCCACCTCTGGATTGTGTGTGTGTTACCACCTGCAGTGTATGAAGTCTGGCACAGGGTTGTGGACACTAAAAGAAGCAGCATCCAGGTCTCGGCAGATTTCTACATTGTCTCCTGCCATCAAACGCACCGCTGCCTTATTTTCCTCATCAAACACCTGCCTCTGTAGAGAAGCACTCAACAGTAACATGAAGTCATCTAAGAGACAAAAAGGTGATGGGAGAGGGAGAGAGATGGGCAGAGAGAAGTAGAGAAAGAACGAGACAAGTGTGAAAAAACTTTAATCTACTAATTTAAATGTTACAGTACTGACGCCAATATCCACATCAAGGAGGCCTCAGCAGCAGTAAAATATTGAAATACTAGCAATATTCTGTAAGATTACTGTAATGACTTACATATAAGAAACTTGGAGTTTGGTTGGGTGCTGAAATCAGGTAGGAATAGCCACTTAATAACGTTAGAGTCAGTTGAAGAGCCAGGAAATCTCCAGAGGTAATCTGTGTGAACAACAACAATTCGGTTATCCCAGCTAGATTAAAATCAGGTGAGCTATGTAATTTCTGAAGATCCTAAACTTATCAGAATATAGCCCTATGAACCATGTTAACCCTTTCATGCATTAATTATGAAAACATGAATCAGGATTTTAATTATTTAATTATTGCATTATACATTTATTGTATTCTCCTTTCAGGCTGATAAAACTATTGACTTATGTGTGTCTGTGGGTTTTTATGTAATTGTTTGAGACTAATTCATGTCTCCACTCAGTTGTTTACCTACATTGCATTAACGGGCCAATTAAAAGAGAAAATCAAGTTTTTGTTGTTGTTGTTGTTTTTTATAGAGGTGAAATGGACATTTGTATGGTGTAGAACAAATATTATGATATTAAGCATATTTAACATTAAGCATAATTAACATATACTGGTCTGGCTATGAAACAAAACTGAACTACAATCCTGTGTTTTTAAATAAATAAAAACAAGTAAGTAAGTAAGTCAATAAATACTAACTAAATAACAAACTAAATACTACCTAAATACTAAATAACTAAACACTAACAAATCCTAACAAACAAACTAAATAACTAATAAATCTACATACTAACTTACTAACTAATTAAATAAATACTAACAAAGTCACTAACTAAATACTAATGAACAAATTAAGTAACTACTGAAATTCTAACTAAATAATTAACCAACTAAATACATAAATATATATTAAATAACTAACTAATACTAACAAAGTAATTTAATAAATACCAACTAATGAAAAAAGTAAATAAATAAATAACCAAATACTAAATAAATAAATAGTAAATAAATAAATACATGAGTGTGTCTCCAGAAGTGATGACTGTTAAACAGCTATCCACACAGTGACCCTCACCTTTACAGGCTGCTGGTGGTATGCCTATACACACAAAGTACTGGAAGGTGATCATGCAGGCAAGGAAGCAGCAGTATTTGGGCCAAATCTCTGCAATGGCTTTTCTTCTGCGGCGGTACATCACTGCTGCCAGTGCAAAGGCATGCAGCATGGAGTAGAAGTCCATCCGCTGGCCAATCACATTCACCGCAAGCAGAAAACACACCTGAGATGGGAAATTGATTGCATAGGTTAAGGAGGGAGGAGCATATCGACTTTCCATCCATCCATTTATCTGATCCACTTCTTAAGAGTTCAGGGTTGGGGTGGGTCCAGAGCATACCCGGAATCATTGTGCACAAGGCAGGAATACCTCCTGGCCAGGGCGCCAATCCGTCACAAGCAGTCTCACACACACACACACACACACACACACACACACACACACACACACACAATTTAGCAAATGTACAGTGTCTTGCAAAAGTATTTACCCCCTTGGCTTTTTACCTATTTTGTAGGTAAATTTGTAAATCTATTATAATCAATTGGAAACTACATAGTTCTACAACAAACCTGCCAAGAGTGAGTCGCCCACCAAAATACCAGGCAAGGAGGGCATTAATCAGAGAAGCAGGACAGAGACTAAAGGTAACCCTGAAGGACCTGCAGAGTTCCCAAGCAGAGACTGGATTATCTGTTCATACAACCACAATTAGCTGTACAATCCATGTGCTGTACAATACTCTGTACACTCCACTTCCACTTTATGGAGGAGTGGCCAGAAAAAAAGCCTTTACTTACAGACAAAAATAGGAAGGCTTGTTTTTAATTTACCCAAAGGCATGTGGGAGACGCCCCAAATATATAGAGGAAGATGCTCTGTCAGATGTGACCAAAATTGAACTTTCTGCCACCAAGGATATCGGGCACAAAACCAACACATCTTATCATTCGAAGAACACCATCCCCACAGTGAAAGATGGTGGTCCATTTTAATTCCAGGTTGTAAGGAAGCAAAACACAAAAATGCCACTGAATACTATTACAAGACACTGTATTTTTGTTCCTGAAGGACACCCATGGGGACATATTGAAAACACAACCCCTCCACCAGAATCAACCTAACAAATTTAAAACACAAAATCTAACAAACCTCTACTCCAAATTTGTAGAAGGCATAGTTAATGAAGTATTTGATACAGTTGATGATCCCGTTGTCAAGGTGCTGGCGAGTGATATCATGGAAGATGGTTCTAGAAGGTGGAGGAGAAAGTTTGTTGTGTAGCCGGAAATACTCCTGATGTCTGTAGATGGTAACTTCAAAAGCCAAAATGGCCATGACTAGAAAATTATCCTGGAGAACAGAGAAGACAAAGATGTACAAAAAAGTATCAGCAATGTTCTTTATTTGATGCGTTTCACTCAAAACATATTACAATAGATAATACTAAAATACTAAAATATGTTTTTTTTCTCTCTCAGAAGAAATAACAAAACCAACAAATGTTTTAACAAAATGTGTAAATGAACAACAAAAACTACAATTTGAATTTCCATCGCTGACAAATTGGTACTAATTACCCATTAAAATTAATCTAATAAATAAGATTTTAAAAGTATGAGCCATTTTCTCACCCTCAGATATGACAAGACAGAGTCACCTGCCTTCTCCAGTCCAACCCATTCTGCAGGATCCACCGCTTTTTTGTACAATAAAGAATTGGTCATGTAATCCGCAGAGTGGTTCACGGGCTGGTCGGAAATATGAAACAAATCCACAAAACACATAATATGGGTTCATATAATGAGACTATTTCAGTTTGCAGAACATAAAGCCCTATTTTAAGGGTCAAGTGCAGAAATAAGGTTGAAAACCACACAAGCTTTCTCATGTGTTGTTTTGTAAGTTGTTCATGTATTTATATTTATTAAGTACCATTACATTTTTATTATCACTATTGTTATGTTATTATTAATACTATTAATAATTGCAATGAATTTTAATATTACACACCTATTATATGACCCATCAGCTGTCTCATTTACAACTGTAGTCATGACTGCATTGTGTGTCATTATTTGTTATGAATAAAATAATTAGATCCTTTATGTTAAAGGACTTCTAATAGTTGCTGCTGATTCAGAGCTAAAAGGATCTGTGAACTCGTACATTACAACCCTTATATACACAAATAACACACTGTCATGTCATTAACACGGAACTGTCAGATTTCCACACTTTATACATGAACTGACTTTTCAACCCTTGTAAAAACAGTCAGCATCAGTGGTCCTTATCTAAGTGCTTGTTTTAATGTCTAAAAGGGATTCCTTTATCAACTCACTGATTTATAACTAGAAAGAATAACGGCCTACAAGAAAACACAACTTTTTTTGCAAAAATGTTTTCCCTTTTCTTTATCACATTTGGAGACAGAATATGTGTGAATTAGGGCCTGAACAACAGCTTTTTCATGAACAATAGCCTTCATGAAAACATCTGTCCCAAATGTCCCTTATAACCACAAGCAAGAAGAATCTGTTTCTAAAATCAGACAACACATCTAGTCAGAGAATGTGTTCTCTGAAGTCTGTTTATGCATGTCAGTCCACATGTCGACAATCTGTCTATTTATGCAATGACGTGATGTAGTCTGGGATTTACTTGTGGACGATTTTTGTTCTTTTTCTGAGGAACATTGTCTCCATTCTTTCTTCGTTTAAGAAACTTTCAAATATCTGGTTCGCTATCTGTGCATCAGGTTATCAAACTCATAATGCTTAATTTGCCTTGCGTTATTCTGCAATTACCAGCCTACTATGGACTACTGCCTCCCCCTGGCCTCCGGCCCAGAGGTTGAGAAACCTTGTCTATTGTTGTTTTCACTACATTTTGTGTAATTTTGCCCAGGGTGCCCAAACTATTGTATAATGCTGTATATAAGTAAGCTGATAGAAATAGTGAGCATCAACAAGAAAGGATGTAAAAAGTGGGATTTGTCTTTGAAGATGTGTCAGCAGTCAGACTCCACTTACACTGGTGCACCAAACAAAATGGTGCCAAACCAAATTAGCAATATGGCACTTACAAAACCAACCCTCATGCTGTCATTACATTTGGTCTCAAAATAAACATGTCTAACACTTAAACCAAAGTACGCACCTTTGAGCAGGTTACAGAGTAGTTTTTTGGCTCTATGGTATCTAGCTGGTACAACATTTTGCAGGTGATGATAACACAAGTCCACACTATGCAAATGCTGGAGGCCAAAGTGCGGAACTGACGATAGGGCAAAGCAAAAGCCCAGGAAGCCAATAAAATGTAGTTCAGAAGAGACACCTGCAAACACCACAGCATTAAGGTTAAGCATTTCTGAACTCATAATGATCTGATTCAGTTATTATTCTTTATAATAAAATTCAACATATCATGAAATCTCAAAAAAAAAAACAACAAAATAAGCCAATGTTGTTTTTCTTGAAAACTGCCCTAAAATAGGCCAAAAATGCATCTTACATTCTAATTTATTTGACTAAAATGAATATGCATGTCTCAAAACTGATCATTGCATTATTAGTGCATCACTCAAATAATTCCTCTGTAAGTAAGAGCGTCTCATTACCTCTGTGACAGACACCAGGATGACATAGGAAGAGACAATCTTGATGATATGAATCTCCAGTAGCCACCAGATGAAAAGCTGCAGTTTATGGACGTACTCAAGGAACTTCAGAAACAGCACAGTCAGACGATCCACTACCAGGTGCCACTTGCTCTTCAGATCTAAATATAAACATTGAGTTCAAGATTATTGATAAATGATTCTCTTTAGCAAAGCTACGGATTATTAAAATTTCACGTATATTTGTGAGAAGCACTCTTAATAGTAAAATTTTGCTGAATGGTACTTAGGTTGGTTAGTTGTGTAAGGAACCATGGCAATGATGAATCAATTTAGATTTTGAAGCTCACATACAAGTTAAGCTGTGGCCGCAAACAGTGATGAAGTGTTTGTAAAGTGCATATAAACTATCCCAGATCTCACTGTAGAATTTTATTACCCTACTAACGGCATCCTATGGTCAGCTTAGATTTACATTATACACTTCATACCTGAAATAGAGGAATGGATCAGAACAATACTTGCAATAAAATAAAATATTATATGGTAATGCACAAGAAAGAGAGCTAGAATGTGGCACATACCATTAAGAATAATCCTTATGCTGACACTGCACACAGACGTAGCAAAACTAATACAACTGACAGACTGGCAAGTGATGTTCTACTGACCTTCAGTCTACATATTGTAATTTGAACTTTCTTTGCCATTCCCATTTTTTGCTCAATTTCACATAAGCTATGTGTATACTACCATATCAGGACAGACTGGCAGAATGCATCTCAAACAAAAAGAAGAAATTAGATAATATAATAATATATAGGGCATAGTTAAGAGTTAGGACAACCCATGAACACCTTTGACGTTTTTAACAAACGTATTTCCATTTGTATGTAATTATTAATTACATTATTATTAAGTAATTATATTATTATTAAGCATCTAAAAATGTAATTATTAGAAATTCAGTTTTCTTGTGAGGAAAAAGTTAGGACACCCTCACATTTATTACTATACAAACACTTCACAAAAAACATATATCAGGTTATACCTGAGCTCTGCTCTGATGGAATTTCTGGATCTGTAGCTACGCTGCACTGCTGGCTCCCTTCATGACTGGATAGATGGACAGAGTCCTCCTTCTTTTTCTCCTCCACGATGGCCTCCACCACCAGCACCTCCTTCTCTCTCTCCTCTTTGAGTAAAGGCTCAGGTGAGGAGCTCATCATGGTGAGGTCTGCCAAGCTCCCATCTGGATGGGCAAGTCTGTAAAATAAATATTTTGCTTGTTTGTTTGTTTTTTGAGAAAGGGGAAAGATAGATGTATTTACTCTTTATAAAAGCACTGACCATTCATGTTAAGAAACATTTAATTACAATAAAAACATTTATATGTTGATTAAGTAAGTGTTTAACAGTTTATAATCAAACTTCCAATAAGCAGTAGACCTTGTAGGTTAGTGTTTTTATAAAATAGTAAATAGCTTGACGTGGGTTGAGTTGTTCAAGCAGGATTTGGGTAATGGATGCTTAGAGTCCTTCAAATGACAGCAGGGAGAACGTAGTCAGTCTAAGGTAGAATCAAATGCACAGGGTAAAAAAAAAAGGGTCCAGCAGTCGGAATAAAAGTATGGCCAACAAAGCCCAAAATATCAATGAAGAAGAAAGTAGAGCAAAAAGGTCAATAGTGACAGAAGTGCTGTCTCCTCCAGTGATGAAAGGGAAGGGATTTGAAAGCTTACATGGCATGGCAGCATGGCATTGGTAGCTTTAACTGTACTGCCACAAACTTACTTACTTGCTCTGTGGAGTGGGGATTTTTTGCTTGATGCTGTTAAAAAAGTAATAATTTATAGAGCAGAAAAATGAAGAAGACAAAAGAAGAGGATTAAAATCAGGGCTGCCACAAAAACCCTAGATTAAAAAATAGATTAAAATTTACCACCCCAATTAACCTGCAATGATTTGTTGGCAGTTTGCTTAAAAAAGCTGTACAAATAGCTGCACCCAGAAGGAAGTGTGGGATTACAGTGCTATTGGGTGGATTAAGGTTATCAGGAACAATAAATGATTAAGTTATTTAGACTGACATGATGAATATGTATTGATGTTCACATACAGAAGTACTCTCAGTATGGTGTTGGGTAAAATGCTACATGCCAGACATCTCAGCATGGAGATGTAGAGGTTCCTGATGATGTCCTCTGATAATCCATCTCATACAGCTTGAATATTCTCACTCAGTTCCTGCAGATTGTGCAGTAGAGGTGGAGTTTTGATAGTGTGTCCAATAGCATTCCACACATTCTCAATCAGGAATCAGTCTGGAGATGCGACTGGCCATGGCACAGTATTTGTGTCTTCAAGCTGAGCTCTTGAGGTGGTAGCAGTATGTGGACGAGCGCTGTCCAGCTAGACCAGCATATCGGAGTGTGTGTTCAGAAAAGGTAAGACCACTGGTTGCAGGAACTCATTAAAGTAACATTGGACTGTCAAAGTGTGTGAAATGATGACCAAAGGTGATCTATGGTGTACAAAATTGCACCCACACCATGACACCAGGCCTTCTGGAAGAGTAATGTGTGGCCACTAAGTTGATCTTGGCGATGACCACAGCGCCTCCTCACACAGATTCTTAGGTCGTCTCCAACAAGACAAAAGTGGGACTTGTCACTGAAGATTCTTAGTGACTTTATGACTATCTGGTATGACACTATTGAAAATGCTTGATTCCTTTTGGATGCAACTATTTCTTTGACAATGAGAACATTTTTACTTATTCTACACATCTTTCAGTAAAGATTTCAGAAAAAGAGTTTTAGTTCATCTTTTACTGAACACTGTACTTTTGAAAGAGCATGCATGGATAGTTACTGTTTAGTAAATCAGTTGATTAACTGTCAAAATAATTAGCAGATGACCCAATTAGTAATATAATCAACAGCGGCAGTCCTGTTTTAAATATCAAATAGCAAAGTAGAATTCAGAGACAAAGGAACAATTCTGTAGAGCCATAAAACATCATCAGATAACAGTAGGGATGAAAGGGAGTCTGGAAATGGGGGTGAACATTGCTGACATGCTGAGGAAAGGAATGCAGTGACAGGATGGAAAGGAGAAGGTTATATAGAGAGAGGTTATTGTGGGTCAGGCCTAAGGGTCTTTTTATTGTCTTCAGTGGTTCATGAGTTTGACAAGCACTGAAAAAACTGAAACTGATACATTCGCAAACAAACAGTCCAGTGCCTAAACATTCCGCGCACTGCTACATCCATTACAAACAAAAAGAATTCATAAAGGTTTAATCTCTTATTCAGGAGAGAGAAAAGACAAACCTTTCACCATTATAGTTTCATTAACTGTATTACAAGCAAGTATGAAGTTGGGAAAAAGAATTGTATATGGAAGAAGAGTGGGAGGTCAAAAAGGAGATTAACACATTCACAGTGTGGAGGGTCCATGGATTCTGTAGGTCACCCACCTATCCATAATCAGACAGATACGAGCACTGACTTTAGCATGGCTGTGGAACAAGAGTAATGAAAGATGGCAAGGAGAGACAAGAGCAGACGACTGGTTAAGATGGGATTAGGATGAACATGAGGAAGGTAACTGGCTGAATAAAACACTCTTTCTGATTAAGAATACAAAATCTAAACTGACTGAATAATGACATATTGGTTGGTCAATAATATTGGCCAATTCTGATGTACGATTTATCCAAGGGTGCCTTTACATTAACTCAATAAACCAATCTTGATCCAATGTAGAAATCAGATTAGGTCTAGAATCAGATTAAGAAATCTGATAAAGAGAGGATGCAAAAAGATGGATTTATTGCAGTAATCTAACTTCTCAGCGCATGTATACAGCACCATCCTGTCTCTAAAAAAGGGACCAGCATGCAGCATGTGGGGCAAATCAGCAGGGACTCCACCTTCCTCCTGCCTCAATCCCATGTTTATGTTTAGATTATTGATTGCAAAGTAGAATGCCATTTTTGCCTGACTCATGTAAACCTGGATTTTAAAAAATTATCTGATTACACTCAGTGTTAACAAACGCAAACTCAGAGCTGATAAACACAAACCAACATTATTTGACATTCAGGGAATCCCACAGCTCTATATGACAATTCATGCTTAAGAACTGATGGACGTATCAGCCAATAATTTCCATATAATATATATAAAATGATGTTGGCTGAAATGATCTATCACTATACACTTATCAAAACATACTTGTTGTGAAGAAGCTCCTCACCTGTAGATGCTACTGTCCTGTTTGGCAGCTACAGCTTTGATATCAGTGAGCTCAAGGAAGTGATCGTGGAAGTAGTGAAGGTGAATAATGCATACTAGCAAGAAGGAAGTAGGGATGAAGATCTGTTTGAACAGATCTGTCACTTTGAACTTCTCCAGACCCAGCTTATTTAGTCTGCACCAGAGAAGAGAAAGAGGTTAACACACACACACACACACACACACACACACACACACACACACACACACACACACACACACACACACACACACACACACACACACACACACACAAACCCACACACACACACATTTGTATTCATTACATGTAATGTGACATTTCATGTCTTTTTTGTTGTACTGCTGATCAGTTTGGCTAATACCTCAGAAATCCAGAATCTCAAAATATTAGAAACTTTTAATTCAACTTTGAATAATCACACTATCAGTATTAAAACAAAAAGGCTTAAAATATATCACTTTAAATGTAATGAATATAAAATATGGATGCACTCAAACATACATTTATTTCCTTTCCCAGTGTTTACCAAAAAAAAATGAAAGTGCAGCAGCAGAAACAATTTGCAATATTTGCGCAGGAATCAGGGAATTATTGATGAGTTACATAGATGCATAAAGTTCTTTTTAGGTTAAGTGCCATGTTTGAGGTATTCAGTGTGAAGGCTGAAATACATTCTGAATTACATTCTTTTCATTCAGTCCTTTTTATATATTAAATTATGTATTCTAAAGTAGACAGTCCTGGTGGGCCAGGGAACAGATGTGAAACTAGAGAATTTAACATGAAAATTCTGGTCTAATCTGGAACACTAGGTGTAAATATAGGGATAAGTACATTTATGAAATCATGAAATAACCGCACCTTTTAGAAGCACATAATTTGTGCTTCATTGCTTCCATAAAGGTGCAGTAGTTAGTAGTTATGATAGAACATAGAAATTAATGTAAAATAAATTTTAGCTCTGCCCGGGCTGATAACTGTGATCATCTACAGAAATTAACTATTTTGACCATGGATTAGACAGTTTTGGATAGAAATCCAAATATGAGAAAATATGACTTTTCTCATACACTGCAACACTTAAGAAAAAAGGCTATTTTCTTCATTTCCTAATTATTGTCCATGTTTGAATTTCTCCACCACATTTATTAGTATTATTAGTATTTCTGATGGAAGATGATATACTCACTTTTCTTTGCTTATGCCTGTAATGTTGGACAAGGTGGGGATGGAGTTGTCAAACTGGCAGATGTATGTGACTATGAGTACCATCATGGTGTACACAACCACTGACATCCAGAAATACTTCAGGATCCTTCGCCACCACTCAAAATGCACCTGGGGACAGGAAATCCTCCTTAACATCTACATTACAAATGATGGTGAACAGCAGAGGTGGGTATGTCAGGTCCTGAAAAAAACCCTGGAACATATTATGACTTTCCTGACCTGAAATACCAACCTCAGGTAAGAGGTTGAGATTTATAAAATGAAAGATCTGAAACTCATACCTAAGCTCCAGTGTGGCTATCAGACATAATGATGTATATGTAGAAAATAAACATGTAATAATAATAATAATTTTTAAAAGTTACTGTGCAAACATGAACTCATAAGAAGTACCTGATACAGGGATACACAGAAGAGGAACATCATCATGTAGAAGATCTTGTACATGACTGTGCGTTCTCCCTCAAAGCTAACCAAGAAGAACATGCTGCCACAGATGTAGATCCAGTACTTCACCAACATAGCCATCACCAGTTTTCCCACAACCTGCATCAGGTCATTCTCCTCACCATCCTCTTCCACTTGCTTCTCCAATTCTGCAACACAAATATTTCTTCTCCTTTGACAATAGTGTATCGCAATGAATGTCAAGACATAATGCTTATGACTTCACAAAACTTCACATAATTTATATTTACAACTTCATGAGGAGCCTCCTATGATGCTTTTAAAACAGATCTGAAGAAGTTCCCTAAATATGCTGTTTAAATTAATTACTTTCTAGCAATCATACATGCTGCTCCTGCGTTTCTGGAGTCTTCAAGATCTTCCAGCATTTCATCAAAAGATGCACTGGACAAAACACTACAAAGCAGTCTTGATCAGTTGGATGTCTCACCCTTTTTCTCAGTGTCGACTGTAACTTCAGCAAGAGCTGCATCCTCTTTCAGCTTGTCCTGTCGTTCAGTCAGAGTCTGCCGCAACAGCAGCCAGAAACTCAGCAAAAGCAGCACCTATCAACACATCAGAAGAGTGATTGATCAAGAGCACAAAACACACACACACACACACACACACACACACACACACACACACACACACTTCCCAAAGGTGTTTTGAAATGTGTTCTGAATCAAGCAATCCTAATATCTCTACATTTTAATAGGTCTTCCAGAACTTATTTTGACCTCCACTGTTCCTGTTAACTGCCATTTCTTAATTATATTTTGAACTGAGGAAATGTTTTGCTATGTTCTTACAGCCTTCCCCTGCTTTGTGGGCCTCAACCATATTCATTTTGTGCTAGGCAGCTGCTAGGCGACTGTTTTTGAGACAATGTTAAGATTATGGGAATTTATAAAGCTTTAAAATTTGCATTGCCTGGCCTTTCCTAATGATGACAAGCCATAACCCTAACGGGCTAATTAAAGTCTGAGACCATGCGGTTCCCATACTTTTGCAAGGTACTCCTTTGCTTTTTTTGCTCTAAAATTGTACAAAAAATATACTGGTGTTGCTTAAAATGCTGAAAAGTGTGTTTCACCTTTAACTTTATATGTTTTAGAGATCATTTCATCTTCAACTTGCTTAACTGTTCACAGTAACAGTAATTTTAATAATGCTCACCAGGGTTATCCAAACCTTTGCATGCCACAGTACAATATGTTGTATTATTGTTACACCCAATAATGTGTGTGTGTGTGTGTGTGTGTGAAACATTTGGAAAAAAGACTTTCAGTTTAGAATGGGTCTTTCTATAATTACCTTTGAGCTGAGTTCAGAGAAGGGCTCATTGGAAGCAGGGAAAAGGCCAGGGACAGGATCTAAGCCCTGAAAGCTCCAGATATATTGTAGCACCAGCAAAAGGTTACCATAGGCCACCATAAAGGGTGAGGACAGCATAGCATACTTCCTCCTATCCCGCACCATCCACAAGGCACACGACCACAATAGGAACACAAATGTCAGCCAGCTCACGTATGTAATGCTCCAGGTCTATAAGATAATGTGAGAAAAAGAACATCACAAAAAATAATGCAATTTCTGTGGAAAGTATGTGTTGACTGACTAAATTACATTTGGCTTAAGAAGAAAACCAATTAAAAATGACTCTTCCTCATCTAAAAAAAATACTCTCCTATAAAACTCTGTTGGGTGAAGTTCTGAGTAGCTCTGGCTTGTGTTAAGCACTAAAGAAGAGATGTTCATTAAATTTAGACATGTGACGTGCTCACCATCATGGCGATGAGAGCGCAGACGTAACTCTGCTTCATTATGAACCTGAAAACTTTGACATAAGCAGAACGATTGCCAGCCTGCTCACTGTCTTCAGTCTTCTCATCTTTGTCTTCCTGTGGCACTTCCACGACTTCATAGACCTCTCCATCTTTTTGGTCTAAGTGGAATGGTACAAGTCATGATACACAGTCAAATCAGGCTTTACATTTTGCCTCTGCCTATTTACTATTGTCATATTAGCATGCATGGTTAAAATTTGTTTCAAGTACAGTAATCAAACTAAACTCATCACCAAAAAATGGTGCATCCTGAAGGAATCAACTGATTGCAATGGTGTCATGCCAGACGGTCATGGAGTCATTCAGAATAGCAGCGGCTCATCAGTGATGAGTCCTGCTTTTGTCTCGATGGAGACAACCGACAAATGCACTGTGGACAGTACCAAGATAAATGAATTGTTGTCACAGGACATTACAGGCACTTTTACGGCTCAATGTTAACTTAATGAGATCTTGCAACCAGTGATCCTGCCTTTTCTGAACACACACTCCGGTGTGTCATTCCAACAGGATGACACTCGTCAGCATACTGCTGCTCCCTCAAGAGCTTATCTTGAAGACACAGATACTATGCCATGGCCAGTCACATCTCCAGACCAATTACTGGGATGCTGTTGCGCGCACTACCAACACTCCACCCCTACTGCACAATATGCAGGAACTGAGTGAGAATATTCAAGCTGTATGAGATAGATTATCACAGGACATCATTAGGAACCTCTACAGCTCCATGCTGAGACGTCTGGCATGTTGAGTTATACCCGACATCGTACTGAGAAACACTACTTCTACTTCTGTAGATCAATAAATATTACCCATATAAGTCTAAATGTTTAATAATTAATTGTTCCTGATAATCTTTATCTTCCTTTAGAATAACACTGCAATCCCACATTTCCTTCTGAGTGTAACAGTTTTTTTTGATGGTGAGTGAATATTTGGTGCCATCCATTCAAGAGGAAACTGCTTAAAGGAAGGAGACACACTGAGGAAAATTTAAATTTTCTTATATACAATTTATTGCACATTTAACAGATGTGTGTTTGTGTATTTGTTCTAAGAGTGGTTAATTTTAGCTAGCTGCAATACAATATGAAGAGATGCCTGAAGTTACCTTAGCTTGCATAGCCAAGGTAGTGATAACACTGTAAGTATGTGCACTGTATGTTTATGTCATGTTAAATTACATATTCACTGATTAATATTAAAAAAAAAATATTTCAAGCCACTTGTTATTTCCCCTCTACAGTCCGTAAAATAAGGTATAGAGTAGGCCCCCACATTAGTGCATGAATACCTGGGTGGATAGTGTTTACATGCCATTAAACCTGAATGCCTGCTAATCAAGTAAAACTATGATTGTTCAGCACAACTTAAAACATTTCATTTTAAACAGTTTTTATTTAATATTACATTGTTTTCAATCTACTAAATGCAGTTGACTTCTAGCAAAGGTTTTTAGTCATAGAAATAAACTGCATGGATTGTTTTTATTTATCTTATTATATAAATTAAATCCTTTAATCCCTGTGTATTATGGCTCTACAATCATACCCACCTGCCAGTGGGACTTCTCTTTTAAAATACTACACAATGAGAGAGAATCGTATGAAGGAAATAATTTGGCAGTTGCCTCTCAACTGGAGTTCACCAAATATGAAAAAAGAAAGGACTTTTTTTGTAATATAAAAGTATGAGAGTCTCACCTTGAACCTCATTGGTTTGGTCAACTTTATATTTAGGAGTGGAATAGAGGTCTAAGCCAACTGGTCCATTTTCGGAATTCAGGGTGGAGACATACCCAAAAGATGTTCCATTGGAGTTTACTATCGCAGCCTGTGAGGTAAAAATAAAATTTACTCTTTAAACAAACCTATTTACTCTATTATTTAATAATATGGGAGGCATATATTTACAGCTTGTTTAAAGACACTGGACCATTACAAATTTTGTCAAAACAAATGCACTGCACATAAAGAAATCACATAAGGACTGGAGCAGTACTGGTGCATTTCACTGAGCTTCAGCTTGCCAGTGTAATCAGAGGCTTGCATAATACTTGGGAAAACCACAAATTTGCTCTAACCTCAGATGTGCTGTAACCATCCTGAGTGGACAGAAGCTAGTGAGCGAGAGATGGAGAGAGAAGAAAAGACAGAGTTGAAGGTATTGTCCAGCAGAAGAATGGATGGTCAATGGCATTACCCTATTCTTCTCAACTTCAATGCTAAGCTTAAACAAGGAGGAACAATATACCTGAAATTAGAGACCATCATTCACTCCTGCTGGCCTGAGCCAAAAGCTTTCAGTACAGCCGAAGAGAGCTGTACCCTACAGCTAGAACAATATAGCTGCCTTCTGCTAGACCATGACCAAAGATTATGACTACTGATTTCTATCAGGAGTGCAGCTATTGAAACACTTTCACTGGTCACATAACTTACGTTTTTCTCCTCTGTCCTCTGATGTGCCCTCCACCAGAGATGTCTCCTCCTCTCTGCTGTCTGAGCCACACCGTTTTCATTCCCCTCCTCTTCTTCAGTCTCCTATGAGATATGTCAATATATAATTGTACATTATTACTGTTATTTTTAGGCTCTTGTACAGCAGTGGGTATTTCAGGTTGCTCAGCCTGCCTGGGCAGCTCTGCTGCAACTCAGCCAGCCAAAACATTATTAGCAAAATGAATTCAAGGTGGAGTAAGGGCTGATATTGTTCTACAAATGACCAAATATGAAAGTGGTGGAGTCAAAATCTGCCCCAGACCTGAAAAACCCACTTCTGTTTGTCACATACAGAAGTTTAGGTATCCCTGGAATCCCTTGATTTTCTAAATAAGAAAGAAGTAAACAACTCCTCCACAGAGCATAATTTTATATTTTTCTGAGAATATAATGTGACTTCAGTTTTATTTATTTTAATTCTAATTTTATTTAATAATTATGAATTTAAAGTGTCTCCAAGATTGGAAAATTGAAAAATAACTGTTGTCCAGTATATATACAGTTCTGCTACTTTCTAGGGCTACATAATTGCCATCTCTTACTGTTACACACCTCTTATGTTTACACCTACAGAAGCTTAACCAAAGATGATCATCTTACACTTTGTATGTAAACAACTTTGATTTAAGAAACTGAAGTAAGGTCTAAAAATCTGATTAAGAGATCTGATAAAGCAGTTACCTCAGTAATCCTGATTACTCACTGCATGTACACATTTAACCTGAGTTGTCAGATTTCTCAGTCTGCATTCAGTGGTACTGAACATAAGCAAGAAGCATTTAACAAAGCCTAGTTAACAAGATTGTGACTAAACTTTAAATATTGATCTTCTTCTGTTCATATTGTGGCTTGAGGCATGAAGAAAGTTTGGGTTTGACATGTGGTTTATAAGCACTGTGAGCTTATTGGCTGGTTGCAAAGCACAAACCAAATTACTGACTCATGTAAACCAGGAGTTTCCCATTGTCTGAATAATCAAGTGTATGCATACATGTTGATCAGATCACTGACAAAATCTCATTTTCAGATTATCTCAATGTAAGATTAATGAAAATCAACTACAGACATGCCTTAAGTGCAAAAGTGTGAGCTTTGTAGAGGATACAGAACTTTGACTTGTACTGTATCCTCTACAAAGCTCACACTTCTGCACTTAAGGCATATCTGTAGAAAAGCCTGCATATTTATCATATCATGAGATTACACTGTAAAATGTACCTGAAGTTTCAAAATTTATTTTATCAAGCAAACTGGAAAAAATAAGGTTAGAAGGTTATCTTCAAATGAATGTATCTAATTCTATATGCCTTGATAAATAAATAAAATAATCTTGATTAGATGTAATATTACCTGCCTAAAGTTAAATTAAATCTATCTTGCTATATGACCACAAAACATAATTATATTGATATCAGCATTAACATTGACTACTTTCTGGAATGGCTTCTCTTTATTGTCACCCATAGATTTACAGCGTAATAAGACCTGACTCTACTGCTGGCTTTCAAAATTGTAAACAGAGAAACACTCAGAGCACAGATCAATAGGTTCTCATGCATGCAGGTTTCCAAAGGACACAGACTATTGACTACTCTATAAAACTATGTACTGCAGGGCAGCATGTTGCCATGAGAGAGATAGGAGGAGGGAGGTTTACTGTGTTCCTGGCTGTGAAGACTATTGATAAAGCATTTGGTCAGGGGACAGAATGTTATATAATTTTACATATTAATGCATCATAAGACTCAAAATGTGTAACCCAAAAGTATAGTGCATGAATAATGCTACAATTCACTGCCCTTGTAAATTGGAGCATAGTAACTAGACATTCTATATGTAAAATACAGAATGTTTACAACTTACTGACAGACACCAATACATCATATCTTTTTTGATATACAGTGGTGAATGAAAGTTTGTGAACCCTTTACAATGTTCTATATTTCTACATACATATGGTCTAAAACATCATTAGAAGTCCTAAAAATACAAAAGGAGAAACAAATCAAGCAAACGACAAAAGTATTACACTTGCTCCTTTATTTATTGAGGACAATTATCCAATATTACATATCTGTAAGTGGCAAAAGTATATGAACCTTTAGAAGTCAGGTGTTTTGAATCAATGGGAGACAATCGGGTGTGAGTGGCCACTCAGAACAGGGATCTATCAAAGCCCGCCTTCACATGTTTGTGGAAGTGTATCATGGCACGAACAAAGATTTCTGAGGAACTCAGAAGAAGAGTTGTTGATGCTCATCAGGCTGGAAAAGGTTACAAAACCATCTGTAAGAGTTCGGACTCCACCAATCCACAGTCAGTTTGTGTACAAATGGAGGAAATTCAAGACCATAATTACCCTCCCTAGGGGTGCTCAGACAATAAAGATCATGCCAAGAGCAAGGCGTGTAATAGTCTGCGTAATATGTTTGGTTATGTAATGCTACACTGCATTCCAGTATAAAACCTCATCCTGCCTGTGAAATGTGGTGGTAGTATCCTGGTTTGGGCCTGTTTTGCTGAATCTGCATCAGGATGGCTTACCATCATTGATGGAACAATGAATTGTGTACCAGCAAATTCTGAAGGACAATCTCAACAGAATGTGGGTCATGCAGAAAGTTAACAATACTTAGCACCAAGGTTGTTCTACCAAAGAATGCTTAAAAATGAAAAGTTAATGTTTTGGAATGGCCCAGTCAAAGTGCTGACCATAATCCAACAGAAATTTTGTGGAAGAACCTGAAGTTCATGGGAGGGATCTGAAGCTATTTTGTACAAAAATATATTGTGCCCATGTGCAGGACTAATCAAGTTACTATGTTTAGTTTCAATCATTGTTGGACAAGGGGGTCACACCTCATACTGAAACCAGAAGTGTATACACTTTTGCCGCTCACGGATTGATGAGTCTTTGAACACACAACGACCAGCCATTTAATTCACACCACAAAAAAGTGAAAACATTAGGCTTAACTGTTATCATGGGATCCTGCAGCCAGAGGCGGATCAGTGTGGCCAGTGTGTAGTACAGTATTAGGAGCATAATTGGATTGACACAGTGGTGCCACTTCAGACCCGAATGTACAGTGAACCTCCATGTGGAGACACAGTCTGTTTTGACTACTGGGGAGACACCAAACAACCTGTTTGAGAGAGAGAGAGAGAGAGAGAGAGAGAAAGAAAGTTTCAGCATTTTTTAGGCATTGCAGTGCCATTGCAGACTCATATGTGCCTCTGACCCTCCATTATAATGAAATCATTTCCTGCTTGGGCTCCTTCCTGTACCTGAATGGCTCTATTGTGAATGTAAACAGGACATGATGTGGGAAGTGGCATCTCTCAACAGTCAGGCAGACCAAGACCAAGACTCTATCAACAACCCCAATTAGGCCACAGGACATGGACACACCTACTGTGTCAGCTGCCACTGGCACAGTGAGTCAGTATGCCCAAAGAGATTCATGTCAGGCTTAGTAATTATATTTCAACCTGCAACACATTTTAGCACATCATGTGCATGTGATTTTCATATGCTGCCACCCTCACTTTGCTATCTGCCTGCTATTAGAGCTACCACCTCTCGAGGCCATAATGCTCACTGATTCTAGAGAGCATTTGATGTCATTTAATTAAAACAGGTAGACACAGCAAAGGGAAGGATAGGAGTCGTACAGCTTTTTAATTGCCCTTCACTGATTCAGTTTTTTAAGCTTTTTCAACACATTGTGGCTTGATATTGTTTCGTAGATGCCTGAAGGATGACCAAACACATTAAACTTTATTGGAAGCTTCAACTATTTTATGGGATGCGAAAGTGTGTTGAAATGTGGTTCTGCCCTACAACCTTGCAGTGTCGTAAATATGCTGTGAAAAGGGGTTGTGTATTGGCAAGAAACTGGTGATACGATGGGTATTACATTACAGAGGTCATGATTCAATATGCTGCAATAGATACAATATTGTTAGAAAGGTCATATGTTGCGACTTTTAATTTTAATCCCATGGGCAATTTTGCAGGACGTTTTGGCAATTTCACATACTTTATTCACAGAACATTTGAAGTATTTATAGGAGACCAGATATAGTTATTTTCAGAAAACCTCAGGGAACTTTAATATGATTTAATTTGAGATCTACATACAGAGGTTTGATCATTTTATGAGTATGAGCATGTTTTGATCAAGTATTTACTTCATGCCTGACATTTGTGTTTGCCTGCAATGACTATAAAACATTTCACAGCTTGGAAATTTTGTTAGAAATTAATAATCTAATGTTGAACTTCAAATGCAGTATTTTCCTGAATAGTGTATACAGTATTGATTAGATTGACATGTATATTTCTATATTAATAAGTTAGATACAATACTTGACAGCTGCCTAGTCAAAGTAAAAATAAAAATTTTAATTGTTAAAAATGTCCATTATGTTTGTTAAGCACAAATTAACACTGTGAGAATTTTGTGGGAATGGAGCTGAAGCACACACTTCATCCTGTATGATGATGGGGAGGATTAACAGTGAACAGCATGGAGCAGATAGTTTAGCATTGTGCACACAGTCCTCAGGCTCATAAACTCCACTTATAGCATTTGCTGATGAAGGATTTAGAGTGTTGATCCATCAAATTGACAGCGTTTTAAAAGGAGCCTGAGATTAGGCCAAATGAATAGAGGGAAGTGAGAGTTGTCTGAGGCAATGTGGCTATACTTAGAAATAATGGCCTTACCGTTCCAAGGCGACCAAATTAAAGCTCCTAAAATCAATTTCCAACCAGGAAGTCAAGGACAACAACACAAAGGCATTGGGAAAGTGCTGGGTGTATAAAGAGACCATGGCTAAATCCGCAGCCCAATCAGAGCATGACGAGTTAGTATTATGGGGAAAAGTAGAGGAATTGCACAATGTCTCACATCATATCTCATGCAAAATAGGATAATAGTTGTATCACGTTTTACACATCACCCTTAATGATGATGAAAATCAGGCTTATTGGATTTTCTTTCGTTTTAAAGTTTAGCAAAATGTTATGTATATTTAATATAATTTATATTATGTAATTTTCAGGTCTTGGTAAAAATGTACTAAGAAGGTAGATCAAGTTATATATTAGTTCTTGATGAATTCATAATGTACACTACCAGTCAAATGTTTTAGAACACACGATTTGGGTTCTTAAACATTTGACCGGTAGTGTACATATAAGATAAGATAATCCTTTATTAGTCCAACAGTGGGAAAATTCACAATTCATGTTGCAGCAGCAAAGGCATAGCAAGGAACTCATTACAAGAAATAGATGTAGTATATTATATACTGTATAGAATCTACAATGTTATCAATATATATATAATAAATTATAAACTGAAGAAAAATAAATACAGAAATTACAGCTACAGTGGGGAAAATATGTATGTGATACACTGCCGATGTTGCAAGTTTTCCCACCTAGAAAAGAATGGAGAGGTTTGTAATTTTTATCGTAGGTACACTTCAACTGTGAGAGACAATCCAGAAAATCACATTGTATGATATTATGATTAATTTGCATTTTGTTGCATGAAATAAATATTTGATACAATAGAAAAATGGAACTTTGGTACAGAAACCTTTGTTTGCAATTACAGAGGTCAGACATTTGCTGTAGTTCTTGAACAAGTTTGCACACACTGCAGCAGGGATTTTGGCCCTCTCCTTCAGACAAATATTTCAGGTTTTGAGGCTGTTGCTGGAGAACATTGTACAACACTGTTGTACTGAAATAGTTAACATTAGTCATACACGTGACTGTCTAGTTTGCATAGATACTAAGAATCTGTTTTCTTGGCATCCTATTGTCATGGCAGATGAGAACAGACGTTGAATTGGTTCTGACCAGTGCATCAAATCACTTGATGACAGGTACAGAATGTACTACTGTTGTTTCAAAAGGTCACTACAGCATACTGTTGCACTATTCTGCAGGAGGCAGTGTTGCACTTAGACATTAATTATTTACAACAATGGTATTGATTATGAAGGTGATAAACCACCAGACCTCAAAGTACATCCAGAACACAGCCACCGCTGGCTTGGTCAACATTCAGAATAATACAGTACTCTTAACATGCTTCTTTGGATGGTTAATGGCACAATGAAGGTACCACATCAGCTGTAAGACCACTAAGAGTCAACATTTAAATGTGCATTATTCCAACAGTTGTACAGCCATGCTGTTATTGTCATGATGCGAAATATAGTCTTCTATCTTCTTTAAAAGCTACTTTTACATTTAAATCATTATCTTTACATTAAGACAAATAAGAATCACCTTGAGGGAGTATCTTCAGGTTCTTGCAGGTGGCTTTGCATGAGGATGATTGAGAGAAAAATACCTGCAGAAATAGATTGAGAAGAGGTGCACTGAATGATGTGTGGGAAATGGGTCACAAAGCAGATGTCAATGATTGGCAGAAAGGATTGCATTTGGGCCAGCCAAATGCCATAGTGTGTATCAATGCGTACAATCAAATGGGTCTACCAACAGTGTCAGAAATCCCAGTCTACAGGACATTTTCTGCAGACCATGAAGGTCTGGCACACAAGAGGTCTTTACTCCCTAATTTCCTTTATTTGCTGTAGAATGTCTGGTAGACTGGGCTCTTTGCCACTGCTGGTAGACCCCTATAAGCGTACGCTTCGATACATCTGCAAATTCAGCTCCTCCCTTCACACTATTGCCTACGAAACACTCAAATTCAATCACTACTTTTAGCCAATAATTAACATCTGCTTTGTGACCACACAGCCAATGAGACATTCACTGCACTGTACCACCTCTTCTCAATCTATGGGTAACGTCGCACACTCCACAGGTATTAATAGCCAAATCATCCTTGTACTGTGCCCTCAGCAAGAGCCTGTTACTAAGAGAGAGCTTACTAAGGTTACTAAGAAGCTTACTGAGAGCCAAGTTACTAGCACCTAGAACATGTTGGAAGTGAATCTGAGACTAGATAAGTGTAAAGGGACTAAAATTTAGTTTCCAAACGCTGTCCCAAACCTGATGTAGGTGTCGTTGACTGAGATGCCGTCTTGGAAGAACTGAAACTGGTAGAGGTAGAGCACAATGAGGTGACCCGCAGAGAAGATGGCCATAAGCACACACAGACAGCTGAAAAGGAGAGTATCGAAGGAGTGACAGAAGGACCACCATGTGCATAGAGCCAAGAAGACAAAGAAGTAGACAGCTGAGGTCAGAGAGGGCAGCATCATACCTGTGAAAGCACGCAAAACATGTTGACAATTAAAGACAATACAGCGCTAAAAGTAAACACAAGACACAAAGCTTTAGATGCTTAAAAATGCACAATCAATTAATGAAATGAACATTAAAGAACTCTTATAAGAACAATTGTAATCCTAGTGCTTACTGTAACATTATTCTTTCTTTCTTACTAAGTTACTTTTTTCAGAATTGTATGGCATTTATGCTTTCAATTTTAGAACTTTTATTCACCAGAAAAGTATTTATTGGAGACAGTCACACATACCAGATACTATTATTTTCAGGAGATCAAAGACTATTCAAATGTCTCCATTTGAGGTGTTTAAAGTAACAGAATTTAAATGTGTCTGAATTTTACTATGTTTGACAAAAAGACACTTTACATCTCGGATGTCCTGTTTGAAATTGATCGCCCAGAGTGTTTCTGAGTTGAAAATGCAAGACTTTTGATTAATTATTTGGTATAATTAGACTGAACAGGATATTTATAAAAAAAAATTCTTCAGAATACTTGACAGTGGAACAAATAAAATAAAAAACAACCAGAATGTCTTTTATTATTTTAGTTATTTATGTATGCATCAGTATTATTCATTCTCAGGGCTTTTATTCTGAAAGACAGAGAGCAAATTGCCACTCCTTTCTCATTTTCATCTATAACCCAATATCTGCATCAGTGGGTGCAAAATGAGGATCTTGGGTTCTAAGTGATATTTGCTTCAAGTATTTAACAATGGCTTAGAATGTGGCCTATTACTATTTAATCTGACTTACTATAGGTTTACATTTGATATACTCCTAATGTGTGAAACCATGTTCAGTATTACATAGTGGATATGTAGATATAGTGGAGAAAACTGTGTATGAACAATTGTAATTATTTCTTACCTGTCATGCCCAGCAATATAGTCACCACCACCTTCCCTGCTGTAGTAATGAGGTTGCCAATGATCTCCTTCACTTTTGATGCCACTCCTGCAACTATTCGCAGGACCTTCATCTTAGCGCTCTCCTTTACCTCCTCACCCTCGCCTTCATCCTCCTCCTCCTCCTCTAAAACACAATCCTCTTCATCTGCCTCATCTTCAGCATCAAAATCTTCTTCAAAGAGCATCTCATCAACTTCATCATCAAGGTCTTTCTTCTCTTCACTCTCCTCCTCCTTACAAAAAATGATACCAAATTATGAGACAGCATAAATCAGAACTACAGAGTACGCAAATGAGTACTCACCAAATATAAGCCAGTTTGAGAAATATTTGTGCATGTGACCTACAAGATCAGAATAAATAGTAATCCCAGAACATAATGTTAATTTGCTAATTCTGCGCTGGTTTATTTTGAAATGTGCATTATTGAAAGGGTAAAGTCTAGTGATGTACCAATCCAAACCCATGTATTGGGATTGGGGCAGAGCCAGGAATATTTTAATAAAATGGGTATTGGCTATTTTAATCCCAAACCAGTTAGGATTCTTAGTTTTAACCATAGTGTTCATGTGGTGTCCTCAAGATTCCCTTAAGAGATTTTTTCTCCGACAGGAGCAGTAGGTATATGCCATGAACAACAAAACAAAACACCTCCTCATCACATCAGTACTGAGAAGTCCAGCTAAATGCTCATTTTCCAGAATATATGAGGGAATATTTACAAACTATATTCACAATATAGTTTATGTTATACAAATAGATGTGATTTAAAAGGAGATGAGATTAAGTTATACTATGAGAGAGTACATTTTAGGAAAGCATATCCACAAAGGAAAGGGAACATTATGACTGACAGAAATAAGAAAACTGTTATCAGCATACTGGCCTAGACACCACATATTGAATAAGGAGGAAGGCTAAGTGTGTGCAGGAAGATGTATGCCCCTGGATAACTGTAATACAACAAATATGCTGCATATTAACCCACCTCTGTAAAGCTGTAACCCATCAGCAACAACACACTATAAACCAAACAAGCTTTTAACTGCTCCACATGTGTGGCCTGCAGCACTGGAACCAGCACCCAGCTAATGTTAGCACGGCATACTGACTCTACTGAACACACCCATGAGCTCTTCACAGACCATGTGCTAATGCTTACTGATCACTATGGGCTGAATTCCTGAACATTAATTAAGGTCAGCTTTGGACCTTAACTCTTAGCATTCAGCTGAAGTTCAGCAAGTCAAAATCCAACTGCCTGGGCTGTTCTGCTGAACCTAATGTTGGAAACTGATCATCCAGAATCTTTTTGAGCTGAAAATTCAAATGAATAATTTTGCAATTACATTGACAAGGATATTTAAAATAACAAGTTATTCAAAATGCTTAAAAGTAGTCAAATAAAAAACATAAACAAAACATAAAAAACAGCCTGAATTTCTTTTATTATCTTTGTTATTTATGTGTATATCAGTATTGTTCCTGTATCAGGACTTTTATTCTGAACTTTTCACACTGTGTACAAAGCGCAAACAGCACTTTCCATCTCATTTTCCTCTACAACCTAATATCTGGGTCACAATCTTCATGCAGGTTGAGAATGTACACATGGACAGAATGGTAAACCACAGAAATGAGTGAATTTTAGCAGTTTTATGAACTGATTACTTGCTGATAATTCATTACACAAGCATGAGCCATGGTTAAATGGGGCTAGACACTTACAGTTTGTTATGATATGTGTATCATGTCTGTTACTCTGATCCTGAGATAGGAAGCTTAGAAAATTGTATGTAACTGCCCACACTGACATCCTTATGTTCAGAAGGACTGTTAACTGTAACAGAGGGGTAATTAATGGCATCTCTATTGTTTACAAGTAATTCTAGTACACAATATAATGAAGGATTTTACTCCAGTAAAATATAAGCTTTAGTGAGGCTGGCCTTCAACATTTTCCCATTTCTATAACAAAAGCAATTCCAAATTCTTTCCACATCAAAAATTACAAATCATCTTAACAGTGATAGTTAGTTCTGAATTGATATTGTCTTACTACCCTTAAAAACCCTAGACAGATTCTTTCTATTTCATTATTTTATTTCAGTTAATTGAATTTTGTAATTTGTTTGAGTACGGTGTGTGCTGCTGTCATGCTATTCAAACACTAAAATTAACCTACAGTGGAAATAGTAAGAATAAGAGAGTAAATTGTAATTGTCCATATGAATCTCACCTGATCTTCAGCTTCAAATTCCTCGTTGTACTGAGCCATTTCTTCTGGTGACCTTTTCTGTTCGAGGCGTCTACACAGTAGCCAGGTGCCCAGGCCTGCCATGAACATGCCAATGTCTGGGATGAACACTCGTATGCCATTGCCTGCATCTGCCCCTATAACACTTACAACAGACAACAGACCAAAGATAAGTCACAAGGTTTCATGTTTAGGTTTCATATTGTTCTGGGATTAGTACACAGTGGAATTTGAACATTTGTGAACCCTACAGAATTTCTATACTTCTGCATTCAGGTAAAATCAAAGTCAATAAGGAGAACCAAATCAAACATGCCCATTCTTGCAAGTTCCATGACACACTTCCACAATTTATGCAGAAATACAGATCATTCGAAAGGGTTCACAAGCATTCAAGCACCACTGTAGTTAGAGAAAAGTCTCATTTTAAAAATGTTGCTGCCCATCAGTCAAGGCATGTTTAACCCTTAGCAGCTGCTGATCAAGCTGGTATAATCAACCCATGGCTGATTCCTAATATCACAGCATAAAGTTTTTAAACAGCAGTGTAAACTTGTATCTAAAGTGCTGGCTAAAAATTTCATGCTAATGCATCAAACTAGTACTTGATGTCAATAGACCAAGTAGAACTGGAACAGGTTCCCGAAACAGAAACATGTTTGAATCTGCTGATTCTGTGCTACAGTCTGAATACATTTGGGAGATGAGGGACGTAGGCTGGCTCTGTTCTTGGATGCTCACTGTTGAGATTTAGTGGTAGTGGAAAAGAGCACTCTCAACAAACTGTCCCGGTGTAGTGGACAACACATCTCACCCTCTCCATGACTTACTGGTCAGGCAGCAGAGCACTTTCAGCAACAGACTCATTCCGAAGGTTGTTTGTAACAACAGCGTCACACTGTGCAACTCCTCTTCACTGTGTCTGTACATTATTACACACTGAGCCACAAACAGAACAGGCTCAATAAATATTGCACAATAAATACACTTTACTCCTCATATCTAATCATTTGCACTGACACTCTCTCTACATGTGTACATAACTGACAGACATCACTACTCTTCAAGTCATTCATATCTCTCTGCACAGGCAATAATCAGATCTTTTGTTCATATCTGTACATGTGCACAACAGACAGGATTACTGACCCTTCAATTGTACTGTATTGTCACGATTGTACATAATGTTTATGCATTTACTTATTAAATACTAACATTCACACTTCTGTTCTGTAGTTAAGCAGTCTTAGCTTTAACCTTAGATTTTAGTTATTATAATTGACATCTGTCCCATTTTTTATCTTTCTTAATGAGGCCTGAGTACTTTGCTCCTGTTTTCATTGTGCTGTCTGTCTGTCTATTGTGCATTTAGGATTTTTCTGGAGTTTTGAGTTTGAAATTGTAAGAGAAAATATTAAATTACACTTAAACACAGAACAAGATAAATACCCCAAATCTCCTGAAGGTTAATGCTTGCTACATTAGCTTTGCACTAGAACTATGAAATGTAACCTTATACTTCATCAGTTAGCATCCTGTAAACTACAGGCTTACATAATCAAACACTTATGAACTAATGCTGTTGTGTTTATCAGCATTATGTGATTAATGTCATCTATAAACATGGAGAAATTGTCCCCTTGGAATTATAAGTGTCTATCTGCATTCTGATCAGATATCAGATCATTCTGATATATTGAGACATTGACATATGTGAAAAAAAGAGTTTATAACTTAAACCTTATATCTCCAATGTCTACTACTGTTTTTGTGATACATAGATCATTCCTTTTGTATCATCTATGCACAATGTATATTCACCTTCCTGGACTAGTTGCCTGCCTGTCATCACTGATTATGTAGAATTTCACATGGACCCTAATTATCTGTTACTGTTACTATTATGACCATCAAACCAACATCATTACTCCAGTACACTTGAGCATTACAGCAGACATGGTGGTCCAGTGCCCCCTTATCAATAATATATGAGTAGTTTGACCAGAGGAGGATAGGTCCCCCCCTCGTGAGCCTGGTTGTTCTTAAGGTTCCTTCCTCCAGCTCTAATGGAGTTTTTCCTGTACTGTGGTTTTTGGCTTGCTCAGGTTTTGCCCTTTATGTTTGGCGTTTATGTTTTTTATGTTTTGTGCTATAAAAATCAACTTGATTTGACATATTGACATGATTTGAGATCACACTGCTGATTGACTAAAATTTTTCATTAAAGAATCTTTTTTGTTCTCACATGTAAGCAGTAAAAACCAGTATTGTGGGTGTTTGTAGGGTTCTGTGCATCCACAGAAAAGAAACATTTCAGAATCATTGCTAAATATTCTGAACACAAAATTAAACTGAGGCTGGTGTGTTTATGAGAACTGTGCCACACATGTGAACCTGTTACTGGCGTTCATCTGCCAATAGTAAGTTAAATACTACATGCATCTGCGGAGCTCCTGTGAACAAACACCATCTGCTCTGATGAAAAGGTGGGAACTTTCTGGGAATGCAAATTTTTCCAGCAGCATTTTCCAGTTCAAGCTTCTTGCACATCTGTTGCGTGCTACGATGCATTGGTTTTATGTGCCTCTCCACCCAGTTCCATAAAATCAGCCTCACTCCATATTAAAAGGATATAAATATTTCTCATGAAACACACATTTGGTTCCTCTAAAGCGTCCTCGTGCAAAAAAAAAAAAAAATCTTTGTCTATAGAGTCACTTTATTCAGGAGTTATTTCTTCAAAACAACTTTTTTCAGAGCTCAATTAGAATGTCTATAAAATCTTGTTTTTGAAGGGGGTGGACTTTCTTTGAGATTCAACGTGGTGTACTTAAGGTCTGCACAAACAATTTGAATTAGTATTTAAACCCACATAGAGAAACTGTTGTAAGTTCAGCAGCTTCCAGAATATTAAGTATGTTTATTAAGGAAGTAAACAGTGATAAGAAAGTCCCACAACAGCATGGCCAAGTGACAGAACACTTTAATCTTTTACACTTTCCAATTAATGAATACAGTGTTTTATTCCACAAGTCTAATCTGTGGACATAATAGTGAACATCCAGACATAAGATTACACAGTTTATACCTAAATACAAAATAAATATCCTTAAAGTGACAGACTTTGAACTTCACAAGCTGGTTAAAAAGGAGACTCTTTTAGCGCACACTTTCTTTACACATTATTTCTGTGGCCAAAACTATATTAAACTTTAATGCCACACTTGCAGTTATACTACATAGTTTACAAGAAACAGTTCTTGCTGTGAGGTTGATTGCAAAAAAACATCAGTAAAACTTGGTTGGAGATGTGCCAAAGAAGAGCCTATCACTAACTGGATTTGCAAAGGCTGCTCGCCTTATGAAAGTCAAAGTGGAGAAACAGTTAATCAATGCTGGAAAAGTGAATTCCAGTCTAATTAAAGGCCTGTGATATTTACATTTTTATTAAGTGCTTAACTCCACCCATTAAAACATTATTAAAAACAACTCCACTCTGGAGGGCAAACCTCCATATAATGCTCCTGAATGTGATCGTTTTTTAACCTGTCTGAAACAATAAATATCTGAGAAAGTCTGATCACCCTTTTACAATTTACATAATGTAATTCAAATATACTATATTCAAAAATATAAATTGTCTATAGACATCAGACACAGGATTGTATTGAGACACAGGTCTGGGGAAGGTTACAGAAAAAGTTCTGCTGCATCGAATGTTCCAATGAGCACAATGGCCTCCATCATCTGTAAATGGAAGAAGTTTGGAACCACCAGTACTCGTTCTAGAGCTGGCTGCCTGGCCAAACTGAGAGATCATGGCAGAAGGGCCTTAGTCAGGGAGGTGACCAAGAACCCAATGGTCACTCTGAAAGAGCTACAGTGTTGCTCTGTGGAGAGTGGAAAACCTTCTACAAAGACAACCATTTTTGCAGCCCTCCACCAATCAGACCTGTGTGGGACAGTGGCCAGACGGAAGCAACTCCTCAGTAAAAGGCACATGACAGCCCATCTGGAGTTTGTCAAAAAACCTAAACAATTCTCAGACCATGAAAAACAAAAAGATTTAACTTTTTGGACTGAATGCCAAGTGTCATGTCTGGAGGAAACCAGGCACTGCTCATAACCTAGCCAATACCATTCCTACATTGAAGCCCACAGCCAAGAGTAACTTCAGGACAACTCCGTGAATGTCCTTGAGTGGCCCAGACAGAGCCCAGACTTGAACATCCAATTGATGGAGCTTGAGAGGTTCTGCAAAGAAGAATGAGAGAAACTTCCCAAAGAAACTTCCGTCAGGTGTACTAAGCTTGCAGTATTACTCAAAAAGGCTTGAGGCTGTAATTGCTGCCAAAGGTGCTTCAACAAAGCATTGAGCAAAGGCTTCTTTGCTCTGTGAATTCTTATGTACATATAAATGTTTGTGTTTTATAATGTGTTTATTATTTTTATAAATGTGCAAAGAAACTTTTCTAACTTTGTCATCTTGTGTGTAGAATTTTGAGGGGGAAAATGAATTGAATCCATTTTGAAATAAGGCTGTAACAAAACAAAATTTAAAGTGCTGTGAACACTTTCCAGATGCACTGTATGTACTAGTGCATCTCAAAAAACTTGAATATAGTTAAAAGCTCATTTGTAATCACAAGTTCATTCAAAAAGGTAAACTGTCATATTTTATATGCATTGCACTTTTTAACAACATTTTTGTTAAACGTGGTATAAATATATGGATAGTATTTTTCTGTACAAACAAATTCTCTTCAAATTCTAATTACATTTATTTGTATAGTGCTTTTTACAACTGATTTCACAAAGCAGTTAAACAGAAATCCAAAAATACAAAGGATAAAGACATAAACCCATTGCAGAACAACTCAATCAGAGCTGGAGGAACAAACCTTGGGAGGAAGGCTCACAAGGAGGGACTCATCCAACTCATCCAAACTATTCATATTGATAAGGGGACACTGGAACACCACATCTCTGCTGTAATGCTCAAATGTACTGGAGTAATCATGATGGTTTCATGGTGGTCATAATAGTACCAGTATTACTATTATTATTAAAAGAATTGCTAACAGTTTTGACAAAATGTCTTCAATGCTGGATACTAAACATGTGAAGGACAAACATGTCGACAAAGCTACTGAACACAATGGTCAACATTTCATCTGTCCTAAGTGGTGGATGTTATAGAAAGTCATTTTAAACCACACCTAAAAGGGGTGCTTCAACGCACGGTAACAGCCCTCAGTGAAAACACAATGTAATGACATGCTCGGTTTCTATCTTTTCAGGGCCAAAGCAGCCACTTTAGACTCATCTCTCCCTGCCGTCCCAGCTCTAAGTCAATTTGGCGGGTTCGTTTCCTCCCTCTCCTGTGTCTCCATGCCAGGTTTAAGAGCAGAGAGGCATCAGTGTGCCGTAATGTCATGGCTAAATGCCTTCGTTGGAGTAACAGGTCAATTAGGGACATAAACAGTTTACAATTCAGCTTCCTGCCACTTTCCAGCGGCCCCACGCTCTCTGTCTGCAACTCCACTGGCAAAAGACATGCTTTGGACGTTCCCGCACTTATGAAAACCGCGGCTAATAGGATCAGGGCCTCATGAGCACATCCATATGTCAAGGGTGGCTCTGAAAAATAAGGGTTGTCAAGAGCAGGTCAGGTGTAATTGGGTTTAGTCATCTTCAGGGAAGCTGCTGGTTAGGTGGAGGATACAGGTCGGAGCCATATGGAGTGATGGCAGACTGCTGAACACACACATAAGTGGGCTGTAATGTTGTTTGCTTCTGTTTGCTGATAACAGGAGATGATGCATACAAAGGCAAGCGGCTCAATACTTTAAAAATATCACAACATCTCTTGCTCACCTACACTCAACTGTGAAAGAGTGCAATAGTCGATAATTTTCCACTACTTAAAGTTATTAGCTGCACGGTGATATCATGACTGATATCACACATGGACCAAACATACCACTTCTCTGTTGCACAACTTGCCCTTCCTTTAAACATTAATGCAACAGTCTTCTGCAAACCAACTGTTGATAAAATGACCCAAATCCCCATATGATTATAGTAAAGTCTGAGTAAATCCTATTAAACACATTTTAATATTCATGAAATATCTACCATTAACAATACCACAGTTACTGCTGTGATTCTTTATTGATCTGAGCTCTTTTTCTTCAAGAATGTAATAAAAATTTGGTAAATCAATTACTAAAAAAATCTAAAATTTATATCAGAACCAGAACTGTGCAACAACTGTAATAATTAGGGCTGCACAATAAATTGTTTCAGCATTGTTATCACAGTGTGAATATGCAATAGATACATTGCCGGTCGTCAATATGTTGGACATTTTTGCTGCTTGAAACCAGAGGAATATTCACTCTGTTCTCATTTTCATTACATAAGTACTAGACACAGTTTGTATATAGATCGTGTATAATTTATTTTACTCCAATATGGGATACACAGACTGCTTTATTCATTTGTTGGATCACGGTATAGGGCCCTAGGAAATCCGATGCGAACCAAGCTCCTGCTCCGGTCGTACAAGAAATCCATCATATATTTTTCCAAATTCCATTTGCCAAAATCTCACAGCACAACTAAAATGTGCAATATCACATTTTCTCCAATATTATGTACCCCTAGTAATAATACACTCAAGGTTGTGAATTTTTGTAACCCCACATACTGGCATCAGTTTCACTACCTACATTTGTCTTAGAAACTCATTTCAAACATTTAACCTAAAGATGCTCCAATCAATAGGCCAGTGACCCGAATCTGCTATTTGATTTTAGCTTGATTTGACACAACATCAGTCTTAAATATCCAATTCAGTGTCAGTTAATTTACACTCATCACCTTCACCATAACGGTGGTGAACACGCGCACACGCCCAAACACACACATTATGTGACACAAACCTAGGTAAAGGTTGGTGCCATGTGAATGAACCTCATTAGCCCAGAGACCCACATATACACACCACAAAGGTTGCCACCAAACCATGTCTTTATCTATACACACATTCCCTACACCATGTCACGCTAGCCCCTCCAGAAAAGACATTATAAGGAAAATCATGAAATTCCAGCCAATTTTTGTAATCGCGGAAAGAGGTGTAAAACTTGATACATTTCCTGAGCCCAAGATACACCACATAAAATAGGCAATACTTCTCAGATGACATATTAGGAGAAATATTAAATCTCATGTCACGGCACAGAGCTGATATAATGCACTTCATTTTTATTTGGTTTGTAAAATGCAAAAGTATATTTTCTTTTCAAGGTTAAATAATTTTACATTACAGAAAATGTATTTATTTATGTCAGAATTTTAATATTTGTATATGTTGCCAATTAAAATTGGGATTGACAAAATCAGAATAGGTGTGGCTTTTTAAAAATCCGAATCGTCCAAGAAAATTGCAATTGGTATTTTCTTAATTTAATTAAATTTTTAATTCAAATTCTTTTTCACAATTCCCCAGATTTAAGAAGTCAAAATACTTTGCTCAGCTCTCCATTTCTCCTAAATACACTTTTCCTCACACTGACCTGGGTTTAAATTGCAGGGCATATAGAGTGAACCGCATCATTGATCTTATATATGGTCAGAGCTGACTGACCCTAGGGAGAAGATTAATGCCCAGCTGACCCAGTGCAACAGCCTCACAATTCACGAGGCAGATAAAACTGAAAAGTTTTTCTGCAGCCAATTCCAGGTAATTGCTTTCTTACTGGCTGCTAAAAAACTAGCTATCTGCTCAAACCAAACATTTTGGCAAATTCCCTACATAAAGCACCAAGAACTTGTATTTTGTTAATATTTTATCCCAATAACTTTGAATTTGATACAATACCAAACCTTCCAACCCCACAGCAGCCACACAGCCTCCAACATGGTTGTGGGACTCCATTTTGACTTTTGAGGTAATGAAGAAACGGATTATTTTTTTCCAGCAAAATTCACACCACATTCTTGAACATGCAGTTGTAATATGAGTATTTTTACACACTTCTTTTTGATGTATTCAGTTGAATTTTCCAAATTAGCAATTGCATTGTATAATGTTGAAACTATTTTGTTGGTGGCCTTAATATATACCTGAACTAATAACTACTCTTTCACATAATAATTCCCCCTTATTTAATATTGTGAAAACTGCTGTTAATCCTTTATGAATCCAGAGTCAATATTTTTGGTCTATCTGTCCTGGCTGGAACAACTGATCATATGCAAACCATCATAGCTGCTTAATTCGATTCTGTAATTTCAAACATTTAACTAGGCTAAATGTTAAGGGTATGAGAAATGAGGTTGATTCATTTCCAAGTCAATTAATCTAGTTCTGTCCCCATCAGGGCTTGTGGTGTAACTGATGTTGTGTAAAGTTCAATGTTTTTCCACTTGGCTAATATATTAGCATCATACCAGTGTACCAAATACTGGGCTATCTGGTCGTATTCATTGAGCTTTGGATGTGCAAGCCCTCCCTTTTCCTTATTATGTTGTAATGTTACAAATCTAATTCTTTCCTAAACAAATATTTTTAAGACAAAAACATGAATCAAGAGGGAGAATATTAAATTAGTGAAGAAAGAGTGAAATGATCATGCAATTATCTCTAAAGTATATGTTAAAGTAAATTCATTCCAAACTGAAACTGAAACAGATTAAACATTTGTGATTAACTGGCTTTGCATGCAATGTATGAGATACATAAAATTATCCAGTTAAAACAGAATAAAATGATTTGTGCTTTACCTCTCAAATCCGATCTGTCGTATAGACTTTTCCCACAGTGTACCTGATGAAATAAAAGCAAAACTTGTAATGTCTGTTCATTTTTTGTTGCACTTAAGAAGCAAGACATTATGGTCATGTTTTGTTAGTTTGATTCAGGTCACTCGATGCTTATGTAAGGGTGGATGGAGTGGAAAAGTCTAGTAAAGAATGGAAACATTAGCTAAATAATAATTTCAAATTTATAATAAGTTAGGTTTGGCTTTGAACATACATGCAAATCATAATCCATGCTTATAGTTTCATATGATAATTTTACACAGTAATGCATTCAAATCTTGTTTTGGATACATCACGTAGTTAGGACTGACTGGTGCCAATGACTTTGTTAAGCTGCCAAAAAGAACCATGCATAACTTCATCTATAACCTGGGTGTTTACAATAATGGTAAATCAATAGCTCAGTCTATGTTCTTAGTAAATTAGGTGTGTAATTGTGTGTTGGACTGCCTTCGAGGCTGAAGTACTATTAGAGACATCATTCAAGCTTGTGATCCATTTCCAAGTTCCAAACCAATCCATGCTTCAAGCGTGACTTCACACAGTAATCTGTTATCAGCTCCTTTATTGTTTTAAAATGATAATGCAGAAAATGTATTAACCAGTTTTAATTCCGTTTCATCTGCGCGCACGCACACACACACACACACACACACACACACACACACACACACACACACCAAACATTTGAACACACCTTCTCTTTATTTCACATTTGTTACTGTTTTAAATAGTACTTCATAGTGAATTACAAGAGAAAACTACTTTTGATCACATAAGTGCCTCACTATACATCCACAAATTCCATAAACCATTTTGTAACACATAGTATGAGAAAATAATCGTTGTTCAGTAATGTTGAAGTTCTAAATGAAACTTAATATTCATAAGATCACTTTAAACCTGTCTTGACATAACTGTTCGATTTACTGATATACATTCATGTACTTACAATTATGTAAAACACTCAGATTAGCTTTTGACTGGAACATTACGTTGCTTGGTTTCACTTGTTTTTGTTTGTTTTTTTGTTTTTTTTTGTCTCTGTGTTTTCTTGGTATCTGTGACTATAGCTAGATGTGCTGAGCTCTACGGTCTGCCTGAAAGCAATATTGCTGTAAATAGAAAATGTCTAGTCAAGCTATAAACAGCACTGCCATAAAGAAAAAATGACATTTCTAAATCCAAACATTTGTAACAGCTAACTGCCTCCAGTCCAAACCCAGTGGACAGGTGGATGAGTATTGATGTCTGTTCCACAGCTGGTGTTCAAAAACACTTAAAGAACACACCAGTTATTGTGGAACCAATCTTTAAAACTCTCAGAACATCACGCTAGTTTTAATATATATTTTTTAATATTAAAATGTTTTTGGGAAAGTTTCAATCACCTTGTAGTTTTGATGATCATTTCCTAGTTTTAGAGTCAGTGTATTCACACAGACACAATGTTTTTCAATAAACAAGCAGAAAAGATGCCCAGGTTGGCAAAGAGTGCTTGGCTTTTAGGGTTGCACAATATATAATTTCAGCATCAATATCACAATGTGTGCATATGCAATAGTTATATTGCAGGATGTGCAATGTCAAGTAACACTAGTTTGTGTATTTACTTTAAACAGTGCTCAGAGCACAAAACACAGTGGTGTCTCTTCAATATACACTAATATCAGTATCAATAACATCACTACCACAGTCTGAATCTGTCCTCCATCTGAACAGACGTGGGTTTCGAGCTCAGTGCTTGCATTTCAAAATGCTGACATAAATTATGACATCAGAGAAAACAGAATCTGAGTAAATATTGTGCTGAGCAGAGGAAAAGTACTACAGAATATTAAACAGGAACAGGAATTTCTGCAGGTCTAAAGTGGATAAATAAGAGGAAAGGAGGAAATTCCGCAGATGATTTACAAGGTCAGAAAGGTCATGTGTTTATGTAACATTTTTCAGTTGCACCTTCACTGGCTAAATGTTTCTATGAAACTCTGAGGCTGCACAATGTTGATCGTCACTCATCAACAATTTAGAATTTTTAAGGGTTTGCAATCACAATGATTTTATTTAAGGATTGGATTTCAGCCCAATCCTTCATCAGGAAGCCATGGAGCCAGCGCCTAACGTTTATATTTTGCTTTGTTTTCTCTTTAAATTATGTCTGGCTGTCAGAGCAGCACCATACTGCAGATGATTTGTTTTTTCTTTCATTTATTTTTTATGTAAATAGAAGACTTTTTTAAAAGAAACTTTGCATATGAGGGTATCCTCTGCCTGCTCTCTTTGCAGTAGGATAAGCCTTTTTCAGCTAGCAGTTACTCATGCCTTTAAAAAGTGATAAAAAATGATTGTGGTCAGCACAATGCACTGAAGCCTGAGATGAAACAGAAAAGGCAAGACATCACTGGCTTAGTGAGATACCACTAACTCTGTAAAAGTGCTTTCTACAAAAGCTAGGTATCATTTTTTAAACTGAGAGGTCAAAATAATTTTTTGTTGTTATTGTGTGTAATTTAAAGTCTAAGTTTAGGCTTAGTTTTGAAAAGTCTTTTTATACATTGTTGTATAATAACTTACACATACTTAAAATATGAAATATGTACCTACCTTTATATGTGTGACATTTCTAACACTGTGGAGAATTATGTATGGGTGTGTGGTGCAATGAACAGTAAGATTATCTTTGTCACATCTTTTTCTAAAACAAAACATTGCTCAACAGCTCTCCCATTTTTACGATGTTTCCGGTTTAATCCATTAATGGCATATTTGGCACCGTCAGGGCAGAAGCATGGTGAGAAAAAAAACAGGAGGGAAGGGTGTCATGTTATCAGAACTTCAGACATACAGTCCACGCAGCATGGAAATGTTTAGCACTATTCTATATTTTCTGTATTTTTCAAAAAAGGAATGTGAAAAACAGTTTTGTTATTATTTAACAACACAATTCTCAGTAAATTAGTTTCTAAGAGATAGATGTCATATTGTCCTCTTAGAGCTATAATATATTGAGCCTTATAGTCTTTATAGTGACACTGACATATATGGAGACGTAAAGAGTAGACAAAGTTGTCACAGAATACAACTAATTGTAAATAAGTCAATTTCAGTAAAAAATCAGAAAGTTCCAAGGGGACTAAATGTTTAAGATTCAGAATATTAAAGTCACAAACAAACAGCACACATTTTCACTTTCACCAAGAGGCCAGCTTACTTATATGAAGATACAGTATACAAGATGATAATACATATCATAGATAATAATATCTAATAATATAATAATATCTAATAATAGATAATAAAAGGAATTATGATGAACAGTTCCATTTAAACAAATGTGAGTCTAATGATTTGAGGCAGACTTTCATGGGTGTTTGAAAGCCAACTATCCACAAACAAAGAGGCATTTCACTCAGTTTTCCTTAATGTAAGTACATTTCAGCATTTCTTACATGTAGATTTCTAAATTGAGTCTTAGTCTGTATTTGGCCCTGCATTGAAATGATTGATTCTGAACATGCATTCTATGTATGGACAGACATGACAACATTCTTTATATGATACCTTAAGAAATTATTTCTATAATGCTAAATACATATTACGCATTAACATGTACATTAATGAAAAGTAGCGTGTTAACCCTTGGTTAAGTACATGTAACAAACACCTGACAATGGCTTCAAATGTGCGTTAGCGAGTATGAGATAAATGTTGTACCATTAAACTAAAATCCTTGTCTACTGATCAGTGTGTTTGGATGAGCTTTCAAGTAAAGGAAAACGCCTTTTTACACTGCATTAAAACTGTTTGATATCTTATGAATCAGAGGTATTTTTAAATATTTTTTAACAAAGCAATGTGACATAAAATATTTGGAATATGCCATATTTAAACACAAATAAATAAAATAAAATAAAATATTAATTTTAGTTGAGTTTCTTGTAAAATATGACCATATTTGTCTCACTTTCTGATATGTTTGAACACTTACAGACATTTGCATCTCCCAGTCACTAGTATCTGCACTAACACTCAACAAGACAATCTCTTACATTTCACAATATTCTTTAGTCTGTTTTCATCTATTAACTCACATCTTGTGAACAGATGTCACAGTTGTACAGTTTTGCACACTCTCCATCAGGTAAAATGATCTTAAAACTATGACGCTCATCATACAGGAATGACTAATTTTGTAAATCCTTTAAAAATGATCCATATCATTTAATCTGTGGATTGCGGTTGGGAACATTTAACTTCAAACTTCAAACACCTGACGTTGGGTCACTTACACTAAATTGTCTAAAACTAAATATGTCTGTTTGCTTTTGGATTATAATGAAAAACATGTTGAACTCACAGTTGAAGTCAGGTCTGATGGAGCTCCCTGCAAGTAGACTGTTAACAGTGATTTGGTAGATGATGTGGAACAGGAGGAAGGTCACACTGGAAAAGCAAAGCGACTTCAACAGCCACCCAGTGGGACCTGTAGAAAATACAACGTCAGGTAAATTAAAGTCCATGATAAAAGGTGATTAAAAACTAACACGGCTGTACATGCTCAATGACTAATCTACTGTATAACTGACTCACACTATTCAAATAAAAATCCAACAATATAATAAATTATGAATTAATTAATTATGCAGGTTTGGTAATCATAATCAGAAGAGCCTGATTTTGCTTTGTAGACAAAAGTACTTGATAAATCTTTTTAATAAAACTAAATTGAAATATAGCTTTTAATAAGTACCCATTCTTACAACACACAGGTTGACACTTCTCCAAACTGTGATACATTTCTCTCGTTTGTGGCCCAGTAGAAAATATAAACAGATTATTATCAAGTTGATGAGAATGTTATATTTGGAAATTGTGATGGAATGCAGAATACAGTGCATTTTAACAGACGCAGCTTTAAAGTGTTTAAGCAATCTTCAAAACCTACTGCAGCAGAAAAAATTCACACTGCCAGCAATATTCAATGGGCCAGTGAAGTGGACTTACTCTGAGCAAGCCCAGGACCCCAGACACAAACAAGTACCAGACTGCCAGCTCTTCTATCCCTCCTTATCTGACTCAGCCCTGGCTTGAGCTTGCTATGGCTTCATAAAACTGAGATCGCAAAACAATTTGTGCTAATTTCCCCTCAAGTTTGCCCCTGGCAGTCACAGAGAGAGGATGGAGAACGCTCGTTAATGCGAGGCTGACGGAACAGAGACAGCCAGGAGCCTGCAGTCCAAATTCCCTGCCTAAACCCTCAACCACATCACACTGTTCCAGATGCGGCTGCTTTTGTCCCTATAAAACAAAAGCCTGATGAGGAAAAGACCAGAGTATGGTAGAGAGTGAAAGCTTTTTCACACAGACTTTATTTTGATAATCCTCTGGAGTTCATCTACAGATGTTCAAATTATTAATCAACTATCTGCTCAAGCTCTCAATAGGGTTAATGTTCAGGTTTAAGTTAGGTTTCAGGACAGTATGAGATTTACAGATCTATTACACTCAATTTATACTTAAGACGCATTTAACAGATATTTGGGTGAATGTTAAAGATAATCTATCTCCAAAGCATTCTTAAACTGAAAAAAAGTTATTTTCACAATAACATATAGAACAGTGGTCAAAAAACTTGAAAATACAATGTTTAAATATGTTTAACTAATACAATGTACACAAGCAGTTCTGTTAAAATAAATGGAAATTGATCCTGTGCATATAAATATACAATTAATAAGATACAGTTGGTCTACTGTAAAATGGAAAGTATAATGTTCCCTTGTAATAACAGGATCTGAGGCCAAGTGACATTGCAGCAAATACCATTAGTGAAGTAATTATCTTTAAACAAAAATACACTTTAAAAAAAGGGTACAAATAAACACTTTATAATATATAAGTATGGTTAAAATGCTTTTAAAAATGAACAAATGTGCAGTAAGTGCAAGATATTGGCAGAACAAAATCATAAAAGAGTGCATAAACATAAAACAAGCTGCCTAATAATGTTAATGTTTTTGTGAACTCATTAAGGATGAGTATTTTACTACATTTGCTCTTCAAATATCTTAATATCATTAAATAATTGAAGACTGAGTTTGAATATTCATATATTAGTAACCAAGCCCATCCCTAGGAAAGTTAATAGAAGTTATAAAAAGATAATTAATTATGTATTAAACCCCATCTGCATTTGCTTTATCTGTTTCTGTGATCCATTACTACAATGTTTCTATGTGCCATATGACATAAGTGAATGTGTGCATTCATTCTGTGGCCTACAGTCAGAATGCAGGTCTCTCTAGTTTTTCTTTCAAATGGCCCAAAGGCCACATCTGCATCAGACAGATATGACCGAGTAATACACTCACTGTCATCACCTTTCAGAGTCTCAAAGAGTTGAATAGTACTGAAAATAAATTTGATGCACAACTTTTGTTAATTTTCCAGATTAAATAAAAAGATAAAAAGAGCACCAAAAACATCAATCACTAGTTCAATGAAACCCAAATAAATGGTTCAGCAGAACCTGACCAAACACCTCAAATACATTTTGTAGCATATTTCATAATCATAATAACTAATAATCTAATCTTCAACAAACTGACAATGTATTTAATACTTGTAGTAAAATAAATGCAAAAATAATCCATATATTTGATTAATGTTTTTAAATTATTAATAGAACAATAGACAACTTCATCCCAGGGGATATAAGAAATATAAGAAACAAAGAAACATAAGAAACAAACATGTATTAAAAACAAAGCAAACATAAATAATTAATACATTAAAAATTATTATCTAAGGTGTAAAAAGATGGATTTTTCTCTCTGTGGCAAACTGAAGATGTCTGTTACTTTCCATGTTTTGCATATCATTTTTACTACACCTTCATTTAATAGATGCTCTTATCCAGACACAAGCACAAATAAGAGCCCATAATAGCATATTTAATCGTTACAAGGGGAAAAGTTTTTTATACACTTAGACAAAAAGGTTTTTCATTGTCAGTGCAATATTTAAGCCTACTTTTCTGGGAAGTGAAGTGTAAATGTTCAAGATATATTTCTCTTAGAGCTGCTTTTCTCTCAGTGTCACATTTTATAGTCAAAAGCATCAATAAAGACCCTCCAGGAGAACAAACATCAAACAAGTGTCACGATACAAGTAGTTTAACTCTTAGAAAAGAAAACATTGTTGTATTTTTGTACACTCTTATGTATTATATTAATCCAAACTTCTGGCCACTGTTTTAGAAATATATACATCCTGAATTATAGCATAATTTATATCACACTCTCCTGCAGGTATCACAAAACTATACGAAATCTAGAAAGATCTAAAGACCAGCACAGCAGAGTGCATTTCCTTCACAATGAAGGCAAGTCTTTTTAACTATTGATGAGGATGTAAGTGGTCCACTTTAGAAACTCCCATCCTCTTCCTCTCACTCTCTTGTTTCCATGAGACATAATACAGTAATGTCCCTGCCCTTCCTCTGACCACTCCAATGATGTCTTAAGCAAGTCTTGAGCAAAAGACTGAAGTCTACATTCAGGGCTGCTGCAACGTGATATTTCTTTAAATATGCTGAAAAAACACGAGGCATCAGTGGGTCTTGCGTGCCACTAATTGGTTGTCTTTCTTTGGCCCCTTTTGGTAGGTATTCACCACTGCATACTGGGGACACGCCACAAGACCGGTCATTTTGGAGATGTTCTGATCCAGTCATCTAGCCATTACAATTCAATCAGTATCACTTAGATTGTAATACAACCCACCCTTGGCTGATCGATGTAAGTTTAAGTAGCTTGCTTAAACTTCACTGTTGTTGTCCTTTATGGCTGTGTTTTCTGTATTCTTGTTCACTCAATGTGTTATGTTAAAGTAAATGTCTCCCCTAACACATCTGCAGCATACTGCAGCTTCTTAATTTTTCCCAGCATCACCACACAAGGCTTCAAGTTTTTAATCAAGACAGATAAAAGGGCAAACCTAAAGTGTTAGTGGATCAATGCAGTGTCTTTCCCCAGTCTTGAGAAGTCTCTCAGATAATTACACTTTAATGAGCTTTAAATCTTAAGTGTGACTACAAAGCACTACAAAAACCTCAAGCTTAATCTTCTTCCATAAATGTTTAATCAAGTGAAAAGGTAAGTAGCAATATGAACAAGCACTGTTATATAACTTGATGTACATGCTGAACAAGGTATCAAAGAAAAATGAAGTGAAACTGAAAAATGGTCTTTAATGTAAATGAACATTGTACAAAATGTACATATCCTTTAAGAACTACATTTGATAGCCCTCCATGGGGTTACCATTTGTTAACAGCAGCACAAATTCCATCAGTATAACATTCATATTTTAGCCCATATTGCTCAATATAGACTCACATACTGCATTATTGTATAACACTATGTTAACATTGGGAAGGGCTTTGGTTTGCTCTCAGAACAGTTTCAACTTTTCATGTCATGGTTTACATGTTACAAACATTTTTCTGAGATTCTGGTCCATGTTGACATGTCTGTGTCACACAATTCCTGATTTTTTCACCAGGACTTTCATGGTCTGAGTACTCCATTCTACCACATTCCAGAGTTGCTGGTGACAAAAAAGCCCATTAAAGAACACTGAACTCTCTGTTGTGTTCATGAAACCAGTTTGAGACTTAAGAAACTATGAGAAAATGGGTAAACTGTGGTCATAAAGGGATCACTTGGTCAGCAACAGTATTTAAATAAGCTGCAGCTTATTAGTGAATGATCGAATGGAATAAAAAGACAGAAAGTGTGCCAAGAAAACATTCCCTACACCATTACACCAACACCATCAACTTGGATTGGTGGACTGAGATGGAATCCCAGCTTTTATTCTGATGTTGTAGACCACAGCCTCAAGGTTTGATATTTGCATTCTGAGAAGTTTTTTTGCATTTTGAGATGTTCAATGTGTTTTTTTTTTTATGATCACTCATTTTAAGCACTGCACTACTGCTACATAATTGGCTGATTATCTAATTGTATGAATGAGTAGATGTTCAAGAGCGGAACATAGGCTGGGTGATCTATCGATATTCATATCTATATCAGAATACAAACAGAGCAAGATATGGATTGAGGCAATATATTGATATATCAGAATATAAACAGAATGCAATACTGGTTGAGGCGATACAGTTTTATAGGTGATATATCAACGTTGTAAACAATATTCTGTTTCATTCTTGTGGAAAACCTTTTTTCTGCTCCCTCTATCTGCTCCACCCCTTGCTCTCAGCTCCTCATCTAGTCTGCTCCCCTCCACTCCCACTAGTGTTCTCACACTCATACACACACACAAACACACCATGGAGGGGGCATAAGACAACGTAATGAATATAAAGAAGAAATGAAAATCAAATTTCAATGGTGCATATAGAAATAAATGATTTTTTGGGGTGTACCATTTTTTCACATTGTGTTTTTCACATCATATCATATTTTGCCATTCAGCTCAAATATAGAGATATGATTGTTAATCCATATGGCCCAGCCATAGTAGACATACAGGTGTCAGTGAGTGTACATAAATCCACAGATGTCCTCTTTTAATCCACTAAACGAAGTTCCTACTATGACACAACGCCACCAGAACTGGATGGGAAAATGTTGGCACGTGCCTTCTCTAAGTCACATAAAGCCTGCCAGCAGTATCTTTTCAAACTTCCACTAATGCAATGTCACCAAACGCACTAGAAGCACTAGAAGTGGAATACTAACTGCCAGTTTATTTATATCAGCTAACAGAAATCCATATTGGCTACATAATGCTGAGAGATAGTGGGAGATGGAGGGCTACACAATGCTGGGAATTAAATAGGTGATCTCATGATAGGCCTGGAACCCAGGAATGCCAAAGAATGTTTAAATGGACTGGGTAAAAACCTATACTTGTACAAATTCTATTTCAGCCCTCTCTTGATGAAAATAAATCAATGAAAATATAAACGCTGACTTCAATCAATCAAGGATTTAGATAAACAAAAAAATGGACCAGGACACCTACTGGTTTCTGTCAATCAGATATTTGCAGAAAATATACAGGGTTTTAGAAGATGTGGTTGTAAGATTAGATTAATGACAATTACTGGTGAAGTAGAGCAGCTCTTACCCTGCATAGTTTTGATTGTGGGTTCAGGGAACAGCGGGATGAGGAGGAGGTAGATTAAGTAGACCAAGGAGAGACCATTGTACCTGAACAGGCATGCTACAGAGAAATGAGACATAAAAGACATTAATACAGGTGATACTTTCCCACAGTTTAATACATACAGTAATCCAAATTCTGAAACACAATGATAACTTACTTTACATTCCTCTGAACATACAGGAACTCTATTACATGTCATTACATCGGTGGGCAAAAATTCTGGTTTTATACACTCTGCATTTCAGAGATTATGCTGCACAGTTGCTAGACAGACTGATTAAGTATTTAAACCTGTAGCTAATTTAGCTTTTCAGAAGTCTGCCAGGTAATATACTGCACTGGTGCATTTCCAAGAAAAGGAAATTCAGTCTAAAGCAGTCAGAGCCAAGTACTGAATTAAGATAAATGAAACAATTGACATTTACTACAATCCAACCCAAAGTAAAGGAATTTTAAATGGGAGAAAATAAAAAAGACTGCATTATACCAGTTTGATCTATACCATGGTACATAATAAACATATGGTTATCTTATCCTGCACTTTTGCTTTATACCAGTACTGAAAAAAGAATATCCCCAAACTCTTACTATTTTCATTTTTAAACAATGCATCAGACAATTAATGGAGAAAATAATCAATAGATTACAATATAATACAATGTACTAGATTATAATACATTTTTCATTCATTTGATTTGATTTTCATTAATTGATTCAACGTATTTTCAAAAGTGAGACTTTTTACATAAAATGTCCAAAAGTTTGTAAACACCTCTAATGAATGCATTAAACTACTTTAAGCTGCATCCATTGCTGACACAGATGTGCAAATGCACACACTTAACTAATCCCTGTAGGTGTACATAAAGTATTGCCAACAGAATAGGGCTCACAGGAGCAAATGAACATCTATCTATCCATCTATCTTCCTCCAACAAAAGCAGGATAAACTTTTTTATAGCCTTGATTTCAACAGAAGCAGGTGTCCAAATACTTTTGTCCATATTGAGTACTTCTATCAAAAAATTCCCAATGTTAACACATTTAAAAAATTCACAGAATACTGTAAAACCTTAACCCGGGTAGTTTTGAAGATGGTTATCCTACGGTGGAAATCTCATCCATTGTAATCCAAATCCTCTACAAACTAACAGTGGACAAATATGACATATGAAAATATGATATTTCATGACATTTAAAATAGTTTTCAATATTTTGACATGCAGACTTCATGCACCAGTAGAAGCAAATTCTTAAAGACTGCTATTCAAATATTCTTCCATATTTTTATTCAGTTAACCAGGGCTAATTATACTCTTTGTAATGAAATGTGTCAGTGTTCTTAAAGCACTGGTGACATCTACGATATGCTCAGAATAGTATATTGTGTATCACAATCATTTATACCAGGTTTGCAAAATTATGAAATGTCCACAGTATGCTGTATCAGAAAATGGGTTTACAGTTTCATGGAACATAGTATCAAACTTCAATTCTTCTTATTATTATTATTAGCTGCAATAACAATACCAAAATACATTAAATAAAGAAATTTCATTTTCATTTCAAAAGATTCACTTTTGTTAAATACATGCAAATGCACACAGTATGATACATTTTCCACAACCCTAATGACGATACAATAAAGTATTTTTATACTGTCTACTAGTGGTTGACCAATTCATCTGTTGGGTAATTAATCAGGGTATTATTGCCATTTTGAAATAATCAGCATAGACCCAACTAAAAATTCCCACAGGTACAGTCCCAGGAACTCGTACATTTTACAGCTCCCCCATTTCACCATTCTACATGTAGACATCAGTGGATAATATGAAACATGCCTTGAAATAATGTTTCCTGAGAGAACACAATAAGATTTTAATTCCTAGCTTTCAAAGCTCAAGATATTCAATTGGCCGCTCTTAATAATGTGCACAATGTTTACAATGTTTACTTTCTGTATAAACAGAATGATTTGGGCCATTTAGTGAGAAAATACAAGTAACGTTATTTGGGAACTGTAGTGTTAGCAAATCTTAAAACCATCTAAAGTAGCTAATAAGCTTAAAGGGCTTAAAAAGCTATTGTGCTTGTCTCAACTCTGTTAACATAAGTGATTGATCCGATTTCAGATACCCAACATTACTTACATTGCAGGGAGATTTCACTTGTTGTCTTACGTCAATAGTCCGAAAGCTAATGTTATCAGTTCCACAATTTTATTTCTCATTTATTATTAACTACATAGTATTTTATAAATTGCAAAAAAAAAGAAAAAAAAAGAAAACAGATAAAAACCATTATGATATTGGCCATCATAATGATTATATATTGGCCATTGCTCACCCTTCTTTTTAAATATTGGCACTGGCCATTCAGTAACCCATTTCGATTGACCACTATTGCCCACCCCTATTATAAACCCTCTGTTACACACACACACACACACACACACACACACACACACACACACACACACACACAGTAATTAAAATCAAATAAAGTTATATTTGTTAGCTGTCAATACACTTTCTGCATGCCTGCTCTTTGAAAAGGCATAATCAATATACTAATCAATAAACTTAGCATAATGTTGATACAAGTCACAAACAATGTGAACATCAATTTAGCATATTGCCTAGAACTAATGATGACTCCTTATGGCAAAACCATTAAATAAAATATGAACAAGCAATTTAAATACAGTACAATTTTACTTATTCAACACAAACTTCCTTAATGTGAAAGCTCTGTGGCAGTCTCAATGTTTCTGAAACAAGTATGGTAAAAAGGTAAAAATCTAGCCATGCAGAAAAAATATTTAGGATTCAGTACCTTGGAAGACAGTACTGGTTAATGGAGCACAAGACATTACGATTTTATGCAGTGTACCAATGTTGACTTTAGTACTATTGCTTAAAGGCCTTTTGGTCATTTATCAGAGGTCACTGAAAGGACAGTCTGTTCTTTAAAAAAAAGCATTGATATAATGCAATTAAGGCCAGTGAACAGACTGAACTGAAAGGTACAGTGCGTTAAAGCTTTTAAAACCATGAACAACTGGCACTGGCACAACTTAAATTACTAATCCAATTACAGGACCACAGAATATCTCAGTAAATCTAACAACAGCATATCCATGAGTAAAACCCTTATATCCAAAGTCCCCCAAAAAATCTTTACATTCAAAGTAGCAACTGCCAGCATAATGTCATAGTCAGCCTTTCTTTCTCTTAAAATGTGTGGAAAAAAGAATGAGAGAAACAAGTTTCATCTGGCCTCTGCAGAGCTGCTTCACTACTGGGTCTGAAGCAACACCATCCAGATGGTGACAGCTGGACAATGGACTCTCCTCTGCACTCACTGGACCAGGACATTCTTTCATGGTAAATTAAATAAATCTGAGTTGAACCACAAGATCATATAATGGACCGCTAAAATTCCCATTATGCATCTATCTTTTCAATTTTGCAAAAATGTCATCTTCCTCCTTTCATTTTTAGAACCTGCAGACTCTTCCATTAACATTTAACCAACACTGTCTGCTTATATACATGCATTTTAATTTGATGCCACTAATTTCTTACACTCAGCAACCAACATCATAACTAACTAAACTTGTACAGCTGTCTTGGGTTCTGACAATGCTCTAGACAATGCTCACACATGAACATAATGAATAAATAAAAGCAATGAACAGGACAACATAAATAAAAGAAACTTCATATGACATAAGTAATAAACTTAAATGGAAATGAGAACTCCTTCTTTCACTTTGCACTGACACCTTATCTACATGGATACATATTAGGACAGGATTACTTTGCACCACCTGCTCTTTCATTATGTACTATGCTGTAAGTTGCATAATATTTATACAATAATATACTTTAATATTCATTATGATACAATTCTCTGTAGCTCAGTAATTTTAGCCTTTAGTTTGTGGTATTTTCATATATCTCTTATTTATATATGTATCTTAACAGTGTTTGAGTACTGTGCTCTTTTCCTCCTTGATGTTCATGGTGCTGTTGTAATTGTTGATTTTCCCTTTGCGATTAGTGAAGTACCTAATTCTCTCTATCTATCACAAAGAATGAATGCAAAAGTCACAGTTACCTTGAGATTACAATGAAACAGGAATTTGCTATTTAAGATATAAGATCAAACAAAAAACATTTGTGCCCTACCCTTGTTTGAATGTTCAGATTAATCTGTTATCAATTGTAAAGGACATTTTAAAGACATAAACATACAAACTGGGGTGTTTCATTAAATATTTTCATTATATTTACTATAATATTTTTGGATTGGACAATATTGTGAATATTGTCATGATCTTGTTGTCCCATAAAACTAATGTTTTCTAAAAATTGTGATAGTCACACAAGCCTTCTTGTCTCAGAATCAAGATGGAGAATTAAAAATAAAGGACAGAAATAATGAGAATAACCCCACTACAGTCCCTGTAGTTACTAAATAATAAGTCTAGTTATGTTAAGATTTCTTGTATTTTAACCCACATTTAATTAGAGTGTAATTAGTCCAATTTAATTAGATGGACTGCATTAAATTTTGAGCAAAACATATTGTTCCCAGTAATCTGCTGCTACTGGTGCATTTTCTCAAACGTACTGCAATAAATGCTGTGTATCATGACATCTAACTTTAATTGACTCTAAATATAACAGTTTGATCATGTCATTACAGCCCTACTCATTAGCAAAATGGAAACCTCAAACCTTAAAATAAATGCACGTTTTTGTTCTCTAATTTCTTTTGGCCTCTGTGCTTATTTATTTTTGTTTAATCCAAACTATAGCAGGTGTAAAAGTTCATGTTTTGGGCCATTTGAAAAAGAATGCATGATTATCAAGAAATATATTGCTAATGACTTCAAGGCTGAAAAAGGCTAGGTAATATATTACTATTTATATCTGTATTGGGAAATAAACTGAATGCGACATGGGCTGAAGCACTATATCGATATTCATATTTATACCGGGATATAAACAGAGCACGACATGGACTGAGGTGATATATCAATATTCATGTCTATATCAGGATATAAACAGAGCGTGATATGGGCTGAGGTGATATATCGATATTCATATCTATATCGAGATATAAACAGAGCATGACATGGTCTGAGATGAAATATCAATATTCATATATATGGACCTGAGCCAATGTATCGATATTAATATCTATATTGGGATATAAATATAGTAGAATTTGCTCAGTATAGTTTATATGCTCACTCTGCTCCATCCCCTACTCTCAGCTCCTCCTCTTCTCTGATCCCCTCCGCCCCCATTCATGCTCTCACATACACACTATGGAGGAGGCATAAAACTTATGTGTACATGAAGAACAAATGAAGATCAGATTTCAGTTTGATTAAATGTAGTAAAAAAAAGAAAGGCTTCACAGGGTGTCCTAGTTTTTTCATGTTATATTTTTCACATCTCCATCCGTATATTGCCATTCAGCTACAATTTATTGGCATATGACTCTGTCCATATCTCCCAGCCTTAGATTGTGTTTTTAAACATACCATCATGTAATCTAATCAGAATGCTGATATTTGGTCAGCATGTCCTGGTCTTTAGAATGAAATAAAATGTATTTGTATAGAACTTTTCCAACGATGTTGCTGCAGAGCAGCTTTACAGAAATCAGAAATAAGAAGGTGAACAGCACATGAAAAAAAGGATAAATACATAAACAAAGCCAAAGGGTGACAATGCAAGGAAAAACTCCTTCAGAGTCGGAAGAAAGAAACTTTGGGAGGAAGCAGGCACACAAGGGGGGACAAATCCTCCTCTGGTCAAACTATTCAATAGAAATAGAAATAGAAAAGGGGACACTGGGCCTCCTTATGTCTGTTGTAATACTCTGGTGTACTGAAGCAATGATAGCTTCATGGTGGACATAATAGTAAGAGTAGCAGATAATTAGGGTATGTGCAAATTTCTACATAGTTGGTGATGGCAGACGTGCAACTTGTCCAAGGAAGATTGGGAAACTAAGTTCCAGGTCCAGTACCTTGAAGGTGGCCAGCCAATGTGAAGGGGTGACAGTGGAGGGGGTGACATCTCAGACGGGTGACAGAGAGGCTGAGGTCAGCCTATGAAACTATTCTAAGTTACAATGTCAGTTTCATTCATTGTTCAGCAATACTGAAGCTAGTGCATTGATCTGCTCCTTTAAATTTTTCCTTACACAGAAATGCTGAATTTGCAGCACAAAAAATATGGACTACACTGACAAAAGGGTTCAAAGGCCAACTCACAGTTCTGTCAAACAATTAAAGATAACTGAAATAAAACCCACTAAACACCACAAGAGACACCATTCAGCACATTCTTATATAGAGACAAATTTACCCTGCTAATAAAACCCACATAAAGAAGCAAAGAAGATACTGAGGGAAAAAAAACAGGTCAAGATTTAAACTCAAGATTTAAACCTGTTGGTGCCAGAATGTATCTGTAAGACATGCCAACTAAGGATTAAATAGCTTTAAATAGTATGAGGAATGATCAACTAAAATTTATAGGCAATTTCTTTCTCAACCCTTCTCCTACAGGCAACCCTGTCTGGCACATTTTAGTGGATTTCATTTACCACAACCCCCTGCAACTCTGAAAGGGCTTGGTAATATTCTAATTAGATGGAGCAGGTGTCTACAGGACCAGGGTAGAGGAACATTGATACAAATCACAGATGTATTATATATTTCCGCTGTAGATAGTGAAGATTCGAAGGAGAATCATAGAAATTAATATGAGTTCAATGCAAGGGGACCACAGGGAACTGATCATCAACAATGTATAAGAATTCTTTGCTAAATTCCTGTAAATGTTTTGTAAAATGTGCCAAACTGATTTATTTCAGTGGTATTGAGTGGATTCTTGCTTTTCTGACAATGCTCTTCTGTGAATTACACTCAAAGAGACTTCCTAGTGCCTAATACAACAGCATTCCACATAAACATTGCACCAAACTGTGTTTTTATCATAGTGTAATTTTGGTACACAGTATTAATAGTGATAATATACATGTGATGAGGAAACTGACAACTGCATTGTATTTAGAGACTCAGTTCACTAAAGAGAACAGCTTAGCTGTTAGAGATTAGCTGTCATTGTAAGCATGTTTAAAGTGAAACTCATCTTTTTAAGAGAGCTGCATCATGGCTGTAGTTAGTCTAATTCAGCAACATCAATATAAAACAGTGGTTTTCAAGTGCAACACTCTTGGGCTTGCCCTAGCTGCTGGGCCTGATCAGTGGTATGGCTGTTGAGCTCAGAAATATTGATGTTGTTTGAAAAATGGAAGCCACAGATATGTTGTTCTTTGTTTAAAATGATGTGGTCTTACAGCACTGAAACCAAATGCCTCCACTGAACATGATTACATGCATCTGTCCACAGCAATACTGGCCTAAAATTTGAGCAATATAAAAATCTAACAGGTTTTCACATTTTATATAAATAACCTTGATATACACTTAATAAAGAGTATCTGTCTCTGCTGTCCAAGAAGGCTGTCTACTAGACTGTGGAGGATTGTTGTGTTGTTGAGGATTTGATTGTATTCAGTGACGAGTGTTAGTGAGGTCAGGATCAACACCCCACTTCATCCCCAACTCAATCCAAAAGTACTAGAAGTAGCACCATTATTCCAGATTACATTGCTCCACAAGCTGTGCATGCATTTGTAAATCTGTGTCAGCAATGGGTGAAAATTAACGTAGTTGAATGCATTCATTACAAGGGGTGTCCACAAACATTTAGGCATATAGTGTTATTAAAGAAGCACAGACTACCCTTTCTTTTCTTCCATTTCTATCCAAAAAGGGAATAAATACAAGCCGTATTTTTGAGAAGATCTTTTTTAAAACATCTATTAAAGGAAAAGCAGAGCCGTCCAGGCAGTTGGCACAAAACCATGGGAAGGACTTGCTGAAATGCCTCTGGTGTGAATGGAAGTGGAGCTAATTAAGAAGCTCTTACTGAGAAACAGAAACAGGTTAACATATTTGAGACAAATTAAAGAAAGAAGCTGCTGTTGCCATTACAGGAGAGTTAACAGTCTTTAAACTGAGCTGAAAGCCTGATAACACAAAGTTTTCAGCCTGGATTTAAAGTGTCCAGTGTTAGGGCACTTCTAATGCTCTCTGTTAACTACAGCCACTTAAACTGCAGCATAGTAGCTTAACACTGCTACTCAATGTTTAGTCTTTTCCTTGGGCAGGACCAACTCACTCGTTCCTAATAATCTTAAACTGTTGTGTCATATCAGATAGATATGCTGGTTTTAAGCCATTGAGACATTTATAGACCAGTAATAGTACCTTAATATCTATTCTATAACTAGTATCCAGTGTAAGGATTTAAGACTGGGAGTGATATGTTCCCCTTTTACTCCTGCTTAGAAGCCTGCCACCTGAATTCTGAAGATTGTCTTTTTTGGAAGAGCAGTTAAAAGATTGTTACAGTAATCAGTCCTGGTGGAAATAAAGGCGTGGACGAGTTTCTCCAGGTCTGGTTTAAACAGAAACTCTTGTTGAGAATTAATTAATTAACTTTAATGTTCTTAAAGTGATAGAATGCTGATTTGGTAACTGCTTTGGCATGAATGCTAAAACTGAGATCAGAATTTATTAGTAAGCCAAGGTTACAAACTAGCTCTTTAGTCCACCAAAAAAATCTTTAAAAAAAAATTTATCTTTATTCAACTGCACAAAGTTCTGACCCATCCAATCAGTGATGTGCCCAAAGCCCAGAGAGTCAAGGGGACCATAGTTATTTGGACTGAGTGTCTGCACAGCTTTGATAAGACATCCCATAGTCCTGTAGGATTTCATCAAGGGGAAGCATATATAAGTTGAATAAGAGTGGCCAAGAATTGAGCCCTGTGGGACACCACAGGTCACTGGAATAGATTCAGAAACATTATTTTCTATATATATTTTCTATATAATATATTCTATAATTTCTTCCATGCAGGTATGAACTGAACCATTATAGGACTATCTATCTAACCATTATAGTCTATCTATGAGAATGTTGTGGTAAATAATATCAATTGCACAGCTGAGATCTAGCAGGAGTAAAACAGAGTTTTGATTAGAGCCGCCTCAGAGCTATGATTTGTTCAGTCAATCCTGACTGAAATTTGTTAAGGCAGTTGGTTATGGACAGAAAGCCTGCAAGTTGTTTGAAAACAATTGTTTCTATGATTTTTCCAATGAAAGGTAGTTTTGAAATTGGTCTGTAGTTATTTAAAAGGGATATATCTACATATTTCTTTTTCAAGAGAGGCTTCACAACTGCAGTTTTCAATGTGTTCAGGAAAACTCCCGACATCAGAGAGGTAGTTACTATCTGAAGTATGTCTGTTGATACTGAGTAAAAGACATTCTTGACAAACTTAGTTGGTAATGTGTGAAGACTGCAGCTGGATGATTTGAGATGACTCACTGTATTGATTAACATTTAACAGTGGCTGATATGTTGAGTCTCTTTGAGATAACCATGAGAGTGTGTGCTTCCAGTTACATGCTGAGAGATTCCAAAAGAATCAAGTATAATGTATTTGGCAAAACTGTCCTTGGCATTGTCGATATGTATGTTAAAATCACCAGCGTTAACAAAATGATCAAACTCAGTTGAAATGGAAAATAGCATGTCTGTAAATTCATCAGTAAAATCAGCATTGTACTGTATTTAGGAGGCCTGTAGACAAATACCATATTTTCTGGACTATAAGCCGCTACTTTTACTCCATGCTTTAAACCATGCTTCTTATATATGTTATTTTCCAGGGTTTTTTTTTTTTTTACTTTGTGGGTGCGGCTTATATTCCAGTGCGGTTTATAGTCCAGAAAATACAGTACTAGTATTTTTGGAGTTTCTTTCAAAGCTGCACACAGATACTCAAATGTTGTGAAGTGATAATGGAATGTATTTAAAAGAACCAGCAGATATTGTAGCTATACATCCACCTTTCTTGCCAACACATGAGATGTTTAAAAATTTTATATTATTAATTATAATTAATACACTTTAGTACTCCCTGTTCTTTCTGTCCCTGATAAGTACACAAATGGGAGGGGTCAAACAAGGATCTGGTCCCTGCTGGGATGCAGACCTCAACATCATTGAATGTGTTTGAGTTTGCTTGAATTATGCAACAATCAAGCCTGAACTTGGTGTTTGGTGTGGCGCAACAGATAACACCACCAGTGAGCCACCATACCATATGGGTCACTGGGGTTCAATTCCCAGTCTGGGCAACTAAGCTGTGCTACAACAATCTTTGGGCAAGACTCCTAACACTACTCTGACCCTCCTCTGTAATATGAGTCACCTTTTACATCACTGTGGATAAGAGCATCAGCTAAATGCCATAAATGTAAATGAACTGTGTAAGCACACAACAATCTCTTTCTTCAGAAAATTCTGAACCTTTTTACTGAAAAGAAAATAAGCAGTCATAAAGGTAAAGGGTGAGCTCACTAAACGCTGAATATCTTATATTTCATTGTTAAGGGTTTTATGGAAGTTTCAGTTAAATGTTTTTGCTTTTTTGCTTTTAACTGTAATATTGATATATCATGATATATTTTGTACAATATATAAGAAATGACCACATCATAATATTGAATTTGTTACTCAGGTTATCATTTGTGTATGATTTAATTTTAAAAAATGGTTTGGTTTCTGGAGAGACAACATTCTACAGAGTACAGCCTTGTTCAGATTATGTCGTAGAAACATTGTAATAAAAAGTTACTATTTAAATATACAGCATGCTGCATTTCTGCTGTTACAAATAAATAAGACATGTTAACATTATACTATGTTCAAGTTTTTGTTATATCGCCCAGCCCTTCTTTTATGTCTGTGGTTAGGCTGCACAATACTTGAAAAAATGACATTGAAATATATATTTTTCTGCAATATATATTTTTTCTGCAATATTTTTCAATATTGGAAAATACAGACATTTTCTCTGAATTTCTCCAGATGTAAGTAATCCATGACATTAATAATGGCCTCTGTGTATCAGAGGTTACAGAAAAATAAATGATTTTGTGCAGACATTATCAGGTCAATTATAACAAAATGGTGGTTCTAACTGGAAATTAAATATATTAAGGGTGGTATCTGACTTTACTGCATGAACATCACATTAAACGAACTAACCTACATAACTTAGTGCCATTAGATATAGCCCACAAACCTCTAATCATTACACTGTTATAGAGCTGTCACTGTTCTGGTACATTTATTCAATAAGTAATCAACATGAACTGCAAAATAAGCATAGATGCCATACATAACCAACTGTAACAGAAACAAAATCATATAGGGGCAGAATTATAATAACTAAAACATCTTAACACTGTGATGCCTTTGACTTTGTTTCCTCAGTAGTTTACAATCAACGTTACCTCAGCTGTCTCAGCAAAAACAAACAAACAAACAAAAACAACAAACAAACAAACATTAAGTATTCATTATAAATTCAAACAAACAGCAGATTGTCCATAGAAACTCACAAATGCCCCCATATCCCACAATTCCAAGCTTTCTATTCATCTTCATTGGCCCTGTAGATTTCCTGTCTTCTCCATAGTTTTTTTTTTCTGTTAGCATGGAACATTCCTGTGACTGACCTCTGTTCATCACCACTTAAAAAAATCTAATCATCAAATATTAAAGGTGTGTTTACGATAATGGCCAGTCAGTTTTTCTCTCCTCTGATGCCACATTATTAATTCATGTGGTTAAAGCGACTTTCCAGCGATTAATGGGGATGCGCCACAGCTTGGTGAAATTGCTTTCCGAGGAAAAAGGACAGACCTTTCAGCTGTTGAGCGATACATTATTGGCCTACACTGTTGAGTGAATCTTATCTATAGCAAGCCCAATGCTTAAAGTTCACACTGAGGGAGTGAATGTGAGTGTTGTGAATGACAGCTGCTTAAATCTTATCAAATCTTGAAATATATAAAATGAATGCGCATTATCTGGTTTATTACACATATATTTAAATTAAGTGCCTGGTCTTTGATCCCTAATGGGTTACAGGAACGCATATTAACACTGCACTGCAGTATCTGGGGCCAATTCAGTAATTGTGTTGGCAAAGCATTAGCATCGCCATTTTACATTCTATCCGAGCTGAATACTGGCAGTGATGATATCTGGCTGCTGTCAAAGACTGTGCACACTCAAAAACACACAGTGCGATTTCTGACAAGTGAACCAACCTGTGTGTAATATAACATTATTATGTTCTGACTTATAATTGGTGATTTTAAAAAATATATAACCCAACTTTTAAATGCTTGTTTCTACTTTTTCCTCATCATGATCCTTTTTCTGTGATATGGATGTGTTGTTTGGGATTATACCCCATAGCTACAGAACAGTGTAATCAGGATTCTCTAATGTATCCTGAAACAAATGTAAATATAAAAACAGTATTAACTTATCATTTATATTAGATATTTATCTTATACATAGATTTACATTTATATATATCACTCGAATTAGCCTCACCTTCGGCTTCAATGTATGAACACAAAAAATCCACCCAAGTCCATATGTCCATATGATTTGCCTCAGACACACGAAGACATGGCTCACCACAGTGTGAAACAACAGTATATCTGTAAGCCTGACATATCATCACTCATGCATATTCACTCTGACCTTCACTGTTCAGCTCACCACATCCACACTGAGCTCCACTCCTAGAGTGGAAGTCTACTGGAGACAGATCGATGGATCAGAAGATAACTTTGTTAATCCCAGAGGCAAAGTCACAAGTGCTTAAACTGTGTGCTGTATCTCCACCTGACACTTGCACTGTACTCTTGTTCACGTGACACTTTTATGTGAACATGGCAGTGTTCAACGTGTTAGTACAATGACAATCAACTGAGATCAATAGCTCACTTTCATAGATGGATGGATAAGGATATGGATACTTTACTGATCCAGAGTCACACTGAGCTACTCCCAGTCAAATGCAGCAGTAAAATACAGTAAACCAGCTACATATGAAGAGCTGTGGTGCAGCGTGTCTCTCAGGTTCTCAGCGTGCTCTGGTGAAGTTCAGGCTCACACATCACTGTATCACAGCAGCTCCTCACTCTCACACTGGCGCTTAATGCTGACAGGGTGATAACTGTGAGGTTCAGAGTTTCAGCAGAGGAGGGTAACTCACCTGCCGCCAGGCAAAAGGGCAACAGCAGCCGGAAGATGAGTCCACATACAACCTCGCTCGCCATGGCCCCGCGCGCTCTCGTCCAGTTCAGCTCGAAACGTCAGGAGAAGCGCTCGAGCCGCCAGAAATGTGCCCTTTTCCGTTCTCTCTCCGAGTCCGAGCGAGGCAGCACCGCGTCACGCCAGCTCCATTTCCACACGGCCGCCTCGCGGGCGTCGCGGAGTTCATGGTGTGAGCGCGGATGGTCGGTGTGTGCGCTCCATAGGGGCAGAGCGGGGTTAGCTCTGTGCTACAATTTGAACGCGCTTATGTACGCGAGACGCTCCGCGCTCTAACGGTCGGCGAGGTTCGCCTCAGCGCGGACACGCCCCCAAAACCGGGCTCGGACAGACTGTCAACTGTCGACTAAACTGAGGAAAAACTGTAATAGCAGCATTTACTGAAGAAGAAAAACTCCTTTTAGGACACGTCTGCCGGACTTTCTCACAACTCGCACGCAGCCCGCAAACCTCCGCTCCGAGCGCGGCCAAGCAGAGGACCAATGAGAATCAGCGCGAGACGGCCACGCGCACTGCGCCCGTATACACGTTAAACCCGCCTCCTGCTCTACGATTGGGCAGAGCTTCATGCGCGGCTGCGGAGCGATGAACGCTGACAGGCAGGCATCTTTAGCACTGCGCTCTATTAGCCAATCCCAGCGAAGCAGGCGGCAAACACCAACCAATCCAAGCACAGAAGGCAGGGCCTCAATAGAATACCGCTGGGGAAGCGCACACACATTACTATAATCCACGAGGAGCTCCACAAATAAGGTTTCCAGAGACAGATCCACGCCCACCCGGCCTCCTGTCAGCACACTTCCATATTTATTTTCAGGCAGACTGATTCATATATAAAAGCATCAGATCTTCCTACACATTACGGTCGTTTTCCATTAGTAAGCTCCTGATGGATTCAAAGATAGTGTATTAGTCACCTCCAAGAGCCAAAAAAGTCAGAGCAGGGGGGGGGGTCCATACAACACAATGCATCTACCAAAAACAGAGCACCAGTTTAGAGCCATTATTCAGAAAATGACCATTTGGGCCCATTAGGCCTGCTTTCCTTTGGACGTAACAGATCATACTTATGAAAGCTTTTGCCAGCAGAGTTATTGTACTGGTTAATGGTCAGTTAGGATTATATTGCTCTCAAGGGTCCATAGTTTTCATAGCAAGAATAATATGTAGGAATTCTAAAATTGGGCCACTTCTGTTAAATGGTCTGTAAAGTGTAAAATGTGGTCTGCAAAATACTGATAACAGACTATGGGGCCAATGGACTATGGGGCCAATGGGGCTGCATCCAAGTATGCTAGAGTTTTGTGAAAGACCTACCTTCTGTTGAAGACGATAAGCCAATCTGATCTCAATATCAAAATATATGAAAAAGTATGATGAGGCTTAATTTACACTAAAACTGAGCAAAAAAGGACAAAACATGAATGAATGAATGAATGAATGAATGAATGAATGAATGAATGAATGTACACTTATATTGTGCCTTTTAAAGGTATGGGAAACTACCATCAGCACTGTTCACAATCACACTCCACACTTTACCAACATACACTGACTACAAGTGGCAGCAATTGTGCACAGCGAACTCTCTACTGGAAACGACCATCCTGAAGGACTGCATCAATAACTGGGGGCCCACCTCAGACCTCAGAGTGCCAGTCCATATCTGGGCATACATACACACTCCAGCAGCACTGTTATGTCTGATTCCCTCATACCAGCACAACATATACTAACACAGCATCACCATGTCAGTGTCACTGCAGTGCTGAGATTGAATCACCACCCGTATAATACCTGCTCTTGTGGCAGTCTGTTAACATATAAAAAGAGCTCATGTAAGGTCAGAGTTGCTCAAATGGACAATGAAGGCGGAAACAAGGTCATAATGTTATGGCTGATCAGTCTACTATGCAATTAAAATTGATGGTTATTTCTGGGTATTGAAGAAATGCAATTGTACAAAGAATCCAATTGATTTACTCTATTCTGAATTGTAAGAAACAAACAACTGATAGTGAAAATGGAGAAAAAAAATCTGCTTAAGGAAAAATAAAAAAATAATTTACTAGATACAAAATAGTTTGATACAGCTCCACTTCACGTTTGGCTTTCTTATTAGTTAAATTTATGCTCAAAAGTCAAACTTTAAAGATGTACTTTAACGTGTCACTGTAGAAAGGTATTTGTTCAATCAAGACAACCTTTTTGTTTTGAATATATTGAGTCATTGATGATGATGATGATGATGATGATGATGATGATGATGATGAGGAAAATATGTACCATTTACAATGTGAAATCTTCAGAAGTGGTAATCATACCGTGAAAACCTTGTACTGTTGCAACCCTAACCCTAACACCATCAACCATAACATTATGACCACCTCCTTATTTCCATGCTCACTGTCCATTTGATCAGCTCCTCTTACCATACAGGAGCACTTTGTTGTTCTATAATTGCAGACTGAAGTTCATCAGTTCCTCTGCATACCTTAGTGTTTTATCCACCTTTTTCTTCAATGTTCCGGACCCCCACAGAGCAGGTATTATGTGGGCGGATGGGTCATTCTCATTGTAGTGACACTGATATGGTGGTGGTATGTTAGTGGGCCATATATATATCTTATCTTAATAATCGATAAGGTGCAGTGAACAGCAACATAAAACACACTTGTGAGTAGATGGGTGTGAATTTAGCAGCTTATGTGTAAGGAAAAAGAAAACAGCAGGATGGATGAAATGCAGAGTATCCAATTAAAATGTCATTGCAGTGGTTTGTCTAGTTAGAGGTTAAGAGTCTTACAGCTTCAGGGAAGAAGCTGTTCCACAGTCTAGAGGTTCTACACTTAATAACCTGCTGCCTGAGTGGAGAAGGGCAAAAACTGTGCATGCTGGGTGAGTGGGATCCTTCATGATGCAGATGGCCCCCTTCCTGCATCTGGAGATGTAAATGTCCATATTGGAGGACATTTCCTCTCTGTAGCAGAGCAGCTTCTGTGCCATACGTTGATGCTGGAGAACAGAATGCTCTCCACAGCACATCTGTAAAGGGAGGTGAGGACTGAGCTCTGAGCATGCCTCAACAACCTGAGGAAATGGTTGCTGATAGGGCATATTAATATGCAATTCAAATAGTGTAAGTTCATCACGAATGTCCAAATACCCTGTATTTTACAATGGCTTTTAAAATGGATCAGCCAACCAGATTTTAGGACTGGAACATAATGTAAAACTTATTGAAAACATATGTGAAATAAAAGATCTAACAGAACTTTATACTACTTTGACAGTACAAAACTATATAACTACAACCCTGCTGTATTGACATAATAGAAAGAGAGAATATGGTAAAATAATACAGTACCTATAAAAACAGATTGTAAATAACACCAGAAGAGTTCAAGAATGGTGCATATGTGTGTAGGTGTATATTTGCATTGGTACTTATATACAGTGAATAATGTGTAATGGTGATGCGTTAAAGAATCATTAATCTGTATCATTAAATATGCTTGATAAAAGTGTCCATAACAGTAATATAAAACACTATTTATGTCTGGTGACACATAACTATTGTATTTGGGGTGAATCCACAGCTCTATAACTTGATCAGTAGCAGGATAGTCTGTGGGTGGAAACTGTTCTGCCAATGCCAGTATGATACACAGACTGTGTGCTGGGTGGACTACTGTCTAAATTAATTGTTTGTTTGTTTTTTTATAGGAACTGATAGATATTGTGTATGTCTGGGCGGTTGCTACCTATGTCCCCACCATTCCCTTGAGGGAATTACAGTCACAGGATTTGCAGCTGCCATACCAGACAGTGTTGCAGCCCAGAAGGATACCCTCTGTAGTGCATCTGTAGAAGTTGGTGAGGGTGTCTGAAGTTAGTCTAGCCTTTGACAGATTTCACAGTTGCGTTGGTGTGGAGGGACCAGGTGAGGTCATCAATGAGGTGTACTAACACAAATTTAACACCAGTGACTGTGTCCACTGCAGTTTTATTGATATATAAGGGAGAGTGATAACCCTTCTGTAGCTTCTCCTCCATTTTGCTGATACTCCCAGAGATTGCTCTCATAGCATCACTCTGAGACAGCACTGATCTCGTCTCTGTCTGTGATGAGGACTTGGATGGCCCTCTGGGGAGCCCTTGTGCATGGAGTCAGTGTGGATGAAAGGTTGTTTCCTATTTCACCACCTGGGCTCTGACTGTCAGGAAGTAATTAAATAAGTAAGCAAGTAAACTTTGTTTATAAAGCACTTTTCTAATGCAGAGCCACAAAGTGCTTCCCAATTAAAATATTAAAACACAATAAAACAAAGGCCCTTTCACACAGAATAAGATTTTTTTTTCAGACCAAAAAAATTGATGTGATTTTTACGCAGTGGGAATTTCACGCCAAGTGTGGGGCTGGAAGCAACCTTTCTGTTTCTTTGCTCCCTGTCCTCTTCTACTCACATTAACTTCCCTCCATCACATGAGTTAGTTCGTGGGGTAAAGTACAGTTTGTGGCTCTTTGAACATGAACAGATGAGGATGCTCTAAGACAACTCCAGCATAAATTTTCAACAAGATGAACTGTACTGCTGTTGTCTTGATTTGCTACAAAAACAGAGCTCTGATTGGTCAGCCTGATTTTAATGCATCCAGCATCGCAGAAAACGGTGCAGACTCTGCCGCAACATTGCCGCAACATCACATCCATCAGATTCAGACTTCGGTGTGAAAGACATCAAAAACATGCTTGTGTTTGCTTTCAAAACTTGATATATGTTTTTTTTGCCTAACAGTCAGACAAAATAAATCATGTCCCATGACTTTTGCAATATCCTGTGGAAGCTAATGAATGCTATATGATGCTTGTGGGGCTCCTGCATTGAATGTGGATTGAATGTGATTTCTCCCAGAGTTGCTTGTCTGCGTGCACAGACAATTCTAGCCATACACCTCCAATGATGATCATTGGGTCAGAAACATTGTCAACACAAGGCGTAAATGTAATTGTCAATGCCAGGCCAGTGCTCTGCAAACAGATGTTCCTGCTGTACAAATGCAACTGTGTTCTTACATTGCTGTGGAGGCTAAGATACTCAGTACTCAGGCAATAGATGATAAATCATCAAATCAAAGACAATAGAAAAAACCCAGACAGACGTACAAGACAACTTGATTTTTAATGTAGCGCTCCTTGTGGCAATTCTCAGAATGCAGCTTGTGCTTGTGTTGAGTTTGCAATTGCATGAATGTGTTTCAGTCGTTAGGCACACATGGCGAGCCACTGCACTGTCCACTGTGGGTGGTAATGATTTCTATGACATATTCCTGTTACAGACATGACACTGGGGAATGAGTTATGGTAAATAACCACAAAATTTTGAAAATGAAATGTCTCTTCATGGAAGAGTTATAAGAAAGAAACCTCTCTTGTGACCTCATCATAAAATTTAATATTCACAGTATGCTGTAGGTCATCTAGACAAAAAATGCTGTGGACTGATGAACTATTTGGCCACAATTAGCAAAGATACAATTTGGAAAAAGGTTGCATTTGCATTTCATGAAAAGACCTTGATAAGTGTGAAATGTAGGAGAGGATCTCTCACGCTTTGAGGTTGTGTTGCTGCCTGCCACCTTGGTAAAATTACACCCGGAACAACAAATTCCACAAATCCTGGATGCACATGTTAATCCTCTGTTAAACTTTAAAAGCAAAAAATAGGATGTCTTCTACAACAGAAAATCCAAAAACTACCACAGAGCCACATGTGAATGCTGTGAATAAGCAATAGGTAATAATAGTCTTGAATTTCCTCCATTTGTATGCAGTCTGTCAGACTGTGGATTAGTGGAGTCCAAATACATTAGAGGTGGTTTTGTAACCTTTTCCAGCCTGGTGAGCAACAACTCTTTTGAGCTCCTCATGAATCTACTTTGTTGGTACCATGATGCACTTCCAAGAATGTGTTGTGAAGATCAGACCCTGTTCTTTACATGAAACAGAGCACCCACTCACCCACTCTCCCACTGGTTGATAATTTTTCCCTCAAAGATATGTAATATTGGCTCATTTTCCTCAATAAATAAAAGAGGAAATGTAATAGTTTTATTTCATTTGTGTGATTTAGGTCTCCTTATCTATTTGTGTGAAAATAGTGTGAGGTTTTAGGTCATATTTATACAAAAATATAGAAAATGTGAAAGATTTTATGAAACTCTTAAGCATCAATGCATGGATTTTTGAAACTGACATTTCGACATAAAAATCAAATGCAACATCTCCAACAATACACTTCAGAGGGGATGATTGTTTGATGCTCCAAATGTATGTATATTTTTTATTTCTGATGCATTGGTAGGAAGTTTGAGTTGTATGCTATATGTATGTTATATTTGTAGTCTGAGAAGAATGCCCAGGAAATCAATCAACAAGAAATTTAGGTCCTAAAAGTAATGGGACAAACAGCAATTTGCCATGTCGAGTGATCTCAGTCCTCCTGTTAACACAACTACTTTACTCAGGCAATTCTCTTCAGGAAGCAAAAGGCCAGCAATAGTGCTTGAGTGGCACACAGTCAATCAATATGGAGCAAAGTGGTATCTATTGACTGATGTCGATACTTTTTTAGATTATTCTCCAATGTCCCAGTGCCTGTGACTAACACACATGAGGAAACAATCGCCTTTAATCCATAATTTACAAGTTGTTGAGTTAAGCTTTTAGACAAAGTGGACGCTACTTTTTATTGGCAAAGGTTGGGGACTTTTATGTCCTAAAGTTTCATCCTTTTTGAATATCAAATATGACTGACAGTGGAGCTCTCCCTTAATGCTTGACCCAGCAAAGCACATTGATCATAAACAGTGGGCCAAAAAAGGCATCACAATTGATCTTTGATAATAAAATAATGACAGGTGTCTGCTCAGAAAGCTGCTGCTGGGTCAGTTCAATGGTGTAAGACCAACAAAGGACTTCTGTATTATCTTGATTTCTCAATGTACTCAATTCAATTCATTTATGCTTAATTGACATGAATGTTTCAGAAACAATTTTGCCAAAGAATAAATAGAATTGATTAAAATATGTAACAAAAAATTCAATAATAAAATAAAAAATAAAGTGTATTTATAGTAGTTTACAGGGGTGTAGGTGGAGTGCATTTGATGAGTGTTACTCACTGTCTGTCAGGTGGTGGCATGTTGCCACATATTTGTCCTGTTCTGTCTATGAATTTTTACATTTTCCAGATTATCGTACTATTTAGGTTTGGATGGGTGTTTTTAAATTTTTGGATGATTTTTTTCTGATTGTATGTAATTTTGAGCTGCGGTGGAGAAAGTGCAGCTCTGTCTCAACATCACTGCTCTCACAGTGACCACACAGTGACTCTTTCCTCTTTCCTATATCTATGGTCAGGATGTGGTCTCTGTTTCTGATGATTAAGAGATACTCTGCTAAATTAAATAATATTAATTTTGATTTTCCTGATTTTTGGAAGTCTCTTTGCACTTTTTCCTTTTGTGCATTCCCTCCCAGATCAAAGTTCCCTGTGGCACTGGTTTTCAGGCCCATATAATCATAGTCCAAAGTGTGGTCTACAACGGTGTTTCCTAGAGTGAAGGTTGCTATATATCAGAGACCTGTCGTTTTTTTGGGGATATTAGGATTTTAGTTTTGTCCAGATTGATTGTCAGGGCCGTTTCTGACAGAAATACTGCAGTGGGGGAACCGCTGATCTATGATCAGTATGAGGACTAATGATCAGTGTTCTCTGTTCTGAACTGCTGGCCTGTGATCAGTATGAGGACAAATGATCAGCGTTCTCTGGTCTGAACCACTGGTCTGTGATCAGTATGATGACACATGCTCAGTGTTGTCTGGTCTGAACCGCTAGTCGGTGATCAGTATGTGGACAGTTGCTCAGTGTTCTGTGATCTGAACTCTTAGTCTGTGATCAGTATGTGGATGCATGCTCAGTGTTCTCTGGTCTGAACCACTGGTCTGTAATCAATATATGGGCACCTGTTCAGTGTTCTCTGGTCTGAACCACTGGTCTGTGATCAGTGTGTGGACACATATTCTTTATTCTTTATGTATTTATCCTTCATATTTTGTTATTGTTGATCATCTTGGCAATTTTGATTTCTGCGAAGCTGGTTTGTGACATCAGTTGTAAAAAGCACTATACAAATAAATTTGATGAGATTTGATATTAGACAGAGCCAAATTTGATAATCATACTTGTTAAACATACCATTGTTAAGTTTAATATCTCAGTTGAGTTTTAATCAACAATGTTTGGGACATTTTTCATTGTAATAAATGGCTACAGCGAAACAAACACTGACATACTAATATAAAATTTTAATACGCAACTCTCACCGACATTTATATTAAAAACCGTAACTACTTTGGTGTTGCCACACAAAAAGTCCTGCTATCTGACTGCCTAAGTCTGCCTCTTATGATTTTAGATCCTGTGAATTACATCCTTGATTTACATACTGTGAATCAAGTCTTTATGTGAATCTGAATATGAGTTAGACTTAATGAAATCCTCGGTAGTAGATATTTAAGAGCAGTTAATCACTCCCATAAATGATCAGGCTTCGTTTTTTTACTCAGTTCAGATGTGAAATTATTGGTGTCACTCCACCAGCTTCCATATTCCCAAATTCTTTAGTGGTCCTACAAGCCTATCCCAATTGCCAGTTCTGTGGTCAAGTGATATTTCATCTGGGTGGACATGGAAAATTCAACTGATACTCTTCTTATTATTAGTTTATTAGGTGTCTGTCTGTTGATTACAATTGATTTTTGTTCTGTAAGTCATTAATGTCACAGTAATAATTGAAAAAATAATAATAACGTAATTTTTGATACTGTCATATTAGTGTCAAAGTAATGATTTAGTAATTTCAAATTCACTAAAATTCAACAAAAACCTGTTCATCGGGTGTTTGTTGACCACAAGTGATTTTGGTTCCATATGTCATAAAGTGTCATATTAAGGATTTCTTTTCTTAAGTTCCTTTGTTACCTTTATTACTTTAGATTCTGTTTGTTCTGATTAAATGAGCACTGCAAAATGCAACGATAGGGAATTAAGAGTAAATATAGTGATTGTAGTTGAGTTCATTTCAGTGATTTTTTTGATGCTGTTTGTGAAAGGTCAATATTTCAGCTCAATTTCAGCTGTTAACCAAACTTTCCTTTCATTCGCAATCGCCCACAGCAGCTCAATACTCAGTGAGAAAAATGTAATAAATTGATATGGATCCATTTATTAGTCTGTTATTAGACAGAAACTCTTATATATTTTGCCTGTAATATTTGCCAACTGGTTTGAACCAATAGTACAAAATTATGTTAAAAATATTCAATATTAAGTTTAGTTTTAGAATCCTAGAATCACCCCCTGTTACAACTAAATAGATAACAGATAATGTGGGGTTTGTAGAAAAATACTGACTGCATACTTCATAAAACCAGATATTAAGACACAATGTAATAACCAAATGAAATGAATGGTTAGATAATATTTTTTTTTATTTTGTTGTGACCTTATTGCTTGATCAGTCCTTCTCTTTAATGATCTTTGATGAATAAAAAGAAATTATGATTAAACATCCTTAAATTAAAAAAGAATACAGCACACACTGATCATGTGTTCATCCTGCTTTTCTGGATTCCTTCTGTTGTGAGCATCATCTTCAGCGACATAATTATCATCTGTGAATCATTTATAATGTCCCGTTAACTTCAAGAGTCAAGATCTACCCATCATGCTGTGCATTACTGAAGGCCATTTGTATCATGCAAATTTGCAATTACAAGCCAGCTGACAAAAGCTTTTAACAGTTCACTGACCTGAGCATCGCACCACACCCTATTTTAAAGCCTCTTCATGAGTGTTTTGTTTATGTAGGTATACGAGTTCACAGCAATTAAGACGAGGATCTTCCTGAAATGAATGCACACTATTATATCACTAATCTGGGAAGAGGGTCTGTGAAGATCCATTCCTGTAAATGGCTGATGGTATAGAACGTTTTTCTGGTCATATGAATCATCCTAAAATGAAGTTTTAATCAACATATTAAATAAATTAATCAATTAATAAACAAATGCCATTGCTGAAAACATAATTAGTTTGTGCACCCTGCATCACCGTGCACCGTCTCACATCACACATCACATTTCACTAAACCACAGTTTATTCTGCGACCTGCTGATCATTCCAAAACAACTACTTTACAGGTTTATGTGCCACACTGGTAGCAGTTAAATGACCTCCACAGCAAAGAAATGTTCAGACGTTTTTAATGTAATCTGCAGATGGCTGAACATCCCCAAAAAGCTGCATTTACATTATTAGCATTTCATTCCCTTATTTATTGTCATTTCCCTCTGGTATTAATTAAGTAATTCTGATATTTGCCAAAATAACAGCAATTCTAATCTCTCTCTCATATGAATGTTAGGGTTTGATATTCCCAGGTTATTCTTTTAAATATTTTATGAGAACTGAATTCTCATAAACTGTTTTTCAGAAAGAGTAGCTTCTGCTGCAGTGGCTGTTAATTTTTTCGGAGAACGATTATCTCAGTTAGGAGAAATGCATTAATCAATTAGGGAAAAAATATTGCTCTGAGTTGTTGTTTTTTTAACCAGTTGCATAACAAAATTAAACAAGGGCCTCTCAGCCGAGGCAATCGTTTATTTTCCATTAAGCGTCTGAAGAAACTAATACAAGGCACAGCATTTCTTTTTAAGAGTTTAATAAAAGCATGTCTGCATTAGAAATACAGAGATATGGAAAATACACAGAATAAACACTCTTTAAAATAAAGCTGCTTCAAATATTACCAATAGAGACACCAGAGAAGAACCATCAGGTTGGAACTAATGAAAAACTTTATGTACTTAAGTAGACTTTTCAGTATTTTTGTTATTTAATATTTTATTTCTTTTCCCAACATTTCACAAGCATTTTTTACATGTTCAAAACAGATTTGTTACTTTAAAGTTTTAATTGATCTGTTTAATCACATTGTTTTTTTCTGTAATGTGATTACAATTTCAAAAGTTTCAAAAAAACGTCAAACTGACACACTTGCATAAGCTCTTATCATTTTACTATTTCACTTTAAGTACATTTAGAAGTGTGTACATTTATCCTTTTACTTCAGTAAAAATGGAAATCATACTCCAACTTTAATCAAAAGTATTTTCTAACTGGAATGTTTGTCCTTCTGAATTGGGAATGTGAAGAACCTTTAAAGCCCCTGTTTACTGATTTTAAATATCTAGAACTATATTATTTACATTTACATTTACATTTGCGGCATTTAGCAGACGCCCTTATCCAGAGCGACTTACAAAAGTGCTTTGCTGTTTACTTAGAATATCCTTAGCTGGTAGATGAGGCTGGAATCTAGAGATTCTGCACGCTTAGACCATGTTGAAACAAATGTCTTTATGGAGTTAAGTACTCCTGAAACAGATGAGTTTTCAGTCCTATATAATTATATTTAAAGGCAGTTTCATTATAGTACAATGCTCTAAAATCAGAGAGAACTGCAAGGGCGTGGCAGATCGCAGAATGACTGGCAGGAAAATGCTGGTAAGTCCAGACCAAGGGTCTAGTGGTATTTTGATCATTATAATAATATTATAATTTCATGACTTTATGTGTTCACTGGATCTGACTGATATAAAGATCCTAGACAGAACTTTCTCTCTGCCGCAATATTGCACACCAGTTAGAGGTAGGATGAGATATGGATCTATGTGGTGTGTTCATGATAGAGTGATATATGAAAATAGAGTGCAGTATAATGATAGAGTGGGACTTTGAGTCCAAAATAGAATGTTTTAACATTTAACAGTGTAGTTTTACAACATTTAAGCGGAACAGCTAAGCTGGAGAGTAACCTCAGCCTCATTGATGGAGCCATGTTTGTGGAAACAAGCTGTTTTAGTGAATAATGAGGAAAAGACATCACAGGAGTGTATGCTGAACACGGGACTTCAGCTAGATCAGAGCTTTCATTTCACTTAACAAGGAGCTTCCACAAGTACATGGAGTTTTGAAAAGTTTGGGGTAAACATGCAGCTGGTATGACCAGCAAACTTTTTAAATGTGTTTATTAGCACAGTAGCTGCTGTGCTTAGAATGTGTTGTGGGCTGGGGAAACAGCTTTAAGATAAAGTATGGGAAACGATCAAGGAAACATAAACATATGGCTAACTCTGGTTCTTTGGATGATCTACCTCTAGTCAGATTAGTCAAATTTATTCCTACCCAATTTAATTCCAACAGACACACTCCAAAGGAAAAATTGTCTGAAAAACTCTTCTAGCTCATCATGAACCTATCTGAATAATATGAACATATCTGGATAATACTGAATATTGTGAAAATGAGTAGAATTCTGTACAGAATGTATGGTATTTAAAAACAAACAAACAAACAAACAAACAAAAAGCACCCGAAACCAAACAAACAAACATTTTAGCTCTTTTGTAAATACACAGAGATTATATATATATATATATATATATATATATATATATATATATATATATATATATATATATATATATATATATAAATTTTTTAAACAGAGAAAAATTTTCCTACATCTTATTTCGTGCTGAAATCAGATGAGACGCTTCATGTAATACCCCTTTAATGCTCCTTCAGTACAGGCCAAATCTAATTTCCCGCAATTATTCTTTAATAAACAGATATATTTAACTTCCTTTAGTCAAAGCCTGCTCCTAATTCCTATTTAGCTACCCATGAGCTTTTAGCTTAAGAGTGGATATCACCACTGAACAACACAAATTACTCTGATTATGTAAGATACCTGCCTCATTGGACGAGTGCTTGGTTATGGGCTGCATTTAAGGGGAAGTGTGCTGCATCTAATTGGATCATATAGCAATCTCAACCCAAAGCACTCTGCTGACTGGACAAAAAGTGGAGTAATGATCAGAGGCTGTTAAACCATTGAGAACAATTTAATTTATGTAAAAGAACGGTCAACAAACATAAAACGTTCCATAATGTACTAAAGTATATATTGTATCCCGAAAAAGGTTTGCTGCAGCAAAAGAGTTTGAAATAAGAGATTGGCTGATAAATTGGCCTTTTTAAAATTCAACTGTTATAATACTTTTATATTATTTAAATTTGCACCAGGATTTTGTTCCAACTGTGTTGTCTTTGTTGTCCCCAATGGCCAGTTCATCCAAATTATACATATTAAACAAGTCCTTTTTACAGGAGGTTTTCAGTATTTTTAATCCCATTGGAATATGCCATGTTAGTCATTGTTCTCAACTACACATTCCCACATCAGTAAAAATTCCAGACTATTTTACCTCCTGTTTAATGAAGCATAAAAATAAGTTCAGGTTCTATTAGTAGTACGTTGTGACTCTACTCTCTAATACTTTACCAGTGGTCAAGCCACAAATAAATCATGATTTTTGGAGGATGGGTCAATGCATATCAAGCAGCCATGTCCAACTCTGTCATTTCATGGACTCTGTATTGTATTATGAGGTAGGATGAAAATGTGTGAAGTGTAGTATCCTAACCATACCCAAACATAAAAATGCTTACAGTAAATGTTGACACAGTTTATATATATATATATATATATATTTATTTATTAATAGCACCTGTTTGGCCGTTTTATTGGTTCACAGCCTCAAACAGTCAGACTCCAAACTTAACCATGGCCAAGACCAAAGACCTGTCAAAGGACACCAGGAAGAAAATTGCAGACCTGCACCAGGATGGGAAGAGGGAATCTACAATAGGCAAGCAGGTTGGTGTGAACAAATCAATTTTGGGAGCAATTGTAAGAAAAAATTGTAAGAAAAGAAAAGACATACAAGACCATTGATAATCTCTCTCGATCTGGTGTCGTCAGATCTCATCCAGTGTCGTCAAAATGATCATGAGAACAGTGAGCAAAAATCCCAGAACTACACAGAGGAATCTGATGAATGACCTGCAGAGAGCCTGGACCAAAGTAACAAAAGCTCTCATCAGTAACACTATGCCAGGCATGTCCCCCTGCTTAAGCCAGTACGTGTCCTGTACTTAAGTTTGCCAGAGACCATATGGATGATCCAGAAGAGGATTGGGAGAATATCATGTGGTCAGGTGAAACCAAAATAGAACTTTTTGGTAAAAACTGAACTCGTCATGTTTGGAGGAAGAAGAATGCTGAGATGAATCCCAAGAACACCATACCTACTATGAAGCATGGGAGTCGTAACTTTGGGGCTATTTTTCTGCAAAGGGGACAGGATGACTGATCCGTGTTAAGGGAAGTATGAACATGGCCATGTATCGTGAGATTTTAAGACAAAAACACTTTCCATAAGTGAGAGCATTGAAGATGGAATGTGGCTGGGTCTTCCAGCATAACAATGATCCCAAACACTCTGCTCAGGCAATGAAGGAGTGGGTCCGTAAAAAGCATTTCAAGGTCTAGCCAGTCTCCAGACCTCAAACCCATAGAAAATTTGTGGAGTTGAAAGTCCATATTGCCCAGCAACAGCACCAAAACATCACTGCTCTAGAGGAGATCTGCATGGAGGAATGGGCCAAAATACCAGCTACAGTGTGTGCAAACCTGGTGAAGACTTACAGGAAACGTTTGACCTCTGTCATTACCAAGAAAGGTTACGTTACAAAGTATTGAGGTGAACTTTTGTTACTGACCAAACACTTATTTTCCACCATAATTTAGAAATAAATTCTTTATGATTTCCTGGATTTTTTTTCCCTCATTTTGTCTCTCATAGGTGAAGTGTACCTATGACGAAAACTACACACCTCTCTCATCTAAATCTGTGTGTATATATATTCTCTGCTGAACTCATTCACTCACAGAAATCTTGTGTTTATTGTAGATTCACTCTGCCTGCCTGCCTGCCCATCCATCCATCCATCCATCCATCCATCCATCCATCCATCCATCCATAGTAGTGACGCATCAAGGCAGTTTGGCATTTTCCTATGCAGTACTACCTACAGTAGTCCTCTCTGTGGCAGGGGAGTAAGGCCCTCTACTGGTACACAAACTGATCTACATGCCCTTGTACAACATTGAAAAGAATACACAGACCAACGGTCAGCACAACAGTTCACTTTGGAGGGGAGTAAAGGTCAGTTTCATTTTTAAGCAGAGCTCAGTAAATTTATGTTTTGTGTGTTAAAAGATATTTTTCTTAAAATAAGCGGCATGGTTAAGTAAAATGTCTTTACTCTGCTCCAGAAGTCATTCACCAGTTCGTAGGAAAGCAGGATAGTGTTTCAGCAGCCGAGGATTTATATAAAAGACAAAGAAGGGTAATGACAAGGGTGTTTGTTTGAATGTGGAGGGTGGGGACACAAGGAAAGTATTGTCCCTATCAATATTTAAGAGACCTTGCTCACATTATGCAGCAGCATTGCTTAAATGTTTGAGAATTTACTTTGTTTTATGTGTTTGCATCTACAGTGACCTCATGTTGCATGAGGTGATCAGAGTTTTACAGCTTTAAACACTGTATCTTTTAAACCCCACCTTCTCTCCAATGAGCTCTATTTGTACCTCATTTACTGCTTCAGAGTCCTGTTCTACTGACTCAGACCAAATGAAATTGGGATTCAAAGTGCTTCATTAGTGTTTGACAAGTTAAAAATATAAATAAAATAAAATAAAATAAATAAATAAATAAATAAATAAATTAAAATTAAATGATCCAAATAAGTAAAATAAAACATTAGAAAATTAGGAGAACACAACATGAAGGCCATACTAAATCAGCTGCTTTTTATATTTGCTTTTAAATGTGTAGAATTTCAAGCTGTGTGCATTTGCACCTCTGTGTCAGCAATGGGTGCCATTCAGAGTTGCTGTCATGACGTCACACTGACATGTTTTTTTATTGTCCTAAAAATCGTGTATTATCACTATTATTACCCATTTTAACATAACTATACTAAATCCAGACCTTATTGTAAACATAGTCAATAAATCATTTGTTTGTTTGTTTGTTTGCTCTGCCGTGTGGAGACCAGGCCCACACTCCTGAGTGATGGTCAGGTGTGCTGGTCAGTGTACCTGCTCATTCCTCCAGTCCCGCTTCAGTCTGTCGGGGTGTCTGTGGATCAGATATCGATCGGCGTTTCAGTGGCTTACAGACAGTCCTCCGCTACGATAGGTGGCGCTAGAGTCAGTTCAGCGTCCTCCAGGCGTTTTAATGAAAACAGTGCAGCATGGCGGCTGTCGGTCCTGTGTGCTTGTGTGTGTGTGTTTTGTTCTTACTCACAGAAGCTCAGGAGCTCCCCTCTGTCCTGAACTCCTGCTATAAGAGCGTTAAAAGCAGCAGAGCAGCGTTTATCAGGTGAGTGGAGAGAGATCAGCCGGTACAGTCAGCACAGTGAGCCACACAGGGCTGAGTGGGTTAACTGCTTTAAGCCCTGCTGGGAAAAACAGCTTACACCAGTTTGACAGTTTGACCAGTTTGCTGCTTTTTCCAGCAGGAATGGACTTTGGAGAAGGTCTTCACTACTACTAATCCTGCTTCTACTGACAGGCCTTCTACTGCCATTATCATTACCCCACTGAAGTGTGTGTGTGTGTGTGTGTGTGTGTGTGTGTGTGTTTGTTTGTGTTGACTCCGCCCCACTGGAGTGTGTATCTTTAGATCCAGAAAAGGAACTTTTTGGTGCATTCAAACACAGTCACTGAGGAAATGCACCAGTAATGAGTTATTGAGATTTATGACCAGTCACAAAGCATTACAGAAGCCACCAACAGTTAGACACAAAAATAAATTGTACTGTAAAAATCACAGTAAGAAGACTATAGTAAGATTAAAAACACCTTAAACTAGTAAGAAAATCATGATTTTATAAAGTAAAAAGTTATTGTCCTCACAAACATACTTTGAGTTATTTGAAAATACTCTGCATTGAAAATGCTGCACTAATACAGTACTTTCACCACTAATCATAATAATACTAATAATCATGGGAAATAATAAACTTTAGAAGCAACTCTCTCAAACTTTGTTTTATCCATTGCATTATTGCATTACTTATCCATATGACTTTCTTAGGTCTTACCCCAGACCTCACGAGTACCTGAACGCCTCAGACCTCCCCACAGCCTGGGACTGGCGGAATGTCGATGGGAAGAACTATGTGAGCATCACACGCAACCAGCACATCCCACAGTACTGCGGATCATGCTGGGCCATGGGATCGACCAGTGCACTTGCAGGTAGGAGAGCAGCCTTGATCTGTTTGTCCAGATGATGATTCTGGAAAACCCAGGCTTTTCCCAAAAATTGGTAGTGGCAGTATGAGCTAATGGTGAAATAGACTCTATATCTAGATTTTTCTTTTAGATTTTTTTTATTTATCCTGCTCAGCTCTTTAGCATCACTGTTATGGTCATCTTAAGGAGAGAATAGTCCACTAACCAGAAATATCCAGCCAACAGCGTCCTGTGGGCAGCGTCCTCTGAGCACTGAAGGAAGGTGGTCCTGTGGGGTCTTGACCATCGAAGATCAGGGTGAAAGGAGGATAACAAAGTATGCACACAAACAGATGGACTACAGTCTGTAATTAAACTACCAAGTGCTCCTGGATGGTAAGAGGAGCTGATAAGTGGACAATGAGTGTGGAAACAAGTTGATCTGTGTATGTCATTGTTTTTGGAAATCCTACAGAACTGTAAGTGGATGAATCAGGTCAGAGTGAAGTTGTATTTAGGTGCTAACTGTCTGGTACATACAACCTTCCGAAACGCACTTGGGTATGGCAATAAACAGTGCCATGCTCAGGGCAGCTTGTACAGAATCGACCAACCAAAAGTGATGGAACCTGTAGTACAGAGTACACTTTGCAGAGGTGGCCATTTCAGGTCCAGCAAGGACTGAATTTGGATTTTGTTCAAAATGCTTGGTCATATTTTGACCTGCTGGACCTGAAATACCAACCTCTGGTTGTTTGTCCATGACCCTGTGGTGATGTTTTGCATGTGTTGATTGGTAACTACAAAATTTCAGTCATCATTGGGGTGAATTGCAGGGTTTGTCCCATGTAGACTTAGAGAAGTACAGCACAGAAACACTTTGATTGTTGTCTTCTCTTTAAGACCGAATAAACATTAAAAGGAAAGGGGTGTGGCCATCAGCCTACTTGTCGGTTCAGAATGTCATTGACTGTGGAGGAGCGGGATCTTGTTTTGGAGGAGATCACTTGGGTGTGTACTCGTATGCACATGAGAAGGGCATTCCAGATGAGACCTGTAACAACTATCAGGCCAGAAATCAGAGTAAGTTCAGAATGTCTGTTTTTTGGAATGGGGGGGACATATCCAACTTATCTGTACTTGTAAGTTTTGGAGATGTTATGTGCATGCTTACGTAACCTCCTTAAATCCGGTACCAAGATCCGTTAGGTGGGCTGGGTGTTCAGTTCCTCATATAATTACATAAACTATGTTTTCAGTCATTCATATTAGTTTCTCAATGATAAGTTCTAAGATTATTCTGTGAGTGATATTCCTTTCCGTTTATAAATATTATGGTTGTAAAGTATCTGTTATTATAGTTAAATATATTCATGTTTTAGGGAAACAGTGAGAATTCTTTCTGTGGTCTTTTGTGTGAATGCACAGAATGTAACCCATTTAACCAGTGTGGTACCTGCTCATTCTTCGGGTCCTGTTCCATTGTGAAGAACTACACTATATGGAAAGTAGGAGACTATGGGGAGGTCTCCGGCCGAGACAAAATGAAAGCTGAGATCTACAAAAATGGGCCAATCAGGCAAGACTTTTACCTTAATAGACATAGTTATAATTATATAAGATATATTTAATTCATTAAATGGTTCTTAATTGGTTCACGAACCCCCAAAGTACCCATTTGCATGCTTAAAAGGTTCTGTGCATTGTAATTGGGTTTTTCAGATTGATGGAGAATGTGCTGTAGAGGGTTCTGTATAGAACCTTTTTGAAAAGGTACCAAAAGGGTTCTTCCATAAGTACAATCTTGACATTGTAACAATACACAAACTCTTTTTGGTGCAATATAGAACCAAACTCACCATTTATCTGAAGAACCCTTAGATGTTGCAAATAAACAAACCCTTTAAGCATGGGTTCTTTGGGTGTTCATGGTTTTATTTGGAGCCATTATCTTTACTTAAGAACACATAAAGGCACATCATGTAAAAGTATAGTCACACAACATTCCTAGATCGAGGTGTCTATGCATTTGATTTTGATATATTTGAAGTAGTTCATCGTAAATGCAGTTTGTGTTTATTGTACAGTGTGTAGAAAATGAGCTGGTTTCCTGTAGGTAAGAGTTTAAGGCAAACATTTTCAACATTTGAAGCCAGATTTGTGAATCAATTTTGTTTTGTACAGTTTTAGAATATGGAAAAAAGGATGCAAAAAAGCATGCAAAAGCTTGGGCACCGTATAAGATTTGACCCAGACCTTAGAAATTATTCATGTCATTTTCACACCTGAAAATACAAACCAAGGTTGTTTTTTTTTTTTTTTTTTTTTTTGTTATTTTTTAAAAACATTGTATTCTTTTGGTCCGTTTTTTTGGTTTCACACTAAGGTTTAATGAGTATGTGTCCTGACCTTGCCACCTACATGATGGATACATAGTACATAGATCCCTATAATAGTGTACAAACCAGTCTGTAAAACGTACAATATGCTTTAGGAACATATTGGTGGTTTTTTCAATTTGATACTGTGGAGGAAATACTTAAGAAGCTTTGAGAAACCCTTGTCCTTTTTTGAAGGTTCTTTAAAGCATCTTAAGGGGTTCCTCCACTGTTTCAAATTAAAGAACCTCCAAAATTTCCTTTTTACAGTGAGAGCAGTGTTTTGCAGTTCCAGACGCTGTGCTGAATTCTGCCTCCCTGCCAGAATCTGACTTTCTTCACTAGTGAGAGTGGTGGGCTACCATCAGATTATTTAGGTTCTACTATAATTCTATAAATAAGTATAAGTTTGTTTGATTTGTGACAATAGTCTGTCTCAACTTCCTGCAATTGGTCTGAACGTCCAAACCAACCAAAAAATGTTTTTACACTGCAAACAAACTGGATCAAGGTTCAATTGATCCAGACCAAGGCCACCAAATTCTGGTGCTTGGTTCGTGACCAAACTAAATGACTCAAATGTCCAGACAAACAAGGTAGGTGTGAAAGAACCTAATTATTTAGGGTAGGCCAGGTGAAGTCAGATCCAAAGCTTAATAAATACTCTAAGAAGAAAGCCTTTCATGCTTCCTCACCACGTAATTCAGTTTTATATGTTCTTAAGTTTATAACATTTTGGCAGCAATGAGGAAGAATATGTTTGGAAAAAGAGGTGCGAACTTTTTTTTGAAAAGAACACCTGTGCAGTTTTTAAGTGGATCAGTTATGCTTTAGGCTTTTGTTTTTGCTTCAGACCCTTTTTGTTGCTTTGGTTCTGTAAAAAAATGGACATGAAATTGTAATCTGTTTTAAAAGAATCTGATTGCATGATTATTGTATCTTTCACTTGTTTATTTATTCACAGTAACATATTTTAATGGGAGTGCCCAAACTTTTGCATGCCATTTTAGTAATCTGTCATATTTGTTTTAAATCGATGATGTTTTCTTTTTTAACCCTGTTCACTTTCATTCATTTTGTTAGCCATCACTCGCATTATGAAGTGTCAACCTGTTCTCCATTCCAGCTGTGGCATCATGGCAACAAATGGGCTTGAGGCGTACCAAGGAGGAGTGTTTGCCGAATTTCATGTCATCTCTATGATGAACCACATCATATCTGTAGCTGGTTGGGGTGTTGATGAGGATGGCACAGAGTACTGGATAGTGCGGAACTCCTGGGGAGAGTTTTGGGTCAGTCTTTGTGGTATTGCATGTCTGCAGGTTTAGTTCCACTGTGCTAGATAGACATAGACATAGAATAAGGTGTTCATTGATGCGTGGAACTACATGTTTAAACATCCAAAGCTCTGAGGTGTGAATGAGAAATAATTTATATTGATTAATATTGAACTACTTTATTAAGGTCTGACATCAGAAACTAAATCTCTTACTCCCAACTTGTTTTGGTACCACAGTCGGGTCTCTTATAATAATTCTGCTGTCATACAATATATGGACTGACCTTGATGCCCATAGTGTTTCAATTTAAGGTGTTGTAGCGATGCATCCTAGTGTCTGCATGACCATGTAATGGTGGTGTGATGTGGTCTTTTGTCCACAGGGGGAAGCAGGCTGGGCCCGGATAGTCACCAGTGCATATAAAGGAGGTAAAGGAAACTGGTATAATCTTGCCATTGAGAAAAGCTGTGCATATGGAGACCCTATAGTGGCCTAGAGGAAGAGCAACTGTGCAGAGCCAGTTCTGCCCACATGGCAGTATCAAGATCCAACTGAGAGCAGGGCTCACTGAGCACCTAATGGGCACAGACATGTTTATACACTGAATTTCTGAAAAATAGGGTTAGGTGGGTCATAAAATCAGCCAGAATGGCCACAAATACATTTGATACTGTGTTATTTATAACTATAGTGGTATGAACAGGGTTGAGTAAGTGTGACTGAATTAAAATCTAAAGCATTACAAATTGCATACATATTTTTATATTTGCTGTGTGATAATTATCTGAAATGGAACTAGTGTCATGGAATTTAACCCTAGGGCTATTGCACTTTTATCATGTGCCATTTTTATGTGAAATTTTTATGTGACTTTCCCACTTGGATGAATAAAGTTACCTATCTATCTGTCTGTCTGTCTGTCTACATTTTCATGGAAAACAATAATAATCAAGACGTGCTTGGAAAACACACCCCTCTCTCTCTCGCGCTCACTCTCTCTCTGTCACAAATACACACAAAATATTAAATGGAAATCCATGTAAAAACATCACAAATTCAACTCTTAGAACCCAAGATTTGAGGGCAGTTGAATGTCGTTTTCTAAACTTCATACCTCAGGATCAGAGTAACCTACAGACATGATACACATATAACAAACTGCAAGACTTACTCTTGTATAAGACTTTACTTGTATGAATTATCAGTGAATAATCCAGCTCAGAAAACAGCTAAAATTCACAAATTTTCAATGGAATCAAATCCCAGGTTAAATACCAAAGGAGCTTCCAGTGCATGTTTACTGCTCTGTCTATGTGTCAGCGAGAGGGGGCGTGGCTAATGGCAACACAGCCAGAGATTGGGTTATAGGGAAGAATGGGGTAGGGGCCTGTTTGCTCTCTTTCTTTTGTGTCCAAATTTCATAATAAAAGTTGTTAGTACTGCTAAATACATTAATAATAAAAACAATAAGGGTTGAGAACCGTAATAACTTCTCAATATAAACATTCAAACAATATGAACATTCATTTTCAGCTAAAAAACACGGAGTTTCCAACAGGATCCAATTCCGTTCTTCCTTTTAGTTTTTGCATTTAGTACCAAACCAGGCCAAACAAGCACCGAATCCATCGTGCTGAGGTGAACAGCAGTGTTGGAGGCAGCGCAGCGATGGTCTCTTCACCTTAGCAACAGCGCTGGAACTGGGCCTGTTCCATTGGACAGCATCGAGAGACGCAAGACCTGCTATTGGTCACACTCGCTGTCCCTCAAACAAGACCCCCTCAGAGAGGACCGCCCCCTCGCGGCTGCAGAAAACAAGGGCATTGGGTTGCCAGTTCACCCGCCCGTGCGCGCTGCTGAGCTGGGAGGCAGCTGAGCTGTAGGAGATGCCTGTGGACCACCAGCATAAAGCTGGACTTGACTGAAGAAGCGATGCAAGGCTTTTTTCACGTGGTCTAAAAGGCGTTTGATTGATTTGGGAATCGAATGAATTGGCAGTGTGTCTCTGCAGACCACCAAGCCTGCAGAGACCCCCATCCCTGTGCAGCAGCATCCCAGGTAAGAGCAGATACTGCACAGCAGTCACAACCTGCATGCATGGAAACCATTTGTTATGGGTTGTAAGGTTGCATGGAGTCCTAGTCAGTGTTGCTCTCCATCCTGCAGCTGCACAGCCTGCTCTCTTGTACATGTGTGTTTGGAGAACATGCCTCTTTTCTGCTGATGCATCATCCTCAGGTCAGTGGCACATCCATCATGAACACTGAGGGAAGCATTTGCATGCTTCCAGATATGATCAGCTGAATTCCAGCAGTTTCAGTGGGCATTCTCCTAATGCAGAACCTGTACACAGTGGGTTACTTTAGGTTCCTACTGTACACAGTGTACCCTGTGTTGCTTACACTAGTTGCAAATCTGTACACCAATTCTGCATTGCAGACTGATGGAGGACACGTCAGAGGCTCATCCCACTGAAAATACGGGCCAGTCCATGTTAGATTGACTTTGCATGCTCACACAGCCTAAGGAATCGGCTGACCTGAATACGTCAGTGGAATGAGTTGGGGGATCCCAGTTCCCAGATCTTATGGGATTGCACATTTTTGTGCAGGAGATTCCTAAGAGAATCATTAGTGTCATATTTTATATTAGTTGCACCCAGAAGGAATCAACTTATTGCAGTGCACGACTGTCATGGAGTCAGAATGGCAGAGATGACCAACGAATCTGTGTGTGGAGGCGCCGTGGTTAGCGCCACAATCAATGGTTTCTTGTTATGCGTCTCACAATCTAAAGACCTGGTGTCATGGTGTGGGGGCAATTTCGTACAATGCCAGATCACCTTCTTTACAGGCACTTTGACAGCCCAACATTACATTAAGGAGGTCCTGCAACCAGTGGCCCGACTGATGGTCAGCCAGTGGACCAACAGGACGAGTCTCAAGAGCTCGCCTTGAAGACACAGATACTATGTCAACGAGGTCAGTTGCATTGCCAGACCTATCCCTGATTGAAAATGTGTGGGATGCTATCGGAACACTGCACCTCTACCGCACAATCTGCAGGAACTGAGTGTGAATCTTCAAGATGCATGAGATGGAGTTTCACAGGACACCATTAGGAACCTCTACAACTCCATGCAGAGACTTCTGGCATGTTGCGTTAAACTCAACACCATAATGAGAGACACTACTTCTGTATGTGAAGAACAATAAATATTGATCATATCAGTCAGAATGTTTAATTATTTTTTTGTTCCTGATAACCTTTATCTTCTTTTGGAATACCACTGCAATCCCACACTTCCTTCTGGGCGCAGCTGTTTTTTGGATGATTTTTTGAGAAATTCCATCAAGGGTCTTATTTCGATCCTTCAGGTTGGCTTCTTTAGGATTTCCCACTACTGCCTTTATAGCGTGAATATTCAAATTAGGCCCTGGAACCTGCAGTTAAAATCAAAGTTTGCCATACCCTTTTGTTTTTGTACGTGTCTGGAAAATGCGTCACAGGTTCATGGGTTGTTGTGGGGCCATGATTGACAAGCCCTGCTGCCTCTGCTGTCGTCATGTCTCCCTCTCTCCCTCCCTCTCCCCTCTTGTGCCCTTCACTTTCTCCTTATCCATACAGCTCCCCCACCAGTATCGATTGGTGTGCTTAACTACAGTGTCTTAATGAGCTTCCTTGCAGAGAGGAGAATCCTTTGGAGTGTCAAATTTACATGAGCCTTTACAATGTCCCCTTCATTAATCAGAGTGGCATCCTAATAATATGCTTTAAGATTAGTAACTGAATAATCAACAATATTTTCATACACGCAGACAAAAAAGGCTTACGTCAGGAGGCTAGTTCTATATGAGGTGATAAAATTTAAATGTAAACATGTAAATAGACCCACTGTGCTTGCACAAAGGGAATTTGTCCACTGCATTTTATTTTTTCCACTTGCACTAAGGGGCAGGAAGCCCTTTAGCTTTAGGCAGAGCTGTAGGCAGCCATATCCACAGTGCATGGGGAGCAGCTGGTGAGTTAAGTTCAGGGCATGACTTCTGTGCCCTAGAAGTGGACAATCCAGATCCAGAAAGTAAAAAAAAAACATCCCAGGATTTTTTTTCTGACTGCCTGGGCTGCTCTGCTGGGTAATCCAGGTCCACCACTTTTTGGTCATTTATAGAATAATAACACATTTAGCCCCTTTCCATCAAAAGAACTCTGGTTCTTGAACAGGTTACATTTGGGCTTATAAGAACCTTGGTGTTTTTTGTGAACCATACCGCATGTACACCAGTTTTAGTGGAACTGAGGAAACGTCACAGAATATGTCATCAACAGAGGGCGCTGCCCAGCGTTAGTTAACAGAAGTGAGAATATGGTGGTGTGTATTGACTACCTGCAAGCGTTTTTCTCCAGAAAGCAAACATGGATCAACTTGTGGCGATAAGAAGGTGTAGAAGAATACAACATGCGAGACAAATGGTCATTTGCCAAATGGTTCAAAATGTTTCCATGATGGTGGAAAAGGGCCTCTTGAGGACATTTTGCCAATAATGGCTTGGTAGGCTGAGCCACAGTAGAGCTGCCAAAGCAGTTGGAAACCAAATTGTGGAGCGAATCTTTATTTTCTGGACCTGGATTGTGCCTAGGACAACACAACGAGAGACATCAAAACACAACGAAGAAAGACAAAACACAGAGGTTTAATCCCAAATTCCACTCTACTCCCTAGATAGTTAGGAAATTACAGGGCATTATATTTCTGTAATAGAACAGTGTTTACATTTATTCATATGTTGGAATCTAGTAGTAATTAAATCTAGTGCTACCTGTATGTAGATCTTGTAATTTTATGACTTATTTAGTTTTAGCAGAAGAATCTGGTCTCTTAGGATTGTCCAAAACAGTAACAGTTATAAGCCTTTGGCATTGGCCCCATAATTGGATAAGGTCTTTGAACATATGGGACCTCGCAGATCCTGCCAATTATGGAAGGCAGGGTCAGAGTCAACCCCCTGGGCGGCCAACAGGACCTAACTGGTGGGGCAGGGAGGAAGGAGGTGAAAATGAAACATCAGCTTCTGAAAAGCAGGTGGGGGCAGGTGATTGGTTGAGGAAAGAGATTTGGCACTCTAGTCTCCTGGTAGAACTTTGAAGCTTTTATTTCACTGTACAGGGTGTAATGAGGGATTTGAGCTCCAGGCAGAAACATGCATGTGTTGTGACATCAGTTCTGTTTTTCCTGTCCACACGTGTTTTTTATAAATCTCCAACACGGAGAGCTTTTTTAAAGCTCTGTGTTCACTGACCAAAGAACGTTGTGTAGACAGGAGACTAAAACACAGACAAGAACCTCAATTACCTAAATGTCCAGATATATTTGGACTGGGCAGCTGCTCCTTCTTGAAAGTTGGCCAAACTGAAGCTTGGTTACATAAACCCGGCTGCCCTCTTAATGGCCACGTTATTGATTTTAGAAATCTCAGCATGAACCCCCTGTGCCAGCAGACCTGAGAATGCACAGCATCTGAAAGCAGAGGAAGGCTTGTACAGCCTGGTAAAATACAAACCCACCATTCACTTCCATCAGAATCAGCACTGATGCTACTGGAACTGCAGATGGTGGTTCTCCTTTAACACTGGCACTCCTTTATAAATGGCATTGGGTATACCCTCTTAAAGGTATAGGTGCTTTAATTCCTTGATGCCATAGAAGACCACTTTTGGTTGTATAAAGGAATGCTGAATGCTGCTGGTGTAGTAGAGATGTGTTTTTGTGAAGATCCTTCACTTGATGTAAAAGTTATGTAGCAGTTTAAAGGTTCTTCACAGTCACACGTCTTTTACAAGCAGGGTTTTTAAGGAGCCAAAAGTGGTTCATTTAGAGCATTGTGCTTTTTGTAATAGAACGCTAGTCATCAAAATTCGATATTATACAATATTGTCATATTTTGTCATATTTCATTTCATTACATGTGTACATCTTTGTGAATGTCAATGGATAATATGCTTTTATAAGTAATTAAACATAGGGGTGTGTGATATGGTGCAAGTGTAATAACTCCCCTGCCAAAAGACCCTCAAGCTCTAACCAGATTTAGCTGCCCAATGACAACTTGAAGCGTTTTCGACTTGGCTCAAAGGGATTCTTCTCCTGCGTCATGAACAGAATGACAGAGGAGTGATCAGCTCTCATTAAATCAATGCATTGTATTGTTTTAGCACTTTGCTGTGCAGCAAGGACTTTCCAATACCCCACCACAGGCTCACAATCGGGGCTGCAAGCAGTTCCACAAAACCTGGACTAATTATAAACCTGAAAGACACCGAGCTCATCTCAAAACGCTTCCCTTAATTATGAATAATTTACAGCTGAAACCTCCCGTTTAGTCTGAATAATGTATGGCGCCCCACCATGAACCCGGGAAAAACAAGTGGAGGTGGCTGTGAGCACGGGGAGAAGGAGACGGAGTTGGGAGGGGCAGAGAGACAAGGGTGCATAGAGGAGACAGAGTTGGGGAAAATTACACAGAAGGAAAAGGAGATGGTGTGGTGTTATTATCCTGTCCTGAGAAGAAAGCCGTGCAGGCTGGGAGTGGATAGAGCAGAGACACAGAATCCCCTGTGGATGTTTTATTATTCATTTATTGATCTGTGATCTGGATATTTAGTGTCTACTTTTTAACATGTAATATTTCATATTTATGTATAAAACATTGTTCAACACAAATCTAGTCAAGCTAATGTTACTCTTTATTTGTTTATTTATTTATTTATTTATTTTATAGTCCTTCAAATGTACACCATGGAACAGTATTAATGGATCGACTATAATATTATGATCAGCTCCTTGTTTCTGCATGCACTGCTGCACTTTCACGCTGATCTTCAATGGTCAAGACCCCTCAGTGGTCAGGTCCTGTGTGGTCCTGATCATTGGAGATCAGGGTGTAAGGAGGATAAAGTATGCAGAGAAACAGATGAACTACAGTCTGTAATTATAGCACTACAGAGTCCTCCTGTATGGTTAGAGGAGCTGATAGAATGGACAGTGAGAGCAGAAACAGCAAGATGGATATAATGTTATAGTTGACCACACGAAAACATAACATTTACAGAGGTATTTGTTTAACTTTGCTTTACATAAACAGTTTCACTGTGCAGGTAAAGCAAATATGAAGTGGTTAGGTGGTTGTTATGGGTTTGCTTGGAGGTTGGTATACAGTGGATGCTTAAAGTGGTTGCTGTACAGTTGTTAGGCAGTTACTTTGCTATTGGTAGGCAGTTACAATCATGTCCCAGATGGTTGCTATGTGGTTGCTAAGCAGTTGCCATGCTGCTCCAAGTTGTTGTTACTGCTATCATGTCCCAGGCAGTTGCTATGCTGTTGTTAAGTAGTTGCTATGGTATCCCGCTTAGCTGCAAAACACTGACTATAGTGTCTGAAGCTGTTACTATGCAGATGCAGTTGCTATGCTGCTAGCCAGCTAGCTTCTATGTGCTTGTTGGAAGGTTTATAGGGTGCTGATGAATACTTTTTATGCCATTTCTGGCAGTAGCTATGTTCAAGGTGGTTGCTATGATACTCTTAAGGAGTTGCTATGGTATCCCTGCTGTCTGCAAACCAATGGCTATATCAGGAGGTTACTGGGCACTTGCAAGGTGATTGCTATTGCTGTTTCATGTGGTGGCAATGCATTTGCTAGGCTGATCCTTGTTGCTACGCTGTTGCTAAACAGTTGTCACGCATGGGGTTTCCAGGTAGCTGCTATGTCATCAGAAGGTGGTTGGTAGGGTGCTGCTGACCAGGTCATAGGACATGCTTCTTGGTTGCTATGCTGTTGCTAGGTAGTTGCTATGCTGTTCCATGTGGTTGCTACGCTGTTGCGAAGCAGTTATGTCAAGTGGTTTCTAGGTAGCTGCTATCTGATCATAAGATGGTTGGTAGGGTGCTGCTGACTACATTTTATGCCACGTCTAGTGGTTGCTATGCTATTGAAAGTGGTTGCTATGCTGTCCCCTGTGATTGCTAGGATGTTGCTACTGTACAAGTTCAAAAGGTTGTACAGAAACTGTACATCCAATCAAAAGATCGATTCCCAATCTAATATAAACTGTAGTTATTACAGTAGTTATTACTATTAACTAGGGTTTCCACAAATCTTTTGAACATCTTCAACCATTCCTTTATCATCCAAATGGTTCTTAGTTGTAAAGGTTCCCTATTGAACCATTGCACTTGAAGGACCCCTTTTTTAGTGTATAACTCTTATTTTAGTGGTGTTCTTCATTCAAATTTGGCTCCATTTGTGAGCAGTTGTAACTGTAGGTGAGGAAGTGATGTCAGATGAAGAGACAGAGTCTGTAGAGTGATTCATTTCTGTGCCTGCTGTTCTGATGGCTCTGTATCAGAGCTGTACCTCAGCAGAACCCATTTTTTTAAACCCATCACATCTGTCTGCTACTCGTCATTCCACTGTCAGCTCTTATCAGTACTCTCAGCATGCAGGAGTCAGCCCGGGTCCAACCCTGCACGCACAGGACAGACAGGCTGCTGCAGTCTGCTGACTAATGCTGCTCTGCGGCGGCCGAGGCAGTGGTAACAGGCAACACTCAATCAATACAAAAATGATTAAGTCAGATGTTTTATGTAAGCAAAAAAAAAAAAAGCCAATAGGTTGCATTAGGCCAGTGGTTTCCAAAGTCTGACCCGAGGAACCTGTGCTCGGCATACACTTTGTCTTTCCTACTCTTATACCTGATCATGCACATCAGAGGCTGGATAATTAGGTAATGAGTTGAATCCAGGGTGATCGATGAGGGAAAGCACAACATCCATGCATTAGGACAATGAAGAGCATGTCTAATTAACCTTGTGAAACCAGCAGTGGTTAAAGGAATAATTCAGAGAAAAATGAAATCTCAAACACAGTCCATCAGACATGACATGGCTGGTGTCTATGAATCTAGATTAATACTGGTGCTTAATTCAAGAGTAGTAGTGTATGTATGTATACAGTGCATCCAGAAAATATTCACAGTGTTTCACTTTTTACACATTTTGTTATGTTACAGCCTTATGTCAAAATGGATTCAATTATTTTTTCACTCAGATTTTACACACAATACCCCACAATGACAAAGTGAGAAAAGATTGTTTGAAATCTTTGCAAGTTTATTAAAAATAAAACACAAAAATATAGCCTGTACATAAGTATTCACAGCCTTTGCTCATTTTGTTTTTGTTGTTGAAGCACTTTTGGCAGCAATTACAGCCTCAAGTCTTTTTGAATATGATGCTACAAGCTTGACACACCTGGTTTTGAGAAGTTTCTCCCATTCTTCTTTGCAGAACCTCTCAAATTCCATCAGAATAAATGGGGAGCATCGGTACACAACTATTTTTAGATATCTCCAGAGATGTTCAGTCGGGTTCTCAAGAACATTCACAAAGTTATCCCGAAGCCACTCGGTGGCACTCTTGTCTGTGTGCTTCAGGTCGTCGTCCTTTTGGATGATTTACCTTTATCCCAGTCTGAGGTCCAGAGTGCTTAATAGGAATACTATTGACTAGGTGATGAGCAGTGTCTGGTTTCCTCCAGACATGATGCTTGACATTCAGTCCAAAAAGTTCAATCTTTTTGTTTTTCACTGTCTGAGAGTCATTTAGATGCCTTTTGGCAAACTCCAGACGGGCTGCCATTTGGCTTTTGAATCTAATCCATTTTGGAAAATGATTGTAACATAAAAAAATGTGCAAAAAGTGAAGATGAACCGTACCATTATGTCCTTGTTTCTACATTTACTGTTCATTTTATCAGACAGTGATGAGAGAGAACATCACTCAGTCCAGTACAGTGAGGATCAGAACACAGCAGAGCAATAAACACCACTATTCTCAAAAACAACAAAATTGAGTTTCACTTTCAGCTTTGTTGAAGTTTGAACTTTGTGAAATAACATTTTCTGTAATTACAGTAAGAGTAAAGTACTGAAAAAATACTGTTGGGTACAGATACTGAATTCCAGGTACCAGCTCTGGTACCTGTATCCGGTCAAATGTGAATTGTACCCAACCCTACTCAGGCCTCAGGTATAGGTACAATCAGAACAGGTACAAACTATTCTTTATATTAGTTCTTTGTGCATTTTTGGCAATAGTAAATGCTCCAAATGTTGGTTTCTATCTGTATGCAATATATGTATGCAAGATATGCAATTTCTTGAGGACAACCCAGCAAGAATTTCAAAGTTTCAATGTTTATGAATCAATGTTATAGTCATGGTTAAATCAATGTTGAATTATGGTTTGCTTTTGAAAAGCAAATTGATATTGTGTTGATATTTCCAGAACATTGAACCACTACTTTTAAGATCCAAAGCCGAGACTCCATAGTGTTTTGATAAGCATATGTCAAAGGCACATCAATTTCTTAGAGGTTCTTAGAGTCAGACATTGTCTGTTTATCGAATTTTAAGCTGAACAATAAAATGTATACCCTCTTATGGACATCTTCATGTACTGGAGAGTCGTGACTGGACACCAGAGAGTTGGCAAGCCTCCACCCTCTATAGAAACCCAAGCCTGGCTCCAGAATTGTATTCATCCCAATGGCTGGCACTGGTGCAGTCATGTGGTTTGAGCCACATTCTCTATTAATACCCAAGGGAAGCTTGGTGGAAGAGCCCTGGCTTTTTTTAGACTGTGTCTAGGTCAGAATATAAATCATTGTGTCTTCACTGCTACAAACACCACAGTGGTGCCACAGGCCACCTATTGTCTTACACTTTTCAGTCAGCTAATGCAAATCAAATCTGAGGTCAGTTCTCTGGGTGAGTGTTCTTCATTGCTTTTGCTTGCAGTACGCGGTGTTGGGTATTCCGGACTGGTATTCAGCATTAAAACCCAGCTAGCAGAGAAATGTTTCTGACTGTGAATCCTCTCCAGTTCTAAGCTCAGGAGATGTGCGAGCACTGAAAGCACCCTGAAACCCTTTCTGCAGGAGGGTTTTGTTGTAGTTGTGAAATTGCTTACGCTCTGTAGACTGACAGAAATGGCCAGGCACCACATCAGCAATAGCACCAAGCCTCTTTTGTGTGTCTCATTGTGCCTGCGTTTCATGCCTATGGGCTTGTCACTGTGAAGCAACAGCTCCACACCAGTGCCACCATATTTAGAACCAGGTCAAGAACTTATTGCTGTACTTTAGAACCCTAGACAGTCACATATGCCAGATATTGTTGTTTTCAGGAGGCTACTCAAATTTGTCTTTATTTGAGATATATATATTAACAGAATTTAGATATTTGTATGAATTTGACCATGTTTTGATCAAACATTTACTTTAACCTACAATTGTTTGTGTTGTTTTTGGACTGAAAAGCACTTTGTATCTCAGAAATCCTGCTGGAAATCCAGAGTGTTTTTGAACTGAAACTCAATAATTCTAATGAGTTATTTGTAATGATTAGATTGACAAGGATATTTGTAATAATACGTTGTTCAGAACACTTAATAGTGGTCAAAATAAAATTATTAAATCATTATTAATTACCTTTATTATTTTGGTTATTCATGTATGTTATGTTTTTGTGTGTGTCTGTATTATCCCTTCTCAGGAATTTTATTCTGAAATCTGAACACTGGTTGTTTAAAGAAAGAGAGCAAACAGCCCCTCTCTTCTCATGTTCCTCTTTTCCCCAAATATCAAAATAAAAAAACATTGTCAGTTCCTTGGTTCACATGTTTTGGAAGGTAGTATGGAGCAGTGCCATCTAGTGTTTCCCGCTATTCTAACACAAAAAGCTGTTCCAATTTTGGGCTGATTTCCACTACATGGTACTTACACTACTCGCTTTTTAGTGCCTACTTTGTCTGCATTGCATCACTTAGAGTGATGATTTTACTAGTTATTGCTGTGCATGTTATATGCATCAGACTTTAGTCCCTGCTTGGCACGCTTGGGACCATATGTGAGGAAGTACAAAAACAGTATCTAATTCCAGATCACAGGTACTGAATTAGAGGTTTCTAAGAGGTGCACAGCTCTGTATATGTTTACAGTTATGTATTCTGCAGATATTCTCAATGGTGTGGTCTTTGCTATATTTGTTGATCAGAACCTGCCTGTATCTGTGCAGGTAAGCGGGCACCATGCTGACCAGCATCACTGAGGGTATCTTGTGCTGTCTGACAGGCAAGACTACCAACGTGGTCCTGCCTGTGGAGTCTTCTGATGCTGGACCTGCTGATGGCTTTGAGTTTGTGGAGGTGAAGCCGGGGCGAGTGCTGCGGGTGCGGCACATCCTGCCTGAGCGCCCAGATGCCACTGAACCACAGCCAGAAGAAACCTCCATCGTCCACTGCAAGCGTAAGATAACCGTGTACCGCAATGGGCAACTGGTGATCGAGAACCTCGGTGATGTCCTACACTCGGAGATCCTGCAATGTCCAAACGGAGATGTTGAGCAGTGCAGCACTGTTGAGGTGGAGCTGGCTGACTACTCCACCACCCCATCTTCTCCTGACCCCAAACCTGCTCCTCCACTTCCAGCCTCAGACCAGCAAAGGCCTGCACCCCCACCCAGGAGGCGCAGACGGAAGCCCAAGCGCACTGTTGTCATTGATTCAGAGCGCCACATCACCAGCTGTAAGGGCACGCATTCGGACGTAGCGCTCTTCTTCATCCATGGTGTCGGGGGCTCACTGGACATCTGGGGTCGCCAACTGGACTTCTTCTCTAGGCTGGGCTATGAGGTTGTTGCTCCTGACCTGGCTGGGCATGGAGCCAGCACAGCCCCTCAGATAGCAGCGGCTTATACCTTCTATGCTCTGGCTGAAGATCTGCGGGCCATATTTAAGAGATATGCCCGCAAGCGTAATATCCTCATTGGCCACTCATATGGGTAAGCATACATATTTGTGTTTCTGGTTATTCAATAGTTTGGTGAAATATATGCAGTTTCCCCATGATCCCCTATGTAGCCTATTAGCAAAGACATGTTTGGGCTGTGAAATTTGCTTCTTCACTTTTACAGTTAAACTCAATGGGTAAGTTGTCCCAGACTTGTCAAACTATGTCATTTTGGCAAGGGCCAAAAATTGGAGGACTAAACATGCCTTGGCTTATCAACTGCTTTAAAGTTAAGTTTTTTTTTTTATTTTAATTATTTTATTAGTTTATTTGACAGGGACAGTTTACATTAATTAACATTTCTGTAAATATACCAGAATTAGCCAGAAGGCTATTTTTCATCTGTTGTCCCTGGACAGTTCTTAACATTTTCTACCTAAAAACAACAACAATCAGATCAGGTTTTTACTGTAACATTTACACTCATTGTCCAATAATAGCTACACCCAGAAGGAATCAACTGATTCCAATGCACAACTGCAATGGTGTCATACCACACTGTCATAGAGTCACTCAGAATGCCAGTGGGGCATCTTCACTTGTCTTGATGGAGACGCCCAACAAATGACCAAATAATTAGTAGAGACTTTAGCAGAGACCATTGCCCATATTAGTCATCATTTTTAATAATTATTGTTTCTGGTAACCTTTATCTTCCATCCCAGTAGCATTGCAATCCCACACCTCCTTCTGGGGAAATTTTTGACACTGAGTGTACAAAGGGCTGTATATTCAGGCATCTGTATCATTGATACATGATACAGGTATTAAAGCCAACAAGAGCATACAAATGTAAACATACCATTGATAGAAAAAACAACTGGTTAATTCACAATGTTAATTATTGTCTTTATCTTCAGCATGTTACCTCAGTGGAAGTGCACTGAATTACTTTTCCCTGGTGTTTCTTGTGCTACAGGGTATCGTTCTGCACATTCCTGGCACACGAATATCCTGAGCAGGTGCATAAGGTGGTGATGATTAACGGTGGAGGCCCAACGGCACTGGAACCCAGCCTGTGCTCAATCTTCCAGCTGCCCTCCTGTGTCCTGCACTGTCTGTCCCCCTGCCTTGCCTGGAGCTTTCTCAAGTACAAAGCCACACCCACCCTTATTAAACCACATGAACAAGGATTTAGAGTGTAAACATATGCAGTCAGAATAGCATTTACTAGGTACCTAAATACAGCCCAACAGAAGCAGTATAATGAGTAATGTGGCACTGGGGTTCTATGTAGAGCTGCCACTATCAACCATTTTTCTATTGATTAATCTATTGTCTATTTTACCAATTACCTGACTAATATTCAACTAAGCATTTCATTTTCCTTCACATGACCTTTATTTTTTAAGTCGACGAGGGCTGTAGGCGGCATGTTAATGTCATGGTAGTGATGTTTCGTGGTTGGCCACAATCAATGATGGCTAACATAGCTAATTGCTGTTTTGCTACTGCCTTTCCATAAGAAGACCTCCTGAGGATTACATCACAGTCACAATTAGCTGTTTCCTTTTTTAAATATATTTTTTGTTATTTTTATGCACATATACAGGGTAAAACAACATAACAGTATGGGGAAAAAGAGGAGAGAGAACAGACAGAGCGTGTTAATGTAATATTGAGTTATGAGCAGGTATGCTGAAGAAAGAGACAGTGAGTGAGTGATTGGGAAGAATAGGTGGAGGGATCAGCTCGGAATGAATTTTAAAAAAGGGGCCCAGATTTTGTTGTAGTGATTGATATTATATTTTATGGTAAATGTAAGTCTTTCCAGATGTGAGTGTTCAGAATGTTCGGTCTTTCCAGTTGAGTAAAAGGATTTTGTTTTGCCATTGTTGTAGAGATGAGGATGAATATTTGCAGATATTTTGATATTGATAAAGAGGAAAGGTCACCAAGCAGGGCTATAGTGGGGGAGAGTGGGATGCTGAGATTCAGGATCTTGAATAGCTGTCCCATGACCTCAGACCAAAACTGCCTGACGGGGGCAGTTCCAGAATGCATGATAGTGGTTGTCTATTGCGCTCGTACAGTGTGTGCAGGTGTTGGTGTTGGTGAGGCCCATTAGGTGTGTTTTATGGGTAGTGATATGTGTTCTATGTAATATTTTGCATTGAATTAACTGTATGTTAGAATTGGGTGACATTGTGAATGTGTTGTTACAAATTGTTTGCCAGTTATTTTCAGTTTGGGTTTTAAGATCTGTAGTCCATTTGTCTGTTGGTAGTAAAATGGTGCTGTCATGATGTGAGAAAAGCTTATAGATTTGGGAGAGTAATTTCTTGGGTTTAAGAGAATTTCTTTTTAGTTTCAGATGATTGGCTGTTTCCTAAAACCCTGAAGGAGTGCAGAGAAAGGAGGTGGGGTTAAAGGATGAGTCATGACTGCACTGTAGGTAGAGGAGCTAGAAAGACCAGAATGAATTGTATATATTTTTGATTTGAAAAAAAGTCATGTTGTTGTTGTAGTGCTCTTCTGTAGTTTCAGCAGGTGAGAGGGGTTGTGGTTTGAGGAGTTGATTGATAACTTAATTGATAAGAACACCTGCTTAGAATTACCCAGATTTTCATTTGACAGTTTCATCGACATTCCCGTAAAACTGTGATCATGCATCTCTTAGGGACTTTGGTGAGCGAGCTTGTGAACAGTGAGGTCTCACTGACCCTAACCCTAACCATAGGCCTCACCATTCAACACCACTGGCTCAGCACATCCAGCTGCCTTCATTTTCCATAAATTGTCAGTGAACCAGTGGGCTGAATGAGAGAAAGTGACTGTTATGGTTTTGGCAGGAGTGTAAGAATCCAGAATATAGCTTAAAGTTTCATTGCAGAAATCCGCTGCATCATTGGCTGATGAAAAATCTGCAAGGAGAACATGGTGTAAATCAAATATCATGTCTTCTGGATCAATGTTTCTGAAACTGATTTAACATTTGGGCTCTGTTCCTGCACAGCTCTGCATACAATTTACATCAGTAAAAGTTGAAAATAGTGATGTCAATTCAGGAAGACAACAGAAGCATCAATATGGCAGTTCCACTATAAATGCCCTGCGACCTCGACACGCAGCATAACATCACTAATGACTAGGGTTACTGCTCATAATAATCTGGATGTTTCCATTTATAGTACATGACTGAAAAAGTCTTCAAGCATGTTTGTACATTTCTATTGCTTGTCCTTGGTCTCTTTGTTATGTCTTCCTCACCTCCCTTTCTCTCTTTCCACCATCATCCTCTCTCTCAGGGCTGGGTTTGCCAGACAGGGTGCTAAAGAGAAGCAGCTGCTGAAAGAGGGGAACGCCTTTAACGTGTCTCCATTTGTGCTGCGGGCCATGATGAGTGGTCAGTACTGGCCTGAGGGAGATGAGGTGTACCATGCTGAGCTCACTGTGCCCATCTTGCTTGTGCATGGCCTCTATGACAAGTTTGTGCCGATGGATGAGGACCAGCGCATGGCTGAGGTACAGTTTTAATCATACTTTTTTGATACTGTTCATGTATCTCAGAAAAAGAGATATAGACAGTGACAAACTGCATGCTGTCCCAGAACTGTGTTGGCAGTGAAGCCTCCATGGGTGCCAGGGCCAGTCTGAACAACAGGACCAGTGTGAAGCCTATGCTTCATTCAGGAGCATTACGCATGTGCAGATGTGACTGCAGAAGTGGCAGATGTGCACTTGTTGAAACAAAGCCTTTTTATTTTCCTGTTGGTGGGCGGGACTAAGTTTGGCCTATGTGACCTCAGATCTGAAAAAGACCTGGAGTTAGCAGTATGTTTACGTCACCTAACTCAATAAACACAATGTGTTCTCGTGCATTCAGCCTCTTGGCTAAGCTTTGAAAGTAATGCAGCTTTAATTCCACTAGCTCATCTAACCTGCTTCCCCTAGTACAGTGGTCCCCAACCCCCGGGCCGTGGACTGATACCGGTCTGTGGAGCATTTGTTACTGTGCCGCACAATAACCCCCCCCCTCAGGTGTTATATGGGTCAGCAGTGCAGTGACATTGAGATGGTGGTGGTGTGTTTTGCATTGATACAAGTGGATCAGACACAGCAGTACCGTTTCCACTCACTCTCATTAGACACTCTTGCCTTGACTTTCCCTCTTATAGCTGTAAAGTCAGAGACAGAAGATCATCTGTTATTGTACAGTTTGTGTGGGTCATTCTCTAGTCCTTCATCAGTGCCCACAGGACGCTGTTTGCTGGATATTTCTGCTTGGCCTGTTCTCAGTCCAGCAGTGACACTGAGGGGTTTTAACACTCCAGCAGTACTGCTATGTCTGATCCACTTGCATCAGTGCAACACACACTAACGTCTGATATGCCTGTGCAGTTTTGAGCAGTTGCAGCTCACAATTTTTAGAGCCTGATTAGCTACGATTAAACTGCATTAATTTTTAATTATATATTGAATGTAACACTCGTAAATGCTAATTATTTGGCACATCTTTATGAATGAATGAGGTTACACATTAGACCCCTTGAAAGATACCCAAGGACACTTTACTATCAGAACACTCTAAACAGTCACACTCAGCACTCACCCAACACACACTGGTGAGAAGAAGCATTTAATTGTGCTCAACATACTCTCTTCCAGAAACAACCTTTTGTATGGTCTTTAGTATTAAAAAGATTTTACATTTTTACAACCAGTGGACAACGGCTTTAAACACTCTCTTATAGTTGTCTGAATGGTCCAGTATTTCCAGTATAGTTTTTGTACAGCATGGCAGAAAAGCAGTTATTGAGCTCGTTTGTTTAAATCATGACTGGTGAGCTCATTCATTGGTCGAAGAATGAGATAGACTAGCCTTAGCAGTGCTTTTGAAAAATGCACAATACTCTCTGTCTGAACTGAAATGCCCCTGTGTTCCCTACACTGCATTGGAGAGATCTTGAGCTAAAGGCACACTACACTGTCTGTGCAGTGGGCAATTCCAGATTGCCATTTTGGACAAAGGCACATCTAGAACTGCTTCTAGTCTGAAACTGTCAATCAACCAAACCCTCCACAATGTGCTGCAATGTGCTGACTCTACTGGGGTTCTTTGTGATGTTTTAGAGGCTTTATTTTTACCAGAAGAGGAGTGTGCAGATTTTTTATTCTTGAACAAGTTTTTAGAAATGAAATGATAATGATAATGATAATTATAACATAAAATCTTTGACATTGGTCTTTGGTTCAGGTCTTGAAACATCTGGGCCCTTCTAGATCCTGCCTTCTAAGGAGCCCCCTGGGCTTCTGGTCTGAAACTGATGTAACTTTACATGATGCCTTGTTTTATAAACATAAATTAACCTTCATCTATGACTGTGTTTATCCAGATTCTCCTTTTCGCCTTTCTGAAAGTGATTGAGGAGGGCAGTCACATGGTCATGATGGAATGCCCGGAAACAGTAAATACACTTCTTCATGAATTCTTCCTCTGGGAGCCAGACACCTCTAGAAAGGATTCCGTCTCCAAGCCAAATGCTGTCCAAATTGCTACAATGGATGCCACGGTCACTCCAGCTGTCACTACCGACAGCGCAACTGAAGAAAACACTGGGACTCCCAAAGCCAGCAAGCCTCTAAACAAATAAAGAGTGAGGCTGTGTGTTTTTGTGGGGTAAACCAATCAGAAGGCTGTTTGACGGCAGGCTGTTCCAAGTCGAACGTTCACCCAGGCTAAGAGCTGTTTTTTGCAGGTGAAGTTTGAGCTGAAGGTTCATGGAAGTTGCACTGAGGCAGCAAGAAAGGTCCATGCAGTGAGACTCTGCCAATACTGTCCGAAGGATAAAAGAAAGGAACGGAAGCTTAAACCCAGTTTAAGACCAGAAAAGATGGTTTATTAAATGATGGCTTCACTTCTCTCTGCTACCTTTGGACATATATCTTTCCTTGTTGTGTCGTCTAAACAAAAGGACCGGAGCTCCGTCCAGTGGATGAAACCATGCCTGTTTAAAGTGCTTGGGCTCTGACTGGACCAAATCTGAACAGGATTGTTCTGGACTGAAGAAAAGGCTGGTCGGTTCCCATGCTCATACAGTGCTTGTGAATCTATTGTGTGATCTATTGTGACCCAGACCACGTGAGCACGTCAAAGAGGGGGGGAGAGAAAATCCACGTCTAGTGTGCCGTGTTTTTATACATGCCCTTTGCTGAACGCTGTTATCTGTTCAGAGTAACTTAGTAATAATGACAATATTTCTCATGAGGAAAAAAAATAAAACAGTAGTGATATTGTCTTCCTGTGTAACACATGCCCACAGCCCCAGGAGGACTGCAGAAAGGGGGGGGATGTGGGGCTGGGAGAGAGACTTCCAATATCCAACATCCAACATCCATTTCAAAGAAACCACCTTAGTACTCCTCATGAAGCTTAAGAATATTGAATATTAAATACGTAAGCAAATATCTAATATTTAACTATCATACAATAATAGGTATCATAGAATAATAGCTATATATCCAACAGTATTTTCCCTGTTGAATGAATGTTGATATTTTCTAAAAAGAGACACAAAAAAGAAAAACAGCAAAGATGTGCATGACACTGATGAGGTGGAAATGTTGGGGAAATCAAATGTGCGCAACAAGCAGAAAATTCTGTGTCACTAGGCGCACTCATGTCTCCTAGCAACCAGGAATTAGAGGAAAGAGGGAGACATTGCTGGCAATAGAGAGCTTATAGATGGAGTTGCTATGGTAACACTGATATGATTTTGGTGCTGTCATAAAACATACACACAGGAAATAAGCTAACACACCACAGTACTGCTAATGTAACCCGCAGGTACCAATAAATATACCAATATGCTTGCAGTGCCAACTGGTATCACAAACAACAACCTGAATCACCTGAACACTTATTGATGCCGAGTCACAGGAGCTTCACTCAGACTGCGAGAAATAGTCCGTGTACAGTGTTACGCCAATTCACAAAGTAAATAATAACAGACAAGCAGTCCAAGCAAAGCACGGAGCGAGGCTACTTCAAGCTGCGGGTTGCCATGGTAATGGACCGGTGAAAAGCCCATCTGGTCAAAAAGCTGCAGGCCTGGTCTTTGTAACTGGGGCGCTATTGGAGATAATTGCATTCTAGAGAAACAGGCTTTCTGCCGTCTCACTGGGGGGGAATGCTGCTGATGCACTGCAGAGAAATGCAAGAAGGAAGCAAGAACAGAAATGACATGATCATAATCTGTCCTTTGGGAATTTCTGCACTGGATTAATTGGAGCATATAATTAGGAAAGACAGAGTTATTTGATAACACAATTGGCTTATTTTCAGATGGTACGTAGGGGTGTAGCAGTGCAGAGTAGTGGTTTCGATTTTGGCACATATCTGAACGTGTGATGCCCGTAAATGTAAAGGTATAAAATTTTAATCCTTAACTCGGTGCTCATGAATCCATCCATCAAATGTGAGATTGGATTGTGAAGCTTCAGACAAATGTAAGAGCATTAAAATCACACACAATAGGGCTGACTTGAGCATGGCTTGGTCCTCATAAACTGTAGACATGTACAGTCAATATACAGAGTGGAAGGAAGATCTGCCCATTTTATCCAGTAACTTTGTCCAGGATTGTCCCTGTCAATCAACCAAACCATCCTCTATGCAGTGACACTACTGAGCTACTTTGTGATGTTTTGGAGGCTCTTGTTCTACCAGAGGACTTTAGAGAAGTGTGCAGAAGTTTTATTCTTGACTAAAGTTTTACAGTTTGACTGATGGTTATAGTCTTTGGGGTTGGCCCTATCATCAGTTCAGGTTTTGAAAGATCTGGGCCCTTGCAGACCCTGCATAGTAACCCCTTGGCGTAGGCGGAGCCAACCCCCTGGGCATTCGAATCTCCTGGCAGAACTTTTGCTGAAGCTTCCAGGTGTCCAGGTGGTGAAGGTTATGGTTAAACCTGTGCTTTCTGAAAAACAAGCTGGAATTTACAGTGACACCTCCTGGTGTTCACCAGAGGAGGAATGGCTCTTCTTCTGTGTCTTGGTTCTTCTGGAGGTTTCTTCCTCTTGCTCTGAGGGAGCTGTTACTGTTTAAGTAAGCAATGAACTTAATGAAAAGCTTATAAATGCCATTTAATAATCCAGTGTGCAATATTTAGATGCAAGTCACGTTAATAACATCAGACTAACCCTGACTGTTAAGATCATTTCTGCAAGGCTGTGAGTCAATCAGCAAAACTGATGATTCAAAGCATTTAAATGCTAAAGCACAGTTATATTCATCATCAAAAAATAGTTGCACCCAGAAGGAGTCAGTTGATTGCAATGTACCACTGCAGTTATACCATGCCGGACTGTCATGGAGTCACAAATCCATGTGTGGAGGCACGCGGGTCAGAAGATCAAGAAGGCCTTATACCCAGCATCATACCCGAGGCCATACTGTTAGGCATTACTTCTGTATGTGTAGATCGATAAATACTACTCATATCAGTCTACATTTTTACTAATATATTGTCCCTGACAACCTTTATCTTCTTTATCTTCCAGTAGCATTGCAATCCCACACCTCCTTCTGGGTGCAGCTATTATTTTGATGAAGAGTGTGTACGTATATATATGCAAATCAGATGTTAATCAAAAAACAGCTGTTGATTAAGGACTGATTCTGTTTGCTTATGTGCAGTCAAGAAAGAGGTGCAGATATACCATCTGATAAAAACCTCTAGAGACACCACAGACTGATACCTACTGCCAGTGCAAAGATGCGTTTTGTCATCACTGTCATGTTTAAAGATCCAAACATTGGATATAATATCTCAGACGTGGAATGCTGAAACAGTAATGCCTATGCCAAATATGATTACAGGTGCAAGTGTGATATAAAGAAAATATAAGGAAAAACTGTTGTAAATGCCTTCTTTCTGAGCTCTAACAATTAGAATAATGAGATGCTTTGGATGTTGTGAGACTGTGTGATGATACAATCAAAGAAGCCACAGTGCAGTGTGAAAGGACTGCGCGCAGTAAGAGGGTGCCGAGCTGCTTGGAGGGGCTCTTTTCCAAAGGCAAGAGACAAGTTAGAAAGGTTAAGCGAAGGCCACTGCTGTATACTTTTAAAGCGTCATCTCCGCCTACAGGTAGAAAAACGAGAGAGCTCGGTACTGTCCAGAGTGAAGGACACTTCCACCTCCTCTCCTTCCTCGGGATGTGTACACAACATCAGTGCGCCCAGTGTACTTCTCCCTTTTCGTGGTTCAATTTTATGCCCAAGTCTATGTTACATTATCTGTGAAAAACACACTGCCTGGAAATGTGTGATATAATAAAAGTCACCTTAAAAAGAAAATAAAAAGGACTGTTCAAACATGTGGATTTTCTTCTTTTTCCTTTCTGTCTCCCCATAATTTAACCAGGAAAGATATATTAACACATTATTATATTATATTATATGAAAACATTGTTCACTGGGGCAGTCAGAGATTTACAGATTGGATTTGTTGCCTCTAAAATGTATTGTGCTACTTCTGCTGAACACTGAACATGCTTTAAAAAATGCATTTAGTGAGTATTTATGATACATTATATGTCCAAATATGTGCAGATGCACACACAGCTTGCCTAGTCATTGTAGAGAGGTACTGCCAAGAGAATGGGACAATCAGGAGCACATAAACAAACATAAAGGTATTGGCACCATGCTTAATGCCACATGTGGCCTAGAGGGGTACAAAAGCAGGATACACTCTTTTAAACCCCCATGATTTCAGAAGAAACATTAAATCAGCAGGTGTGCACCCAGTGATCAGGTGCACCACTGTCCTACACATAAACAATGTGAAAGTGTGGAAGTGAATTCTGTGAAAAAAACAGGTGCACTTTCAACACGCTAACACTAGAGAGCGATGCTGACAGAAAGATTGCTGCTGAAATATACTTGTGACTTGTGTAATCTTGAAGATGTTTCTTTCTTTGCTCCCACTAGACCTGATAACTATTTTCAGACAAAATTGAGATCCAAATTTTAAGTCCATTTTATGCTGCTGAAATAATAAAATGATAGTGTAATTTAATTATATCCTTAATGACAAATTGTAAAAAAGTACAGTGAAATCAGAATATCTATATATTAAAAAATAAATAAATAAAAAATAATAATTTAATAAAAATTAAATCTAAGATCCTCCAGATTATACAATGACGCATTCTGGTGACACATATTTCCTTAAAGGACAAACATAAAAAAGCACACCGCCACACCCCCATTGAGGGAAAATTATGGTGGTCAGTTCCAAATATGAAATGTTGATAATGTAATTATCGTGACAGGCCTAATTGATGCTCATCTGCAAAACCTTATACATCTCTATACTGTGAATTAACATTTAAACAGAGACAGTGGTTCCTTTCTCAGATAGTGTTACAAATAAGTGGTGAATTGATCTCCTGGACACACCAAAGCGGCCATCAGGAAGCCCTGAATCACAGGAAACGGGCAAATATTTATATTCCACCGTCTCAAAGCCGTCATCCATACAGCAACCGGTTACAAATACTTCCATAACACGACTGACCCACAGGTCACATGGCGTCCCACCCTGCATGTATGTATATTTTTACAATTACTAAAGGGTGGAGTGGTTTCCTCTGGACGTCACAGTGATGGAATCACCTTTCGACTCTGTTTAGCATCAAAGCTGAATCACCTTTCAGAACTTACTCGTAAAGGATGTTCGGAAAATTCGCAAGTCACCACACGCTTGATTCCGAGAGTCACCGTCCTCCTTCATATTCCATGTCAGATTTCCCCGTGAGGCAACAGGACATTCCACAGTCGGTCTGTCGCAATAGATGGGCAACACATTGTTCCATGGTGCTTTGCTAAAAATTATGTGGAGATGTTTAGAGGACTTCCAACCGCAGTCATGTCAGAATGCCCTTGGTGTGCTCTCGAAATTATGCACTGATCTAAATAAACTTTTCTCAGGCCTCAGCCAAAGTTTCCTCTGTATATGCTCTAGTAGTGGATTGTGTTACGAGGAATTGGTTCCATCATACTGGCAGTTGTGTTTCAAAGAAAATCTGCCATTTTTCACTTATGAAACCTGACAATAACTATTCATCCATTTGGACATTATTCAATTGATGGGAGGATAAAGAGCAGCCCATTAATAATGAATTACAATTCAATAAGGTCAGTTTAAGCCAGACTCCAGAACATCATAATGTCCAATGCTTTATGATTCAGAGCCATCTGCCAAACTTTATGTCAACAACTGAAAGTAAAGTCAAATTACAGTTCTTTATATTTCAACATTTTTAATGTCAGTTTCCCACTGAACTGGAGCAGTTATAAATAAACACACTATAAATCATGGGTGTCCAGTCTTCTCAAAGAGCTGGTGTGGTGACGGGTTTTCATTCTAATCAACCACCTGCGAAACCTGATTCCACTCATTTAATCAACTGGCCAGTTTTCCAACAACTAATCCATTTGGCTGGAATGAAAACCTGCAGCCATTTGTGAATTAGATTAAACAGCACTGTTCTAAATAAATTTTTTTTTTCCTCACTTTAGTATAATGTATTAAAATGTGCATCTTTAAATAAAGTGCTTAATAGCGCTCATGGAAATACATGACTAGATGCTATGCTGCCCACTTTGGCCTGCTGCTTCCATGAAATCAACGTGTGAACCATATTGGTCCAGGCAAGGCTGGACTATAAACATATACAAGTAAATGTGAGAGTTGCAGAATTTCTGTATAAGTAACTTTTACATTTCTCAACTGATTTTATTGAGTCATTTTTTATATTCAAGGGTTTTTGAATTATTGAAATATTGACGTAAAGAATTGTAAATACCAATGTTTAAGCATGTGTGAAAACGTCCCTTCATAATTAAATTTAAAGGTTTATTTTAGCTAGATTGTGAAAATGGCTATTTATGGCTATGCTTGTGCTGCAGCTGAAATCTACTATGGACTGTAGGGTGTTTTGTACAGTCCGAAGCTGTCTGGACCAGTATGGAGGCAATGTTGACTCATGATCCAGTGGCCAATGCAGCATTTAGGTATATATGTCTGTGATTACACTTCTCTGTTCAAGGGAGAGTTATGAACACTCCCATTCATATTTCAACTGGTGATCGGCCTCCTCATTCATAACGTCCCCAAAGAGCTTTTGTCTTGTGATGTGTGCTATTCGTAAAGGCCTGTACGAGTCAGTTTGATTCACAGCACTCATCATAATGCACAGATCTGATTAGCTGAGTGGTGTCACATGTTATGTGTATGTCACAGGATGTTAATAATTACACTAATGATACAAATTAATAATTTGCTCTCAGTTATGGGTCCAGGTCTGGACAGAGCAGCATTTCTGAAGTTCTGCCAACCTTAAGAGCAGTGAAGCGAGAATCCTGCACAGGTTTTGAGGATTTTCCTGCTCAGACACTCCTGCCGTGTTACAAAGGGGAAATCTGCAAACTGTACTGGACTCTGACCCCAAGTTTCCCACCCCTGATACAGGTGTACAATTACAGACTGCAAGGTCTCGTCACGCACAATTTGCCAGCCACCATCTAAACCATTCATCATTGGTCAAAGTCTGACCACAGGACCAATGGTGACCAGATGTTATTCAGAGATTGGCTGTACTGTCTCACTGAAGGTTGACATACAAAGTGTGTGTGTGTGTGTGTGTGTGTGTGTGTGTGGTGGGGGGTTCTAGTACAGTGGGCAGAAAGAATTACACTAATTACAAACACACACACTGTGTTTCTTACATATCATAATACGGTTATGCAACAAAAATCACAAAATGAAATTCAGGGCTGTGGATTTTAGATGCATATTTGATGACCTAAAGCTTAGCACTGTGTGGCTGAACACTCAGGGGTCAGCGCTCAGCCAGCAGCTCTATTAGAGACTCGCACACCACGTCACCAAACACACCTGAATTAACAATGAGTGCCTGAGTGTCGGGAAAGGCGCTTTTAAATAAAATGTATTATTATTATGATTATGATTATGATTATGATTATGATTATTATTAGTAGTAGTAGTAGTAGTAGTAGTAGTAACTCTTCTACTAGGGATGAGTTGACTTTTTTAAGAATTTTAAGATTCTATCATGGATAGAATAGATCGATATCATGTATTAATTTATTTAGCATTATGGATGTGTAGGCTATCTCTTGATGAAATCTCAAAAGTGAAAATGAACTGCTGACATAAATAATGATGTGATATAGAAACTACTTTCCCTCCATCTTATACTTCTGCTCCCACAGGGCAATAATAAAAATAGTGAAATTGAGAAAAAGTAGTGCAGGCCGCTAGCAGTCACTGACTTGCTTAAAAATGCAACATATTGTTATTTTTAAACAAATGTGAACCACTAAACCACTAAAATTAACTATAGGAATTGTAAGTTGAAAATGTAGTGTAATGACATTTTAGCATCTGCTCTCTTAATATGATGATAGAAATATTCCTCATTATGCCTTTATCTGAACAAACCTGTATGTGCTCTGAATTAGCCACAAATCTCTTCACAGTATGAGGATCATGCTTAAGTTTTGTGAAATGCATATTTATATATTGTCCAAGGTATTGCACTATTTGATGCTTTTAAGCAGCAGACAGATCCTTTTTCTTTTCCATATTGCTTGAAACCTGTGGCCTGCCAACTAATATGGAACATCTTTTTGAAGTAGTTTTCCTTTAATTGGGCTCATCTGACAGACTAATGATCACAGGCATCTGAGATTGATTTCAGTGATCCAAAGAGCCATAAGACACAGTGCCATCCATTAGTTTAACTGAAAAACAAATAACTGTATGTTTTTGACAAATCCAAATTTCATAATAATTTGGAACAAAGTGTACATTTTTGTTTTATTAATTAATATTATAAAATTTTAAATTTAGTCAAACTTTCTGTTAAAATTTGTTCGCCATCTGTCATTGCTGAAATTCACACACTTTAACATAATTTAAAATTGAAATAAAGTATTGGCTTCATGTGTATTGGAGGAGGCATGGGCTTGTAATCATCCTCCTTGTATCGGGAGAATTTTATGTGATATGAGAGTCCTAATGGGTTTGGGTAATTGGCACTTCCAAATTGTGAAGGGAAAATTGGGATAGAAAAAGTAGATACCAAGAATGGTTATAGCTCCCAGTGCTTTTGTTCCATCCAGATGAATATGACAATTGATGACTTGCCAGCAGGTATGAACATAAATACCCAACATTCAGCACAGGATCAATAGAAGATGCTGGTCAGACCCACAACTGTATGTTATGTGCTTATATTTTACATAAACATTAGGAGAAAAATAAAGTTTTTAAATCTTTGTTAATTTGTTCCAAACTACAATTTTTATTCTTTTCATCATCCTCTGGTAACTTTGCACAGCAAAGTTCAAAGTTCTTTGTCCCTCTGTTCTGAAAAAGGTTATTCTTGCAAGATAACTTGTCAACTCCATTCTTCGCTTTCTTGGTTTTGAGATTTACTATGGACTGGACCTTCTGAGGAACCTTAAAATGGGACCTTGCTGAATTTTAAATGAACCTTTAGAACTCTATGATAATTTTATGGAATGCTTTCATAGTTTGATGCACTTTTATTCACCAAAACAGTAGAAAAGTATTATGGACGACAGTCACACATACCAAATATTGTTATTTTCAGGAGCTCCTAGGCTACTCAATTTCAAATTCATTGTATGAAAGAGCAAATAGTTCCTCACTTCTCATTCTCTATAACCCAATATGTGGGTCAGTGATGTAATTAGTCCCACCCCATCTCACTGATCAGTCAGAGTCTGCATGCAGGTTGTACATGCACACTTGGACAGAGCAGTAAACATGAACTGGAAGCTCCTTTGGCAATGAACTGGAATTCAAATCATCAAATCAGTTTAAAATTAGTGAATGTTAGCTGTTTCTGAGCTGGATTACTCACAGATAATTCATCAAGCATTTGCAAGAAAAAAGCATGCAACTGCTGTGTATCGCGTGTTCTAGGAGTTAAATACAAAAATACTTACCTGCTGCATGTAGTTTTGCTCTCCTTTAGATATGTGGGTGAATGGATGGATGGATTTGAAAGTGCTGGTGCATGAAGAATCCTTTCAGGTTTACTTTTTTACTGTTTTCCCTAAGCACGAAGGCCACGACCCAATCGGATTGGAGCATCAAGTGCTTGAGCTACTTTGGTAAAGTAACAAAGACATCTGGAGTCAAAGGGCTGAACAAACAACCAGCATAATGTGGAAAAGAAAGATATATATATATATATATATATATATATCTTCACATTATACTGATTATTTATTATATATATATATATATATATATATATATATAGAGAGAGAGAGAGAGAGAGAGAGAGAGAGATGAAAGCAAAGGACTGCATCCTTCCACACGTTCATCTCAAATCTTGGCTGGAAAGTCAATTGATTGTCAAAAGAAAATATTAGTGCAAACACCAGAATGCACACACACACACACACACACACACACACACACACACACACACACACACACACACACACACACACACACACACACACACAGAGCCGCATGTTATAATAGTTACTAGATATCTCCTGCTCTTATTCCCATATAAAGCTATTATTAGTCAACGCACCACAAATATAACCCCTCTAATGGACAATTTAATCCGGTTCTCTTGGCGAGCACCAACTGTTGTCCAAAGCGGCACTCCTGTCATGCAGACTGTAACCAGTTATCTAAACGACACACATGAGGGATTTCTTCTGGATCAAGTGATGCTGGTTGAATGCCTACAAAGGAGAAGAGCTAAAAATAGGGTCCACAATTCTTAATTTTTTTTCAGAACACATGTAGAAAAAGACAACGCACCTCTCAGCCCTGATAGGAACTTGTAGGATGACTGATTCATTTAGGCACCATCCTTAAATAAGAAAGAACCAGACTCTTGCTGTGGGATGGCGCAGAGGCCTGGGAATGTGTCTAGTACAACAGTGGGCAGAGCAGAACTGTGTCATTGTCTGCTGTAGACAATCTAATCATCCAGAGGAGCTTTCAGCCTTTCAATCATACTCCTGCCCTGGCTGTGCTGTGATACCATGATACTGTGAGTTTGGGGAGGTCGATTAAGGTTATGTTGGGGCATGTTTAGAAATGTCTTTATTAACAAATCATAGGCTCAGCGGTTTATAATTACTGTGGGTTTGCAGAAATAATTGTAAAGGATTTGGACAATGACATATCGGATGGACTTTTATACACATGAAATCCAGCCAGGCAAATGTTAGTGTCATTAAGGATATATTGATTATGACCTTGCAGCACTTTATACTTGCACAAGTCTGAAGCAGACAAATTGCTAAAATGATAATCATCCTATATGGTGTGTGAACAACAACTTGGGAATGAAGTGCGCACACAAGACCTGACACATGACCAGACAGACAAAAGTCGTGAGTGGAGCAAACTGAAAGAGCTTTATTTACACATTAATGCATCACTTACCAACATGTAAATGACACATTCAATGACTAAAGCCCACATAGTCTTAGTCCTTAGGCTTAGTCCTATGAAGGGGCTTTCTAACACCAGTGTTTCACCCTTTGTAGTTCCTCTGGGGGGACAGTGGCTGTGAAATAGTCGATCTGGTGAGATCTGGAAGAGAGTGAGATCTGGGCATGGAACTATTAACCAATCACCACACTCGCTCTGTTAGTACAGCCCAGGTTGAACTGGAAGCAGGGCTTCTGTCTCATCCTCGTCCTTCTGCATAACCATGGCCTTGCTTGGTGGGGGAACCTACCAATGCAAAGAAGAGGAGCCTATCGGATCAAAGGAGATTCCAAACCCTTATGACAAAAAGGGTGGATGGAGGGGGGTGGGATCCTGGTCTAGAAGCTGTACCCAGGATCTCTGCTAGCCTCCATCATCATAGATTAAAATTAGTGATGATTGTAGTAGACACATTCAAGTTGAACACAAATAAAATGTCGGTATCATGAAGAAAATTAGAGAAACATGCAATTGAGTTTTACTAGTTATAACACAAACAAAGGTAAACCATGGTTCAAATGAGCTACAAATGTTCTGCTGCTGATTTTCATTCGGGTTTCACATCTGTTGCATCTCATGTTAGTGTCCAGCAATAGTCAGCCAGCATGAGGGTTCTAGAAGCCTTGTGATAGCACCATTGTGAGAATGCCTCTGTGAAATCGTTCGCCATGTTTGTCACTGATTGCCCCAAGGTTTTCAGGGAAGTATGAAATCAGAAAATGAATTTTCAATGATGTTACAGTTCATCCCTTTGTAAACTTGAATATGATTGTCAACAGGTTTGCCAAGGACATTTCAATGTATGCAATGACTGAAGTGATTTTCTCAGGCCCACCAGTAGTTCTTGACACTTCTCTTTCATAATGTGTTAGATTTGTGGACCAATGCCTTCACTAATCTTGGAAAAACGATTGAAATTCGTACAAACATTTGTCTCAAGTTAAAGCTTCACCTTGTTCATAGCTTTCCACAAATTTTCATCATCAGTTTAAATAAACCGAGACAAAATTTGCTGGGTCACAAGTAGTTAATGAGTCAATCATTGATGGATTGGCCTGTTCATTTCAATGTAATGTGATTTTCTATCGCTGTTTCCCATTTTAGAAACAGCAGTACTTTTATATCCCAGCTGCAGTGCAAGCAGCAGTAGCACGGTTTTAAATCTCCCACATATGTTCCAGTTGTAGTTGCTATAGTTAATGTGTTTCCATATTCTCATATGTTTCTTTCATGTGTACAGCATAGCTAACAGGTACTGAAGGATGGACACTGCCATTGTGTAAAAAGACAGCCTTGAGGCTTAATGAGGATGAATCAATAAAAAGGCACCACCATTTCAGCATTGAGCTGCAAACAACCCATTAATATCAGTGCAGCACAGAGTGGCTTCATGTGAAAACACAAAAAAAAAACATTCTTGGTGCCTCAAAGACTTTTTGTACCAGGTGACAACAAATACCATCCTTGCTGTTTGAACTGCATGCAGTTAATTCCTGTCTTTAGTTCTCATTATAAGATGGTACAGACATACATGGTTCAAGATCTGAAACAAGGGCGAGTGTCGTCAGGTGTTTTGGCCTCATTTACTGAAGAAGCCATATTTGGGTATTTGATGGATTTTTTATTTTTAGCAGAGAAACCAGAGATATTGTGTAGCCAAGTAACAGCCATTGACATGAGCCTTCTGTTCCCAAGATATCATCAGAACAGCAAATGGCATTGATTAAAATTTTAGACTGATATGGGCAATATTTATTGAGCTACACATGCCAGATATAGTGTCTGACGATACGTTCAATAGCATCCCAAACATTTTCAATCATGGATAGGTCTGGTAATGCGACTAAACATGCCATAATGTATCTGTCTTAAAGTGACTCTTGAGACAGCAGCAGTATATATATGAGCATTGAGGGATTTGGAGTGTGTGTTCTAAAAGGTACGACCACTGATTGCAGGACCTCATTATTGCTACTTTGGGCTGTCAAAGTGCCTGTAATGAAGACCAAAGGTGATCTGGCATCATACAATTGCCCCCACACCATGACACCAGGCCTTCTGGACATGTGATGCATGACAGCCATTGATTTTACCACTGACCTGATGCCTCCTCATGGTCCCTCGGCGCACCATAAACATCATACATTTATCCACCCCCCAAAGGTTTGAGCACTGTATGAATGCATTTCTATTCTCATGCTTACTATTGAACAGATGCAGTTCTTAACTATACCAGCTGTCTAGTACCAATTGAACTCTGCCTTCCTTCTGAAAAACGTTCTTTCTGTGTCAAAGTTTGAGCTTTTCTCATCACAACAGAAAGGATTTCTCTATCATCCAGTTCAGTAGGCTACTGGTCAGCAGATCTGTTCTCCTGACATCAACTGGTTTTTGCCAATGTTCTTCAAACAGTTGATTTACAATCCCTCATGTTTTGGTAAACTGGTTTTCACTGCTCATGATGTTTTTGGTGAAAAAAGCCAAAAACAGTATTAAAGATACATTGTTATGCTTAACATTATGATATATATATATATATATATATATATATATATATATATATATATATATATATATATATAACTATATATATATATATATATATTTACTTTAAATATATATAAATATATATATATATATATATATATATATATATATATATATATATATATATATATATATATATATATATATATATATATATATATATATATATTTACTTTTGATGACCCAATGGATCGTCCCTATGATTATGACCACCTCCTTGTTTCTACACTCACTATCCATTATATCAACTCCATTTACTATACTGGATGCACTTTGTAGTTAATATAATGACAGACTACTGTCCATCTGTTTCTCTGCATACTTTGTTACCCATCTTTCACCCGGTTTGTCAGTAGTCAAGACCCCACAGGACCACCAGAGAGTGGGTATTATGGTGGTGTGTTAGTATGTGTTATGCTGGTACGAGTGGATCAGATAAAGCAGTGTTGCTGGACTGAGAACAGTCCACCAACACGAAACATCCAGCCAAAATCATCCTGTGAGCACCAATGAAGGACTTGAGAATGACCAACACAAATCAGAATTAGAATTAGAATTACTTTATTAATCCCAGAGGGAAATCACATATTCTTACAACTGTACCCATCTACATAAAATCAAATAATAATAATAAAAAACAAATTAACAGAGTAATATAAAGAATAAGCAGAATTTTAAATAACAGAATAAACTCTTTGGGAATATATACATGTTAAAATTATTGAAAAGCCAATGGCTATAATCTAAATAAATATGAACATCCTCTGTATTTGGTATATTTTTAGCTATATTATATTTTCAGAGTTATTGTTCTGATATGTTAAATTAACAAATTGCATAAGTGAACCATAGTGGTTTGTAGTTGTGACCCATTAAGGGAGTTAGACAACATCCTCCTCTCTGACACTGCCGTCAGAGAGTCCAGCTCAACTCCCACAACATCACTGACCTTGCGGATCAGTTTGTTGAGTTTGTTGGTGTTTGCTGCCCTCAGAAAATGCTCCTGTAAAGAGCATCAGTGTTCTTAGCCCAGTCCAGTTTATTGTCTATACAGTATATATACCGTTATTCACAGATTCATTTATTTATTATTATTTTTTATAACTTTGCAAAGATTTGAAACAAACTTTCCTCACTTTTTCACTGTGGGATATTGTATGTAGAATTTTGAGGGGGGGAAATTAATTTAATCAATTTTGGAATAAAGCTGAAACATAAAAAAATGTGCAAAAAATGAAGCGCTGTGAATACTTTCTGGATGCACTGTAAGTGCTTTTTAAAAGTTTTCATGAAAACATATTTTTTCTAGTTCACACATGTAGACATTTTTGCAGGAGAATATGGATGCAATGGCAAAATTACCCAAACATTAAAAATGGAACTCAGTTAAAGCAGTTCAAGTGTTTTAGTTCTGGATTTCCCTCAATTTTGCATTCACAGTTTAATCTTAAATGTTCTTAAATGATGTTTTTAATCCATATTTATGTTTATGATTTGAGTCTTATGATTTCAATGGAATGCTTGAACTTCATTCCAACAACAACCTGGTAAGTCCACGGTTTCATTCCATGTAAGACAACTCAATGCAAAGTATGAAGATGACAATCATTTTCTAGAACAGCAGCATTAACAGGTTCCAAAAGCAACAGGCCCTGACACCCAGTCAGTGACAACTTGTGATTTACAACTTCAGAAGTACACAACTGCCTTTACGTATGGATTCCACATAATCATGTGTAACCACAGATGAATGATATCTCAACATCAGGTTGGTTCGGTAATGTTCACAGATACTGCAGAGTGTTTCTGCATCATGTTTTGAATAATTTAATCATACCTTAGAATTTCAGTTTATGTTTGTACCTCAATTTGGCACTGATTGATTTTACAGGAATTTTGGTACCCAACCCTAGTTAAGTCAACAGAATGACCCAGGGTCAACATTACAATCTGCATCAAACACTATGGCTATAATGTTGAACTACGGTGCTCCTAGAGCTGAAGAAATGAACCTAAAGGTAAAAGAAAACATTAATAAAGTGCAAAAACAAACCAGTTCACTTGACAATAGGCATGCAACAACTTGAGAAATTTGTCCAGAAACCAAAACTGAACAATATAAAACTTGTTTTATATTAAAAATACAAAATTTGGCTGAAGGCCAAAGAAAACAGCCTAAAGATATTTTTTGTCTTGATTCTCACATAAACAAAATACAAAATTTAATTTAAAAATATTTACTGAACACTGAACATTTTAATAGTCCCACCAGACACACCAGCAAAGTGCAATATGACTTAAACTGTTCCTACTTTTCACAATTATTCAGGACAGTGTCTGAAAGTGTCTTGGGTCATTTTTGACACTTTAACACTCTAGCAAGTCTTTAGCAAATGTTGGAACAGAGAGCAATCTACAATCATTAAAATGACTCATAAATCCCAATCTTTGAATTTCAAAAAGTACATCAAAGCAAACATCTGTAAAGTACAGATACTGTTAATTAATGTATAATAATAATAATAATAATAATAATAATAATAATAACAATAATAAAATAATAATAATAATAAAAAAATAATAATAAATAATAATAATAATAATAATATAACTGGGTTTTGAGACAGACCCTGGAAATTTACCCCTCATACCGGCCACACACTTCCTCACTGTTTCACCATAAATGGAATGCAACTGCAGTTTTGTTTTAAGGTGGATTAAGGTAGAAGAGATTTGATCATGTCATCAAAAATCATTACAGTTCTGTATTAATTCTTCAGACTTTTATCTTATTAAAGGGATTTTTTTGGTCAATTTCAGTTTTGGTTCATGAAGATTCTATACATCCCTACTTGACACAGTAATACAGTCATAGTCACAGAAAGCTCCAAACTGAAGTGCCAAATGATTTTTACATACAGTTCCAATTCTACACTCTCATATGTTTCATAACAGCTCTGGGGTCTGTAAGTCTCCAAATAAAGCCAAACAAACTGCCAGTGAGACATTAGGTCTGGTAGGGTTAAACTGCATCCCCAGAAGATCACTATCCAGTCTTGCTGGACAGGCCAATTCTAATGGGCCAAGTCACGACTACATACATGTTACTCTTTTTTTACACTTTTTTTATGTGTCCATAATTTTTAATATGACCTGAAATTTGATTCAACCCAACTCTCGGCTCTAAGCTCTTTGTCTGAACCCAACACAAAGCACTTAAGTTTCAAAACAATTTTCGGTGCAATCCTGGTCCAAAGCATTCTGTTATCATGGAAAGTGCAGAATTAAACAAATATTAACCTTGTACATACAATAATAGCTATTATTATTAAATAATGAAATATTAAACTCTTAAGATTAAGTTTCAATTTCCAAATCCACATGTCCGCATAGGTCCAGTATATTACTGACATATTGTTCTTTTATCTGCATTAAGTCTCAGACATTCCTTTCATTCCTTAAACAATATTTTGCCTCCTTTATTATTATTTTTGGAGTTTTATTTTCAATTATATATATATAATATTTAAGCGATAAATATCCTTTACTTGAGATAAAATAACAGACTCCCAGCGTCAGAAACATTTCATAATATTTGGATGATCTGTTTCCATACAGGTTTGAACTTTCCAGCTCCACTCCAATCAGCTCTACTTTATATTTAAGAAAACTTGGGAGAATCTCAGTGAATTTGTCTTAATTCCAGTAAATGAATTTGGGTTTACTGTTGGAGAAACAGCATCTCCCTGTAACAAGTCTCAAGAACCGTTTTAATTTCAGTGAGTCAGGTCAGCAGTAAGTATCAGGACTTTCAGTATTCAGACAGTTTTAACCTAATGTGAAACAGATTACACACACCATCATAAATTTTCCAAAGTAAACCCTCATATTCTCCTGTCAATAACAAAAACAGTGGAGCTCCTCTACAGGCTTAAACTCATCCTATGCATGGTCTGTTAGTTCAGCCTAAATCGTATGCCTTCTCATATTTCTGAGCTTATTTATTCTCTCAACAATCAAAACCAGTTCAATTGATTTTTGTTATGAAAACAGCTTAGATTTGCTTGCTGATTTCCATTATTTACAAAAGTCGTGTTACATTTTTCATTGTTTCAAATAATGCTGTGGCCACCAAATAGTTTGTCACAATATTGTTACAATATAACTGTGAAACCACTGCTGCCGATTTTTAATACCAGGTACCAGACTGTTTTTGATATGTTTTAGTAACTTTGCTGCTGTTTATCTTTAATACCAGGTGCAGGACTGTGATTCTGATTCTGAACTACACTACTGCTGATCTTTAATATCAGCTACCAGACTGTGTTTCTGATACAGTTTCAGTAACTACACTGCTGCTGATCTTTAATATCAGCTACCAGACTGTGTTTCTGATACAGTTTTCAATATTTTTGCTTGTCTTGCTCTTTATATAGACACATACTTGTGTAATAAGGTCCAAATTTCACATGACCAGCACAATACCATCAGGTAAACAGTCACCAAATTCACAAATGCATTTCAGCACTGTAGACTGCAGGTGCTCTTCTAAAAATGAAAACAATGCCTGGGGGGACAGGAACTGGAAACATGTTACTACTGTCCCATGCTGACCTTATTGCCCCATTGCGGTTGTATGAAGAACTTTGGCCGCTGCTTCTGTGCTGTGCATGGTTATCTTGCACAGCAGCCAGGTATTTATTTATTCTCAAGATTAGAGTACTCAAGGACCGCCCATTATCCCTCCATCTGGTCCACATTAGCTGCTTTTAACACCCGATATTCACACAGCAATAAGAGCTGGCTTGTTTATAAAGATGTGAATCATTCCCCCTCTCTCTTTATTGATCTCTCCATCCCTTTCTTTCTCTGTCCCTGGCAAACTCCTCCTCTGCTTTGTGTCCTCAGCTTGCAAGATGTTTTACTTTTGGAATGACTTCCAGAGGGGATGCTTCTTTAGCGTGATTGAAGACTTTCTTTATTAGCCAAACAAGCTGATGTCTTTGCTTGCAGGAGAATTTGAACCTTACGCAATGTCAGAATGAGACACGCAAGATGTGTGCTGTGTCCAGTGTCCACACAGATCACCTTTGGGAAACAGTATATGCTAATAAATAAATATATAAAAATATATACATTGAGTTGCCAGTTTGTTGTGAACATCTCCCACCTTCATTCATATCGCACATTCCAACAAGGAAGTACAAGTGTTTCAGACACAGCAATGCTGTGTCCACTCACTGTCCACTATTAGACACTCCTACCTAGTTGCTCCACCTTGTAGATGTTAAGTCAGGGACAGAATCTCATCTGTTTCTGCACAGTTTGTTTTGGTCATCCTTTAGTCCTTCATCAGTCCTCACAGGACACTGCCCACAGGACACTGTTGGCTGGATATGTTGGGTTGGTGAACGATTTTCAGTCCAGCAGTGACACTAAGACACCACTCTTGAAAATGACCCAGCACCACTATAATATATGCTTTTTGCTGGTCTTATGGGGTCCTGACCATTAAAAATCAGGGTCAAAGGAACTACAAAGAGGAGCTGATACAAATGAACAGTGAATGTAGAAACAAGGAAGTGGTCATTGGTGGTTAATTGGTGTATTAGTCTAAATGTTCTTAATACTAGAGAACATGTAGAACTCATTAAGCTGATTTAAGAAAAGGGAGGCCACTTTGCCAAGTCTGGCAGGTCACAGTTAAGTTTCCATCCTCACCCGGCCAAATCAGGAGCTTTCAAAGCTCGTCTGACCATGCTGAGAGTGTCCACTTGAAGGCCACCACGTTGGACCACATCTGCTTATGAGACAAAAACAAGTAGTGCACAGGAGGAGCAAGAAGCCTCTGGTCAGTGTCCTGGTCACTCCCTCCACCCTCGGTCTCTGTGTCCTGCGGAGTGCCAGGACCCTGCCACATGTGATTAGTGAAACAACAGTAATCTGAGCTAGTGTGTGATCACTAGCTCCTTCTGAGGAGGAGCCTCAAACACAGGGAGGAGAGAGAGAGAGAGAGAGAGAGAGAGAGAGAGAGAGAGAGAGTGCAACCAGGAGGTACACACACACACACACACACACACACATACACACACACACAGACTCAGCCTGTCCTTAAACTCCAAACATACTCAAGATATCCACAGACGCTCAGACTTTCCCTTTAAACATATCCACCATGCAAGAGGAGATGCTGTCAGGATTTAGACGGGCAGTGGCAGAAGTAAGTGAAGTTGCAGGAAACCCATGCTTCTTGTTTGCTTGAATTCTTGTCATTCAGGGTTGCATAAACTTGAGACCACCGATTTTCATAATAGGCAAAAGAAGGCTGCTGACCTGCTGACATGCACCCTGTATTGTGTGATGTACTTCTTACTCTTCTTCTTGTTTTATAGGTTCGAACCCATTAAATCAGAGGGGAATCATCATATACCTGTCTGAGAAGCATCAGGTTACCTGCAAGTACAACTTAAGGTCATAAACCTGTGATTCACTAGACCTGGATTTTACAAAAGTACTGTTCCAAAGGATGACAACACTTCAAACCCATCTCCAGGGTATTCTGACTCATACAAGTGATGTAGATGCTCAGGAAACTGGTGGAACTGGTGGAACTAGGGTCACTATGATGAGGGAGCATCAGTAGTGAATTGTGACGACCACTCAGGTTCTATCTGAAGAAGCCGATCCAGCTCAACCAAATCAGGTCCAGCCCAGCTTATCTGGAGGTTTGCTTCCACGATACATGGATGTACAAGCCATAGGGGGAGCACAATCTGTTGTCCCCAATCCTGGCTACTGGCACAAAATGAGGGATTTCCCCTCCCCACCTCTTTCCTGAGGTCATCCCATCGCAACACCACCCAGATAAGTCCAACTTAGCTGGGCGCTCGGTAAGGACATATCTTCTTTTGTTAGTGTAAGCTCCTGCTTACAGCACAGGTGTTAAAAACTGGAGATAGCTCAGGCTCAGTGGGGTTCCAGAGTTGCCAGAACATGCATATGACTGGTCAGAGACCACTCTCCTTAACTGAATGAGAAACTGCTCAGTGAAGTTTGGAATGTCCAGTAAATGATCTAATTGCAATGGTTTAGGAAGGCTTTGTTGTGTGTAAAGATTAGTGAACCCATGCATTTATCTTCAAATCAGATACAGAGATTGCATAAAAAGGAAACCAGAGTCAAATCCCTAAAGAATCCATAGCTAATGTTCCTTCCTGTGAGTCATCCATCCTGCATTTTGTACTGTGTGGTATGCAAGTGTGAAAGGTTAAATGTTGGGTGAATGTGCATGGATATTGAAACTCTAACTCTGAATTGTAATTTTTTTTTCTTTGAATGGTCTGCAACAGGTGGACATTTCAAGTCCAGCAAAATCCATCCCAACATTTTGTTCTAACTGCCTGGTCAGCTTTGCTGAGGCTTAGCCTCTGGGTAAATCAGGTCCACCACATTCATATTAGGCTATGTACTCCACCTTGAGTTCATTTTGCTAATAATGGTGAAGTAAATGGCTTAACATGCTGAGCTTCCCAGGCAGTCAGAACAAAATCCTGCAGTGGACTTGAAATACCCACTTCTGGTCCAGATGACAAGACACTACTAAAGAGACTGAGCTTTAAAGCAATGATTATCATATTATGGATGTAACATGGATGTAATCTCCAGTTAGAACACTTCTTCTGCTGTGAGTGCAATCAAACTGTACTGATCAAAAGTGTAGACAACCTAACAATATTGGTCAATGAGGCGTGGGGCAGTTTAAGCAAGGAAGAGGCACCAGAGGCTAAGCCTATATTCATCTGAGCTTCTCAACTCCCGTAACCTGGGATTCAATCTGGCTTAGGTTGCTATCCTGATGAAGGCCTTCCCATGATCACGCAGTGAGAATTGCCTCTTCACACTCACACAGGTTTGCTTGTCCTCAGAGGGAACTCCATCAGGCGATGAAACCTTCAAATCGGCCTATGGAACCAGTCTGGTCCATGTGAGGCGTGACCCTCCCAAGCGCTTTGGCATTTCGTTTTGATCCCTGCACATGGTTCAGATTGATGGCTTTGGAGTTTGTTTTCTTTGTCTTTCATGCTCTAACATGCTCAGATGAGATGTATTCAGCTCCTGCCAAGCCTTAATCAACAAGGCTTTTAAACCGCCATCACACACAGGAAAACGAAAAGTTTGGGCATTCCATTTTCTAAGAGTATGAACTCTTCATGTGTACGTGGAACCCATCAAGATTTCTCAGAAACCTGGAAGCGTAGAAATCGTGGAAGTGAAGAAAACAGGCTATCGATGTGTTCACTCAAAAATTTACGCTAATATTAACAGAAAAGAAAACCTGGTGCTGCTTATAGTATCATACAATCCATGTTAAAGGAACAGTGACAATGACGACAGTGACCGTAATCAACTTGCTAGGTCTACAGCTTATTTACAACCAAGAACGTCCAGATGGTGCAAGCTTTATAAATACTCCTCAAACCTTGTCCCAACAATCAACAGCTATGGGCCCTTTTAAGCAACTGCTGAGCATTTTCAGGAAGCACTTTCCTCAGTTCATAATCTAATTATTGTGTTGTACAACCGACTTGCAACCACAAAACGTAGACTCCTCAAAACTTGTCCCAAAAAATCTGTAGCAATGGGCTCCTCGAAGCACTTGGTCTCAATATTAAAATTAAACCACAATACAAGAGTAGGCTATAAAAATAGAGGAAAACACAATCTTCTGGTTGTAATGTAATTAGTGTGCTGTGCAATGCAACAGCATAGCAACCACCACTCTACCACTTATCTTCACCATACATGCATTTTAGCCATTTGTTGGCAGAGCCAAACATATTTGAACTAAAAACAAAACCATTTAAGCAAATGTTTTGGAATCATGGCAAACACCTATAAATAGGAGGGCAATGTTATTGTTATTAACTGACCCTTAAAGGAATTCAAACAGAAAGTTGAATTTTGATTGAATGACTCTTTACTGTCATTAAAGCTTTAGTAAATAGTAGATAAATAAAAGAATTAAAGAAAAAAGCTGCTCTTTTAAACTATTGGGTGGCCAGCTAATGATTATTTGATTAAACAGCTGCTTATTTTCATTATTGATTTGATTTTTAAGCTCATAAAAATACTGAAGATTTGTTTGTTGTTAACAAACTGTGTGTGTGTGTGTGTGTGTGTGTGTGTAAGTGATTGTGTAAAATCACTGTGTATAATTGGTAAAAAAAAAATTACAATACCTTAATTACAATTAAGTACCCTGGAGGTGTATAGCTTTCATGTTAAACAAATTTCACGTTAGAAAAATATCATTAAGGGGGTTTTCTTTGTAGTTGAATGTGCTGTGGGTCATTTTTGACCCTTAAGACTACCATGTTATACCTAAAAACAATATACTGATGAAATCTTAAGCAGAAAACATTGGTTTATATCTGATACATTTTCAGGTTGATGCACCAACCACAACACATTTGCAGGTTCATAATAGCTGCAATTTCTAGATAAGAAATGACAGTTAACAGAACTGGTGGAGGTCAAGTTGATATCTGAAAAATGTAGAAAAGGCTCTGATGAAATAATGAAAATAGGGATGCTTCTATGTTAGTCAGTCTTGCTATTGTGAGTCTGAAAAAGACAGAAATTAAACTGTAATATTTGTTTAAATATTTTGCAGATCAGTTCATCCTTTATTTACATAGCTTTTCACAGTAATGGAAATTTTGACCAGAAGTGCCCAAACTTGAGCATGCCACTGTGTAAGGAGATGTTACCAGCTATAGTATACAGTTATGTGTAAAAGAACACCTCATGAATACTTGTAGACTACTCTTGGGCTGACTTTTGCAATGACAACCTGACGTGTCAGTTGTTTTTCATTTTAAACGTTCTCGTGTTATAAATGATTGTCCAGACAGTGGAATCACTGATTCTGATTTGTTCTGAGATCTTTTTAAATCTCATCCCAGACTCATCTGCATCAACAACAACTTCTTTCTGAAGGCCTCAGGGTGCTCTTTGGATCTCATCATTGTGATACCACTCTCCAACAATCAAGAACAAACCAAACTAATGTCTGAGCTTTGAATAAGTCAGGATCTAACTGTTACCAGTTGATGTGCTCAACCTGATTCTAATTCTAATTCTAATTTAGTAATTAATGTGTCATAACTTATACCTCAAAAGAAAATTGCTTTTCTAATAATTATGTTTTAGAATCGATGTTGAAAAGACATTTCAGTTTTATATGTTTAGTTACATCATCTCGATTTCTTAATATAGTTAGAATGAAGATCAAATGTCCATATGTTTAAATATGTTTATAGGTCTTCATGGGGTGTCCTAACTTTACTGTCAACTATATAGTGTTTAATAAACATCATTAAGTTTTTGATTTTTCATTTTAGTCAATATATAAATGCAATTACACACTATGATAAAATAAAATTATATTTAGTGCAAATGCATTAATATGCAGTTTATGCTCACTCATCCCCACCAGCAGTCATGACCCATAGTTTGACCACTGGATTAAAAAGCTAATTTGGGTCCTGACACTATTTGTTACAGGCCAATGAGATGGCATTTACAAAATGATATATATGACCAAATGACAGTGCTAACATTATCCCAGCCCAGCTGTACAGAGCTCAGTCTTGTTTCTCAAGTGTCCATCATGTGAGCAATAGACTCGCAGCTTTTGTCTGCACACCTGGGCTTTTATTCATGTCAGATGTTTCTGCTTTTCCTATCCTGAGCATATTTTAACAAGTGTGCAGACTAGGACATAGGCAGCAGTTAGGAAACACAATACTGAAGCATGCTTCACTGATCAGAGGTCCAGACTACAGAATAGTGCTTCTGACCTTGGGACGGCAGATTGTGTAATAATATCAAATTCCTCTTTCAACGACCTCTGCAGCTCCACAAATCAAGCTGCCTGAAATACATAGTTCACTTTATGGCTTTGAAGGTCATGTGTGGGCTGCATTACATAAAGAAGCATACATGAAAGAACCTCAGCCAAAATGCTTTTAGTTGTCAAATGAAACCTGTGATAATATACTGGCCAATCAAACCACCATAACACACTGTAGTATGATATGACCAAGTCAAGGAAACTGCCTCTGTCCTCTACTAGGATACGAACATAGCAAGCTTTGATGGTGTAATACACCAGTTACTATAAATAGATAAAGATGTTATAACACAAAAGGGTACAGTAAGCAATACTGTAAACATCTGCTAGTCAAAAAAAGTTTTCATTATGACCACCTTTTCCTACAATCACCTTTTTTACAAGCTCTGTAGTTCTATACCTACTGGCTGTAGTCCATCTCTTTCTCTGCATACTTTGTTATCCTCCTTTCACCCTGATCTTCAATGGTCAGCACCCCACAGGACCACAGAGCAGGTATTATGTAGGTGATGTGTCATTCTAAGCACTGACGTGGTGGTGTGTTTGTGGGCATTGCATTGCTATGAGTATATCAGACGCACCAGTTGTGTCTGGGGTGCTTAAAAACTTTGACTCACTGTGTGCTCTATTAGACACTCTTATCTGGTTGCCCCACCTTGTAGATGTAAGAGCTCATGTGTTTCTGCACAGTTTGTGTTGGTCATCCTTCATCAGTGCTCACAGGACGCTGCCCACAGGATGCTGTTGACTGAATATTTCTGGTTGGTGGACTGTTCTCAGCCACTGAGGGATTTAAAAACTCCAGCAACACTCCACCACCACCAGGTCAGTGTCACTGCCCAAATGGCAACCTTACAGGAGATGGGACAGGTGGATATAAATGTAAAAATAAGATTTTTCCCAAGAGGTGGAGCATTTCTATTGGTCCATTCATTATAGAATTATAATATAATATAAAGATCTTTCCAAACATAAAGACTTTAGTTCTTTACCAGCACAGCAGCTTTGTAACTGGATTTATAGATGGGAATACCACCACTGGTCAGATGCATGTCACACTGTGTATTGAGTGACTGACCTCAGTCTATTCATTGAACTTTGTACTTCATTTATGGTGAACAAATATCGACAAGGTGGTCACTATATAACTATGTAATGGGTCCATTTGTGTCACCAATAAGCTATTATAGGGCAGTCCAGCCTTCCTACCTTGGCTGCAGCCTGGGCTTCAGAAAGCAGCTTCTGTAACAAACCAATCAGACAATATTATGCTACACATAAATCAGTAGTAAACTTCAATTAAAGACTGAGACATTGATTCATAAAAAGCAAATATTTATTTTTTAAATGTGAATGTTCATTTGATCTTCTGATCAATTATCTAAAAAAAAAAATAAATGAATGCTCTTCATGTATGACTTTCATTTTGTATTACAGTTGATTCACTGTGCACATCAGTTTTTAAACAGAAATCAGAGAATGCATAACATAATACATAACAAAATTATTCAACCCCATAATCTGATTGGCCTTACATTTCTAATGCTACAGTGCACAGATAATCCAACAGGGGCCAGAAAATATCAATGGTATTTAAATTCTTTTAAAATCAATTTTAATACATTTATGTTTTAATTAATGCATTGTATTATTTATTGCTGATTATTTTCACGTTTAACTATTGTTTATATATTTTTGCTATAATTTAGATATTATTTAACATTATTTTCACATGTTGGAGAGGTTTAAAAAACTCAAATGACTGAAATAGTAGAGAAAGATACTACAAAGCACCTAACCACCTCATTCCCAAGCTATCAGGTTGGCACCTCCCTTCAACTTCCGTAAAGGTGCCATGGCTGTACATAATCCAATCAGCAACATTCCTGCTACCAGCTGTCTTTGACCAATACTACAGGCAGGCCTCTGCACCAAATATGATACACTTTGCTTTAAAGGGTTAAATACATCAGATACGAATCTCTGAATGAATTCAGTCATGAATATAGCAGTTCTGCACATTTTAAACAGACTGCACATGAAAAATCAAACCTAATGCAAAATGATGTAATGTTTAAACAGGCCACTAGATCACCCCCACATTCACATTCAATACGAAGCTTTAACCACGTGAGTGGTTTTCCATCCCAGTTTGTTTTCCATCCCAGGTTGTTCCAGCGCTGTTCAGAAAACCTTCCTAAACTGCATTTCATATAAGTATGGGAATGTGATTAGATTGTGGAGAAAAAGTACATGAAGTAACAAGTCTGATCTGAGTAATACAGTCATCCATACCAGCACCACCGTAGGCGAGTGTGAATTTCCATTGAAAGGCTCCACCAAGGGAAATCACACATTAACCAACTTTCACTCAATGCCCACAAGAACCGCAGGAAGTTAATAACACGATCAGAACAAAACCCAAAGCCTCTGGGAGATGAAATATGAGTGAAGCTATAACTCAAACAATACGCTGAAAGTCAACAAGCACGGCTGTGTAGTCAGGTTTCAGAGATCTGGGGTTTGGGGGTTCGAGCCGTCTCTCGTGTGAGGTGGACGTGTTGTGTGTGGGGATGGTTAGCATATGTGGGTGCTGTGTATGTGTGCGGTCCAATATGTAGCCTGTGAGATTAGCCCTGCCGGCTGCCTCAACACCCTGAGAGAGAGCCTGTCCCAGGTGTTATCCCACGTGACTGTAGATAAAGCAGGGTGCGTTAGTGCTAATCCTGTCCTGATCTTTGGAGTGTGCTCTCTTTCTCTTCCCTGCTGCTCCTTGGCTTCCTCCATGCTCTCTGAAGGGACGGGAGAGGGTTTTACTGGACAGGCAGACAGTGGATCAGGCCCAATTTTCTCAATTTTGGAATGAAAATACTCTATTGTTTATCAGAGTTTGTTGATGTGCTGGCTAGTGGAGTTTATTGCCTTGAGATAGAGACACACTCCAGAACATGGTTAACCCTTTAGGTGGTAAGTTGTACGCATGCTTTCAGTTACTACTATGCTCTGGTTTGGGATGTGAGACCAGTTGGAACAGTTTCACAACAAACCGTTGTGTATGGGAGGACATAAAACTGCAAGGGTCTAATTTTTCCCGACAATATTTATGAAAACATCCTTTAAACAATGAGTCAGTGACATGTTTCAAACACTCCCAAATTAAAACTCTACTTGTCCATATGGTGATGATTTTGCAAGATGATACCATCAGCCTTATTTAGGAAAAACACAGGAACTGTAGGCAGTTGCATGCATGTATTTTTTGCTTACTGTAAGCACAGCTGACAGGAATCTATGCTTTGATTTTCAGCATAAAAAACAACTGAGATGGGGTATATTGAGAAAGGCTCTTCCTAATAGCTCAATGATTACATTTCTCCACATTTGTCAGGGTTCTGGGCGAATGACCGCTGATCATAATGACGTGATAATAGGCAGGTCATTATAATTCTTAGAACCCAAGTTCTGCACTTTGTAGGCAGTTACATGCTGTTTTCTAGGCTTCATATCTCAGGATCAGAGTAACCTTTAGACTTGATACACATAACGCACATATCAGTGTGTGATGAATTATCAGCAAGTAATTGCAAGAAATCAGCAAGTAATCAGAAAACAACTAAAATTCACTCGTTTCCAACTGAATTAAATCCCAGTTTAAATGCAAAAGGAGCTTCCAGTGCATGTTTACTGCTCTGTCCACATGTACATGCTCAACCTGCCTGAAGACTTGGACTGGGAGAGGAAGGCAGGGCTAATGAGATCACTAACAAACATATTGGGTTATACATTTTTCAGAGTAAACAAAAATAATAAAGGACATTCAGAACGTATTATTATAAATATTCTTGCCAATCTAATCATTACAAATAACTCATCATGATTCTTGCATTTTCAGCTCATAAACACTCTGGGAGATCAACAGGATATCTGAGACATAAAGTGTTTTGAGTCCTTATAATAAACATTGTAGTCACAAAGTACATTTTTTAGCAAAACTTTTGCAATTTTTACATCTTAAATGAAGACAAATTTGAGGAGTCGAGGATTTCCTCATAGTCTATGGCCCTCCTCCACCTACCTTGATGTTAATATACTGCCTAGAATCCTCTTCCAACATCTCTACCTAAGCCACCACCCTTGTCCAAAATTACTATCGCACCCCAACTATGCCCCTTTTTTTATCTACTGTGCTTGTCTTCTTGTCATCTTCCACTGCTGAAGTTGCATTCCAGTACTCAAGAATGCAGTTACCAAGAACTTTAACAGTTCCTGGATGTTTTCTTCTTACGCCCCAAAAACCGAGGATGCATCAAATGGTGACTTGCTTGCAATAATGAACGGAAATACCCAGCATTCAGAGCTGACGCCATGTCAGAAGACGCTGGTCAGACCCACAGTTGTGCATGTATTTATATAAACGCTACAATTGAGTACACCTGAGACAAGAAACGGGGAGTAAAGCTCTGCTGGGAGCTGGATAATGGTATAACCATTTTTACTGAAGCACTACAAGATATTTTATCTAAATGCATAAACCTATTATTCTGACCAGGCTTGGTATGTCTGTAATCGGAAATTAGTAGCACCACCCACTGTGTCTAGTAGGAAGCAGTTTTGGTTCAGTATGTTTCATTAAATTAGTGTTTCTCAGCCCTGGTCCTGAAGACCCCATGTCCTGTACATTTTAGAGCTTTGCCTGCTTCCAACACACCTGATGCAACTAATCAACTGTTTAAGAGCTGCAGAGGGTTTTCAAAAGCAGAAAATGCAATAAAACGTCTATGACGGGTTTCCAGGACCAGAGGTAACAAACACTGCATTAAATATACAGACGTATCATGCACCTTTGAGTTCACTGGAAATTCAACATAGCTTCTTAGGAGATTAAGGACAGAAATAGGACACTCAATTTAGGTAGATAATACACACCATTCCCTGTAACAGGGTGATCTGTATGTCTCAACATGCCCTCAATGTAGCGCAGGCTTTTTGAGTTGTCAATTTATATGTTAAGTGACACTGTCATGCTTCTGTCTTTAGTTATGCATCACACCATATAAATAGTTCACTACTCAAAACTAGAACAAGTTTTGGGACATATAAAATTTTTATTTGTATTTTCCAACTATTCAGATTATTAGTGGAAAATTAGGGTGCACGTAAACATAGCCACTGCTAACTGAATGTCCACAATTGTGGCTGTTGGGTCACTCGGCACATGTCGGACACTTGGTTCTCCCTCTCTGGTTTGTGTAGGTCTCGGATGGTCCCAGGTGGCTTCTAATACTCTTCCAACAGCTCATTTTTTTCCAAACTCTTCTCCGGGGTATATTTTGCTTGCAAAAATGCTCCAAAAGCAAGAGTCAGAATGGAAAGCATTCGCAATAGGACAACCTTACATAGTCAGTCAGGTCCAGGGTTCAAGCCCACCCTAGCTTATGTCACATGCATGGCGGAGAGTGAAACTTGAATCATTCACACGGCTCACAATGTCAAACCTACCCACCAACTCATGCACCTTTGAGTTCACTGGAAATTCAACATAGCTTCTTAGGAGATTAAGGACAGAAATAGGACACTCAATATAGGTAGATAATACACACCATTCCCTGTAACAGGGTGATCTGTATGTCTCAACATGCCCTCAATGTAGCGCAGGCTTTTTGAGTTGTCAATTTATATGTTAAGTGACACTGTCATGCTTCTGTCTTTAGTTATGCATCACACCATATAAATAGTTCACTACTCAAAACTAGAACCAGTTTTGGGACATATAAAATTGTACCATATCAAAATATATATTATTTTATAAAATATTTATAATATTTAAAAATATATTTTTAAAATATCAAACTGAATATCAACATTTCATTCAGTGCATCCATATATAAAACTTTTAATATACACATTTCAAGCTCTACCTACTGGTTATTTTAATTGTTTGCCTCCAGAGCCATTTTAATTAATGATTTTCCACACTCGCCTATCAAAAGCCTTACGTTTTTCACTCAGCCTTACACCTGTGTAATGTGATGTGACAAGAAACTTGATTTGAGTTTGATAAACCTGATTTGATCAATAGCCCTATCAATACCCCTATCAATTCTCCAGACAAAGACAGAAAGATTCTCTAATGGACAGCCAAACCTCGGTATCAGTCCCAACCGAATACCTGCAGAGCTCCTTTCCCTGCCCAATGAATCAATCCCTGTTTGTGCTGGAATATTCCACACAGCCTCTCTGATTGTTTGGACTGTTCTGATCATCCCAACTGAGTAAACTATTTCATCCTCATCTTCTGTACAGAAGACTTGCTGTTTCAAATTTATTTATCTGGGGTCACAAAGATGTTTGTGCTCCTTTTCAACGCATTGATTGAGGGTTTAATGAAATGTCAGGAGGGCCATGTAGCAGCAACAGCAGTCCTGGAGCAACCGTAGGTTTAGAGGAATAATTCACCCAAAAATGTTAACAGTGCTGACAGTGAATGAATGCTAGTTCATGGATGAAAGCTTGTACTGACTGCTTACCAGACTTGGTGTTGTTTATACACACAAATCAGGAAAGATTGCAGTACAGTACGAGACACTTTGTTCCACAAAGTCTAATCCATCAGAAGGACATTTAAAAGAAAAATTAAGGAAGGTTACACATTTCTAGTTAAATTGTCATAAATCATTTTAAACACATTTATTCTTTTCATTTATGTCATGAAAAGCTTAACAACTTGAGACTGTTGTATTATTAGTATTTTATTATTATATTAGTATCTAAAAGCATTTTTAGTGATGTGAATAGTGACCTTATTTCAGATTGTGTTAGCTTAGTTTTATCTGCCATTACCTTCTAAATAAAGTAATGAAAGAACTGGACAAAAGTATTGGGACAGCACTCTGATGGTGCATTTACATTGCAATGATGCAGCGGTGAAGCCAGTCACTTCCTTCTCCATCTACTGGCTGCTTTGGGCCGTCACTTAATTCTATCCTCTTTTAACTCTGTAATTGTGTAGTTGTACAAGGCTATCATGTTAGAAATGCTTATATTTGAACTTACTGCTGATCTTAAATACCAGCTACCAGACTGTGCTTCTGATAGTTTGAGTAACTACACTGTTACTGATTGAGTTGCTCACCAGAAGGCCTCCATACTCAAACCAATTGTCATAAGCTCACAAACAGATTCCTGCATTCATCACTAAAGATGATACACGTCCAATTCTGTTGGCCCTCACGTAACACATTTTAACAGCTTGGTCAGAACATCCCTGATGGTGGGCAATTCATCAAAATGACCATCCTAATTCTCTCAGTCCAGTGATGTGCCCCCTCTCAAGGTCTTCAATTATCTTTGAGTGTGTTGTAGAGGCATGTCTAGCAGTCAATGAAATCTCGAGAGGTACACTACTCAAAAGTAACCTGACAGACTTTTTATATATACAGTTTTTAAGAACTCATGTGCCACAACCCTGTACCTGTAATTATTTACATATCTGGCTGAGATACAATTAACATGGGTTTTTTGTTTTTGTGATTAAGTGTATATTAAAGTATATAGTTTATATAGCAGCTAAATATGGTCACAATTTTCTGTTCTGAAAGTGACAAGAATATAGAATACGCTGGTATGAAAACCCATGTTAATAAATAAACTCACCAGAAAAAAATGCACCCAGAAGGAACTGTGGGATTGCAGTGATATTGGGAAGGGCTATAAAGGTAATCAGGAACAATAAATGATTTAAAAATTCAAACTGATATCGGTAATGTTTATTGATCTACACACACAGAAGTAAAGTCTCTCAGTATGAAGTCGGGTATAATATGCCAGACGTCTTGGCATGGTGTCCTGTGGTAATCCATCCCATGCATCTTCAGATGCTGCAGTTCCTGCAGAATATGCAGTAGGGGTGGAGTGTTGATAGTGCACATTTTCGATCAGGGATAGGTCTGACGAGGCAATTCGTTGGTCATCAAGAGAAGGTAGAGTCAGAAGATAGTCTAGCAAGACACTATTGTAATGTTGACTTCATGCATGTAGTCCTGTGTTGTGCAGCCATCTGTCAATGGTGATGAGCACTAATGGAGGGCATCAGTGGCTGCGTTTACATGTAAAGATGTTCCCCAGTCCGAGTGAATTCATTCTACATTCAGATCTGGGTGTTTACATACACATTCTACTCAACAATCTGATGAAAATCTGTGTTTACATGCACACTTATAAAAATAATCCGACACAAAATTACGAACATGTACCACCACTATGAACAAGCTGGACTAAGCTTTGGCCAACATGCCCAGCTGGTTGACCAGCATCACCAGGTATGACCACAATCAACCATCATAGAGTGGTTGATCATTATAGAATGTTTTGTCTAGATCACTAGTTTTTCAGCCACCTTGACCATTAAAGCATCTTAACCATCTTAAATCATCCAAATCCAGATGCCAACTAAAGCCGATCTTCAGCTGTATTTTTCAGCAGGGTATCAACTACCTTAAGTTACCTCAAAATGCAATCTTTGTTAAAGTTTTCCAGCAGGATGTCAGCAAATCAACATCCACACTGTTTTCATCTGTGTTAGCAGAGGTTCAATCTCCCATGAATCCTTCCACAGTTTTATAAAACGGAAATGTTGATGGATCAGAACCATTTTTAACATTCTGGCTCTTAGCTTTGTAATATGCTCACTTTAGAAACTTCCATCTGTTCTTAATTTGCTCTACAGTTTGAGTAAAAACCTGCTGTCCTTCATTCACTCAAATACTTGTCTGAATAGCTCATTATTGCACGCCTTAGAGCCGACCATTCTGCGATTAATTTTAGATGTTTTTAAGTTCCCAAACAATTTGCAGATGCAAATGCAAATGCGCAGAATATACTTAAACTTTCTGATTGGTAAGGTAATCAGATACAGGTGTTTACATGGCTGTTATTCTTCTATTTAACTGTTATTTCTCTTATTTAAAGGATTATGCACTTCGTTCAATTGGATTAAAATTGCAATCGGAATGTTCTCAATCGGACTAGACTATTCCAACTGAATTTTTATTTGTATTTTCCAACTATTCAGATTATTAGTGGAAAATTAGGGTGCACGTAAACATAGCCACTGCTAACTGAATGTCCACAATTGTGGCTGTTGGGTCACTCGGCACATGTCGGACACTTGGTTCTCCCTCTCTGGTTTGTGTAGGTCTCAGATAGTCCCAGGTGGCTTCCAACAGCTCATTTTTTTCCAAACTCTTCTCCGGGGTATATTTTGCTTGCAAAAATGCTCCAACAGCAGGAGTCAGAATGGAAAGCACTCGCAATAGGACAACCTTACATAGTCAGTCAGGTCCAGGGTTCAAGCCCACCCTAGCTTATGTCACATGCATGGTGGAGAGTGAAACTTGAATCATTCACACGGCTCACAATGTCAAACCTACCCACCAAGTTTCATACCTGTAAGCTGATCCCTTCTGGGTGCAGCTACTTTAATTACCCTAAAATCTACCAAACGTCTTGGTTTTAAGAGATAAATAAAGTGTGAAGCCCCTTAAATTCCAAGACCATGACTAAATCCTATAAAAACAGATGGAAGAATATTAGTCTGGCACTGCCAACAGTTCTGTGGAGTTTAAGAAGTTAATAAAGATCACTGATGTAGTGCTGAATCAGTTTTCATATTTAAACCACCTTCAACACAGAATATATTCATGTCCCAGTGGCACACTGGTGTATGTTTGGGAGAATTTCAATTTGGAATCTTCTCTGACACTGTAATGCTTACCCATTATGACTTAACCTAACTGGGATGTAAACATTTATACTTGTTTACTCTCACATATAGAGCACAGCCTTTGTCCTTGCACAGGCAATTATGAGTCATAGGATCTCTGTGCAGGATGATGCACCACCATTGTAGTAGGCCTGTTTGGTCACTAAGTTACTGGAAATATTTCATGCAAGACTAAGATGCTGAATGTGAATCTGTGTCAAATATAGTGTAGGCTATTTCTGATGTAGCAGGAGTCTGCATCTCATTACCACTACCGTACTCTGCAGTTTTCACTGAGGGCTTAACAGCAGGGGGTTTGGAACAGAGTCAGCAATGTGTGGCCTTTTGAACTCTGTGTGTGCTGTAATGAAACTTATAGAAGGAATATGGTCAATTATACGAGTTTAGGTTAATAGGCAGGCACTCTAAACCACTAATCATTTGATTTGTAATATTATGTAATATAACGGTCCTGACTCGTAAAAAAAATGGTCCACATTTTTGCCCAGAACACACCTGATCCACATAATCCATGTTATATAGGCCTAGGCTGCTTGGCTCTGCTCTTCTGAGAGCCAGGTTGTGAGATTGAGGTTGCACACTGGCTTGGGAGGCATTTACAAGATAGATATTTTCCCCGTAAGCTTGTGATCCCCAATAGCATCTAACTCTATGCTAAAAAAAACAGATGATATGCTAGTAATGGAGGCGTGCTTCATAAGAATTTATGGTCTGTTTTACTTAGTCAAAGCTTAGGCTTCTTGGGAATTCATCACTCCAACACTCCAATATTACATAATATATTGCAGTAATATTACATAACCTCACAGTTTGTATTTGTACAGCAGTTAATTGCAGCTTAATGAGTGGGGCCTGAAGGGTTTATAAACCCTTTAGAGTGTTCTATATTTCCACATAATCAGATTTTCACACAAGTCCTAAGAGTAGATAAGGAGAACCAAATCAAACAAACATTACACAATATTGTACTTGCTGCTTTATATACTGATGAACATAATTCAATATTACATATCTGTGAGTGCAAAGGTGATGTGAACCTTTGCTTTCAGTATTTGGTGTGACCCCCGTGTGTAGCAATATCTGCAACTAAATGTTTCCGGGAACTGTTAATTAGTCCTGCACTAATTTTAGCCTCCTGTTGCTTCAGGTCCTTCCACAACATTTCTATTGGATTAAGGTCAGGACAGTGACTGGGCCATTCCAAACTTTAACTGTATTCAAAACTAGACATTCTTTGGTAGAATCACTTGTGATCAGGGTCGTTGTCTTGTTGCATGATCACTTGAGATTCAGCTCATAGACATATTCACTGACATTTCTCTTTACAATTAGCTGGTATAATTCAGAATGCATTGTCCCAATTAATGGCTGCAAGCTGTCCTTGTTCAGATGCAGCAAATCAGGACCAAACCTTGATACTCCCACAACCATGTTTCACAGGCTCACAGTGATTTCCTTTTTCCAAACATAAGACTTCACGTTTAAATCAAAAAGATCTATTCTTTTCTTTATCCATCCACAAAACAATGTTCCAGTAGTCTTCTGGCTTGTCCATGTGATCTTTATCAAACTGCAGATGGGCAGCAATGTTCTTTTTGAAGAGTAGCGGGTTTCTTCTTGCAACCCTGCCATGTGCATGATTGTTGTTTAGTGTTCTCCTGATGGTGGACTCATGAACATTAACATTAGACAGTGTGTGAAAGGGCTTTAGTTGCTTAGAAATGATTCTAAAAAGTAACTCTATTTTATATGCTAATCCTAAAAGTTCACATAATTTTGCCTACACAGATACGTAATACTGGAGCATCCTCAATCAATAAATGTAATATTCTTGTCTCATTTGTTTAATTTGAGGCTCCCTATCTAATTTTAGGACTTGTGAAAACAGTTTTAGCCCAAATGTATGCAGAAATATAGAATATTCTAAAGGGTTCACAAACTTTCAAGCACCACTGTACATAAACATCTATTAAAAGCTGCCCATTGTGTGCACGCCATTAATCACGCATTAATCACCGGAGAAGGTTCTTAAGTGTGGATGGTAGCAATTTAGCTCATCAGAGCAATTAATCAATTCAGCACGTTAGAAAAGTAAGTGCAGTGTTTGATTATTTATTTTGCAATTAAGTGATCATTTGGAGTGATGGACTGAGAGAGAAAATGATTATCCATACTAATGCTCAGCAGTGACAGTGCAAAGGCTAATACACCAATTATGGAGATGTTTATTGATGTACCAGCATTTCTAGGTCATAAAACATTATTACGTAATGTGGATTAATGGGGATTTAGGTGCAAAGATTTAAGTGCTTGGCTGTACAAGCAAATAATGATAGTATAATTTATTATCATCTGTGGGAAACTGAGCTGGGCTGAGAGGATCCAAACTTGCCAAAAGAGAGGCCACATTTCAGATGACTCAGTTTGTAACCAATCCAATACACATGCAATAACAGATAAAAATGCAATGGGCAAAAAATAAAGTATGTTTTTTATTGAATGAGATAAGCCTCTCAAATTAAAGTCAAGATAATATAATCTTGGGACTATATTATTTACATCCATAAAGACTTGTGTGTGGCAGTGACGTCACTTGATGAATTACAGGAAACATCTTGGGAAGGTCTTGGGAAAGACTATAAGAACGATCTTGAATTCCTTAAGCAGAGGTTCCTACAAGTGTTATTAGTGTTACCTGTGGTGTAGAACTGTGATGTTCTTGCCAGCAAAGGTGGGTAATCCACCCCAGATTTTGTTTTTACTGTCAGGTTGGGTCTGCTGCAGCTAAGTGTTATCAGTTTGGGGTCATTAAAATGACAAAACATGGCATTCATGTCCACTTCGTTCGAAAACCAGTCAAAGGTGTCAGTGTCTCTTATCTGACTCTGGACACCGCACCATTTCCAAGATCACTATCTGAACCAGCCCAGTCTAAACAAGACATACCTCACAGCCCACTGAGACCACTGCGCAGCAAGTCTGCCAGAACATTTTCAGTGCAGCCGGTCTGGATTTGTTCTTAGTCGCTACCCATGTGCCATTTCCTGATCTGTGGAAATGTTTTCCTGCTGCCGATCCTGAAAGACAGAATCTAGCACATTTTGAGGTGGGGGGATCACAGTGCAAACAGTTTTTTTTAAACTGGAAAATGAAGTGAAATCTGAAAAGGATTAAGCTGGATACCGCTTCATAAAGACACCAGATGGAGAACAATAAGATACTAATGACACTTTCCCACTGCATGGTACCTACATTACTGGACTCCACCTGCAGGGCAGCTGTGGCCTGGTGGTTAGAAAGCCGGCTTTGCGATTGGAAGGTTTCCGGGTTTGATTCCCTAAACTGGCAGGACATGACTGAAGTGTTCTCGAGCAAGGAACTTTACTCCCCAGCTGCTCCCTGCCACGAGGTGCTCACAGAGGAGGATGGGTCCCTCTCTTGAGCCTTGGTTCCTCTCAAGGTTTCTTCCTCCTAAACTGAGGGAGTTTTTCCTTGCCACTGTTTGCCTACTGGCTGCTCATTTGAGGCTCGGACCCGGATCCTTGTAAAGCTGCTTTGTGACAACTTGCTGTTGTAAAAAGCACTATATAAATAAAATTTGATTGATTGATTGACTAACCCCAAATGTGTGAATTCACTAGTGTGTGTTTCACTGTGTGGATGAGTTAAATGTGGAGGACAAATCCCCCCTGTGAATTATATGCACATTTACATTTTAGTACCTGCTTCATTTCTACTCCCCCCGAAATACAGCTGCTAGTATAGCAACACACTAAAGCGGTGGGTCTTACAGGTTTATAGATTCTAAATGAGGTTCTCTGAATAGGTTTGTGGGTTGAAAACTGTTCTTTTCTTTGAATCTACCCTGTTTACAGCATCAAGCATATTTTTAAGTCAGCTGTTTTCAAAAAAGACCCTTTTCTCTCAGACCAGACACACAAGTAACATATATTCCCTGCTGTGTCTCTGTTTTGAGATGCTTTATTTAAAGGCTTAAACTGGGTGTTTATTCTTGTCATGATAGCCAATAAACTGCATGTGCAGTCAGATAGTGAGAGCAGAATATATCCGGTTATGAAGGAAATATAACTGTTACTGTGTAAAAAAGAGTGTGTCTGTTAGGAACAAATAGCAGTGTTCAATCAGCAGCTTCACAATATGACAGTACTTGGTTTCAGGTACCAGGTACCAAATTTGCCTAATGGAAAAGTAAAGTTGAGTCGAGTTCCATTCGGTGGAAAGGTGTCATAAATGCCCATGAAAGTGAGGATACAGGCCTGTGAGTCATTACGCAAAGGTGAGACTGAGGAGATTCAAAGAATGTCATCAGTGTGTGCATCACACACACGCACACACACACACACACACACACACACACACACACACACACACACACACACACACAGAGAGAGAGAGAGAGAGAGAGAGAGAGAGAGAGAGACTAAGCACGATTTCTGTCATATCAACAGAAGATGAAACTGCCTGTTGAGACAAAAGCTGATCCCATTCACTGAACCAACATTTCATTCACCCAGACAGGGTTTGCATTGGGTTCCCACTTAGGCAAATACTGAGGTGGAGTGTTTGGTTAAGCTTGTAAATAGTATGCATGTGGGGGTCCTGTGCTTGACAGATGTTCGACATTCCCTGCGAACCTGAGAGAAGGATCTGTATGAACAGCACAGTAAGTTGAAAAGATTTCTGGCATCAAATAATGTGATGCTTTGGAAGTTTGTGAACCATTCAGGTTTTTGTATGTATAACCTATGTATAACAAATACATATATATGTATTTGATAATACATAATACAATTTCAATTTTTATTTTTTGGAGGAAAAGGTGCAATGTTGCATTTTTGTGAGTGGCAAAAAAATGTGAATCCTTGCTTTCAGCCCAAATGTGACAAAACTGGCCCAAACTATGATACTACTACCACCTTGTTTCAAATGTGTGATGTTTTCCTTCCTCAGACACAACGTTTCTCATCAAAACATAAAAAAACCCCCAAAAACATTGTTCCAGTAGACTTTGGGCTTGTCCATGTAATCTTTATTAAACTGCAGATGGGCAGCAATGTTGTTTTTGAAGTAGCAGCTTTCTCCTTGTAACCCTGTCATGCACACCATTGATGCATCACCAGTGTTCTGCTGATGGTGGACTCATGAACATTAACATTAGCCAATGTGAAAAAGTTCCATTTGGTTCCTTTCCTTCATGAGCTTGCGGACTGTTACATGCCTTGCTCTTGGCGTGATCTTTGTTGGTGGAGCACCACGGGGGAAGGTAATAAAGGTCTTGAATTTCCTTCATTTGTACACAATCTGTCTGATTGTGGAATGGTGGAGTCCAAACTTTTTAGAGATGGTTTTGGAACCTTTTCCCTTCTGATGAGCATAAACAAATCTTCTTATGAGCTCCTCAGAAATCTCCTTTGTTTGTGCAAAGATACAGTTCCACAAACATCTTATGAAGATCAGACTTTTTCTTTGTCTTTGCCACTCACAGATATGTAATATTGGATCATTTTCCTCAATGAATAAATGAGCAGGTGTAATATTTTTGTCTTGTTTGTTTGATTTGGATCTCCTTATCTACTTTTTGGACTACTTTTATGTTTTAAATCAAATTTACACAGCAATATAGGTAAGTCCTAAATGGTTCACAAACTTTCAAACACCACAGTATTTAAAAGAAAAACAGTTTTTCTTTCTTCTTCCAGAGTAAACAGCGTAGCAGTGCTAAATCGTCAGGAATGGGGCATAAGGTCGCAGTCAGGAATGCCTAATGGGACCGATATCCTAGGAAAATGACTCATTTCCCAAGAATGATCCTAAACATGAAGCACAAAACAATTTATGTTTAGAGTGGGAACTGAGCAACCTGCAGTGTTCACTCAGTTTTGTGGGAAGGTAGCACTGATCTTCATCGATGAAAGAGATCATAAGATCCCAAATAAACTCAACAACCCGTTAACTATAAAGAATCCCAGGGCATTAAGTGATATTTCCTGAAGGATTAACAGGTTGATCATGTGTTGGAAGATCTTTATCACCCAGAGCACTAATGGACCTGTTTCTCTGTCTTGCAGAGTTTCAATGCTCCACACCGTTCTAAGATGAAGTTATGGAAAAGGGCCATTCTTGCCTTTATCCTCATTAGCACTGCTCTTTTGCTCCTGCTCACCAAATCCATGCTGCCTGCCAGGATCACCAACCCCAGGGCCTCCTCCATGCTGCTTTCATCAGCAGCACCACCATCATCACGACCACCATCAACATCATCTTCACCCGGAGAGACAGGTCATCGGCGTGTGGTTAGATCAGTGGACACCGTGGGCTCTCTGCTATCAGAGTGTAAGATAAACAGACATTGTTCTCTCAGCAAAAGCACTGAACAGACTGACGGGCGGGATTAGTGTATCGCTCAGCGGTCAGCACTGTTTAATTTACACATCTTACCAACTCACACTCACGTTACACCTAATGTGTCATGGGAGTGGCAGCTTGGCCAGCTCGTTTTCATACAGCACCATGCCAACTATAAACTAAAGATGAACTGTGGCGAGCAGCAGTGAGAGTTTTATGGTTTTATTTTCTGAGAAGATATTTTTAAAAAGTGGGAAAACTGGTGGGAGACTGGGTCCTAAAGAGGTCATATGGGCTTATTTCAGACATCAGGTTATTTGTTATTGTCACGATAATTCAATTTAATTTTGTATTAGAATCGTTTCAGTACTGCTCAACCTAATAAAAAAGAGTAAAGATGTTTTTACGCATGAGCAATTCAAAGGGAGGCATGATCTCTTTTTACAACTCTGGCAATAAGAGACACAGAATATAAAAGCCAGTGCAGAAAACAGCTGCATGCCTCAACTGTACATGCCACTGCACTTGAAAAGCTGCACGTTTGACCTTTAGCTTTAGAAAAAAGAGAGGTACTTGCTTTTCTCAGGAATTTGTTTTACTACTCATCTAAAATACATACACAGGTTTTTGAAAGTTTGTGAACCCTTCAAATATATTATATTTCTGCTTAAATTTGAGCTGATCACACATCAGATGGTCATAAGAGATAAGGAGAACCAAATCAAACAAATGAGACACACATATATTATATAATTTATTAATTATCCAATATTATATATGTTGGTGAGTGGAAAAGTGTGTGTTTTCAGTTTTTGGCATGACCCCCTTGTGCAGCAATAACTGTAAGTAAATGTTCTCTAGAACAGCTTCAACTCTGTTATGTTGGTGGGTTTCCTCCCGAGAACTGCTTGCTTTGACTGTCGGAACCATTCCAAAACATTACATTTATATTTCTTTAACCGTTCTTTGGTAGAACAACTTGTGTGCGTAGAGTAGTTGCATGACCCATGACAGTAGTCTTGCTGCATGACCCACATTCTCTTCAGACTCGTGGACAGATGCCTCAAAATTTTCCCTTCAAATTTGCTGGTTTAATTTATTTAATAACCAAGCCATCCTGGAATAGGCCCAAACCATACTATCAACACTGTGTTTCGTAGATTTCATGCTTTTCCTTTCTCCAAACATAACACTTTTCATTTAAACTAAAGATATGTGGTCTCATTCACAAAACATTGTTCCAGTAGTCTTCGGACTTGACCATGTGATTTTTAGCAAACTGCAGACAGGCAGCAGATATTCCACTCACAGATATGTAATACTGGATAACTTACTGAATAAATAAATGAGCAAATGTAATATTTGTTTGATTTGGTTCCCCTTATCTACTTTGAGGTCTTGAGTGAAAAATCTGATGAGGTTTAAGCCCAAATTTTTGCAGAAATATAGAAATTGTGAAGGATTCACAAACTTTGAGGTACCATTATTTGTGTTATATATGAACAGTTTACCATTCTTGTGTTCCAGTTTCCTACTTGTTCCAGAGCTTCACAGAGGGTGAGCTGCAGAGGGTTGTCAGAATGGTGGTGAACAGACAGGCAAGGAGGTCAAACACAGTGATGAGGAGTGGCCGGGGAAGAAGATCAAAGCGGGCAAGAATGGGTTCAAACCTGTGTAAGTTGCACAAGAAGCAGCTGAAGGTGAGCGACCTGGGCCTGGGCTATGACAGCAACGAAACTGTGGTCTTCCAGTACTGCAGTGGCAAGTGTACCAGCCGGAGAGGCAACTATGACATAGTGCTGGACTTCTTGCGGCTTAACAAGCTGCCTGGCCAAAGGCGTAAGGCCCCAGGCAGAGATGGCGCCAGGGACCGTGAACCATACAGCCCCTGCTGCCGGCCCACAAAGTTTGAGAAGGACATGGTGTTTTTTGGCAACAACGAAAAATTCAGCATCGTACCAAATGTGTCAGCCAGGGAGTGTGGCTGTGTATGACACCATAGAAAAGTTACAATTGAAGATTAAGAGAGGGTGGTGGCAATGGAGGCCATGCTAGAGGCCATGAAGAAGTGCATTGTGGCAATAGTGGAAGATAGAGAGTGTCTACAGTCAACTGCTCCAGCGGTGGAATCTTCAGATGGATTCCATTGGACTCCGTGGTACTGAAAGATGCAGAAAGACTACAGTCAACTCTGTGGAAATTATGGAAAATTCCATAATGGAGATTCCAGTCAGCTCCAAAGTTACATTCAGTTTTCTGACATGCGACTGTCTTTATCACTGTAATTGTGAAAACTTCAGAGAGGCTACAGACAACTCTGTGGAAGCAGTGCATGCTTCATATGAGTTCCAGTCAACACCACGGGAACAGTGAAGCTCACTTCCATAACCATGGAAACATACGTGAAGTCGAATACCGTGCATGTCGTAATGGAAACCACAGAAGCCACAGCAGACAGGAAGGCCCAGGCAGTAAGGGATGGTTTGTAGACAGCAGGAATTTCATGATCACTTTTGCTTTCTGGTTCACATGCTTCATGGCTCATTGGAGAACGCTGTTCTAAGAGATCTAAAGCGAGAGAAAAAAAACGTATCTATTGATGGGACCTGTAGTGCAAGACACTACCCTTGCCTTTCGCTGAACATGAAAGTGGGTGAAGACTGCATCTGTGGACTTCACGTCGGTTGTTTCTCTACGGGCAGAGATTTCACCGTCCTGAAGAAGTAAACAAACTTGACTTTTGTTGTGACTGCTACATGAACACTAAAGTAAGATGTTAAACACAGCTACCTCATTTACTTAGTGTCAGAGAGCTATACATGCAACGAATCTAGCTGTGCTACACCCACTGTCCTGGGCTCAACTATTCACTGATAGAGATCATATACATACAAGCGAATATACAGACACACAAACACATTCACTTAAACTTCTGTGTGTCTTCTCAGGTCATATACTTTAACTAACAACATGCATTGTCTGGTGAAGAGAATGCCAGTTACATGTAAGTGCTTAGTTGTTATTTCCTCTTTCATGCTTTGCCAAACCTGTGCAACAGAGCCTATATACACTCAAACTTATAACATACACTGACAAACCAAAAGCAGTATGCAAATCGATTAAGGGGTGTTTCCTCAGGGCACGACTTGGGAAAGCCCACACCCACACAGTATAAGTTGTGAGATATTATATTGTGAATGAGTTTGAACACTGGCCACGTGTGTAGCGGGAAAACATCCCATAATCACTTCTGTACATCTTGGGTCCGACGGTATGGTGCATTATCTTGCTGAATATCCCATCATAGTGGCGGTACATGAAATCCACGAAGGTCTGTAAATGGTCACCAAGCATTTAAATGTAGTGGGAATGGGTTAAAGACATGTTTTGGCTGACCAGTGACCCCCAACCCATGCGACGAGAACACACCCCACACACAATGCCTTCACTTGTCCCCATGCTATGAGCACACTGGCCAGTGTTCAACCTCACTTCCGGGCATAAGAGCTCACAACCCATGTGTGGGTATTCCCAAACTGTACCCTGACCTAATGGCAGGTCATAATCGATCCACGTACTGATATCCCTTGGCATGTCTGTGTATTTAAATATATGGGCATTCCATCTTCAACAGTACTGAGAGATGGAAGTGAGGAAAGAGTTAGGACACCCACATTTATTACCAATTTAAAGGCCTAATATTATTATCAGGTGCAGCACAATCTGACATATTCATCTATGAAATTCATTCTGATACGGGTTTTAAAATCTGCTTTGAAACGAAGTGAAAAGCTACACTATTACAGCTCAGTTCTGTCCTTAGTGCCAGAATGTAGGACAGGTCTAACCCTGCTTTGCAAGGTGTTACACAAAGTTTTATAGCTCACCTCTTCTTTTAAAGGTTAAATCCAATCTGTTTGCTCACGATTTTTAAAGATTATGCCACAGTGCATCCAAGAAGTCATGTCAGACAGTGGCAGGGCAGACAAGTGTAAACTGGGCTGTCCCAGATCTGTAGTCCACTGCACATTCTGTTAACATCTAATACCCTCTAAGTCAACCGAGCTATAAATACCCAAATCTCTACTACACAGAACAGTTAGATAACGTTTGCCTGTCTACTTTTCCTAGTTTCAGTCTAGGACTCTAGGACTAGTTTTGTGCAGGCAGGCAGGCATGCAGGGTCAGCACTGCCAAGGAGGTCATGGAACTGTAGTCAAATTGAATAACAAGAACTTTGAGGTAATTAAGAACAAAACCACAAATGAGATTGGAAGCAGGCCGGGAATCATCAAGGCCTAAACATGGCTAGTCTTCAAAGCTAATGGACTTATTGTGAAAATAAGGTAACAGCAGTGGAGTGGACATGCGGTCTCTATGCCATACCAGAGCCTGGCAGGCAGATTTACCTACAGGACAACAAACAGACCAGATTGAGAACTGCTGTACACACACAGGCTTCAGATGGTAGAAGAAAAACATTCATCCTTTGCTGGGTTGGCTTCAAAGATCTTCAGCGTCAGCCAGAAGCTGCATATAAATTTACTAATTGGACATTATTGAAAGGGATTTTCCAGTGCAGGCAACCCTTTGTAATATATTACTGTTACAATTCTTCTGGAAATTGATAAGAGATTATGTTTTGGAAAATGCTATAAGGAATATAACGAGTTGTATGATGCAATCAGATCACACTGCAAAAAATGTATTTGTAGACGCACTCACTGAGCACTTTATTAGGAACACATGTACACACAGTATTTTGTGAAATTACCTAATTAACCGTTTTGCCCCTTGGAGCTATTAGGTTCTATCTGGTTCTATATTGAGTCTTAAAGTCTTTATAGTGAGTCTATATATTGAGATTTTCTGTTTTCTGGAAAAAGAGTCTAAAATACTTACAACTTAAAGACACACCTCACAGAATGTTAAGAAGTCACAGAATAATAATATATAAATTACTCAGATAGAGCTTTATTGTTCTAAGGGGTGAGTTGTGCATTAAACCATTGCACTGCTGCCACCCAACATCTCAAACTGGTTTTATGAAGATGATAATGGCTATGTTCACACAGCAGGTAGAAAACGGACCAAATCCATTTTTTTCTGTCATACGTGAACAGATGTCTTAACTAAGATGTTTTAACCAATACAATCAACCAGTAGTAGCTTTAGAAATGTGTATCTGCTCCTCAGAGCTTTATATATGATGCACTGCATGAAAGGTGTGCAATTCAGTTTGAGGTTTTGTTTTATTTTAATAAAATTAAAAAATGCTTGTTTTATTTTTAAGAAATTCTTTATTTGGTGTTGGTGTCTCAGAAAACTGCCTGGAAAACTATTCAGCTAGCAATTTTTTTTGGTCTAATTTTCCTTTGGTTACCTGCCTAATTGTTAGTTAACTTAGTGTGTAGGAAAACTGTCACAAGTGCTATCTTATACTGATACTGAAGATGAGGTATGCAACCACCTAAATGGAGATGTGTTCAATCTCTGCACCTAAACCAGAGATTGCTGGAATTTTTTTATGTATTATGGTAGTGTGTCATTGTAGTGTACAGCAAAACATGTTCTTCATTCATGGCTGCTGCTTGTAGCCAATCTTTTCTTTACTGACACTGATGTAACTGACATACACCACTAGGTGTCACATGAAAACATCATGGTACTCTCCATGTGAGCACGCTGTGGAATTCTTCTTAGAAGCTAGCTGAATAGTTTTCCAGGCAGTTGTCTGAGACGCCAATGCCATATGAAATTAATTTCTTAAAAACAAACAAAATCTTAAACTGAATTGCACACCTTTCATGCAGTGCATCCACATAGAAAGCCCTGAGGAGCAGATACACATTTCTAAAGCTCTGCCCAATGGTTCTTTTAATCGTTTTTTTTTCTCTGAACCAGTTGTGTTTGTTCTGACTCTGAGGTAGAGATGCCTCCAGAACCATGCTGAGTAGTGATTTTGCACACTAGCAGAAAATCACTGATTTGGGACACTGCCGTATGCGGTATTGATATCTGATACATATCTAATTCAGTCTGAACAGCCAGATCAGAATTCATACTTGTCTTTTTTGTCAATTCAACTTGACATACATCATTATTGCACACTGAGGAGAAGGTAAGTTGGATGAGAGACCTCATAAATATACCAAAATCATATTGCTTTTACCATTTTGACCAAAACGGCCCTCCCAGTCACTGGATTTGAAATTCACAGCATGAATATTACGTCAACATGGACCTGAATCTCAAATGGAATCCATCTCACAAAGAATTGCGTCTGTTTTGAGAGCATTTGCCCATTTTAATTAGCATAATGTTCCTAATAAAGTGTTCACTGGGTGTATTTGTATAAAACAATGGTTTCTGTCTATCATTGTTTAAAGTAAATGTAACTGTAGGACTGTCTTATGTTTCAAACCATTCTATGTACTCTTCTGTAAAGACAGACAGAATGATGCAGTACTATGTGTGTATGTGTCAGAGATGGGCATTTCAGGTCCAGCAAGTCAAAATCCAGGTAATCCAGGTCCACCACTTTCATATTAGGTTTGGTAAATTTTAGAATAATAACAGCCTTTACTCCACCTTGAGTTCCTTTTGCTCGTAATGGACAGGCTGGGTTTTGAGCTGCTGGTGCTGAAACCCACCTCTGGTATGGGTAGCTTCTCCCCATTGTTACTGTATACAGCTTTGGCAGTGTTGGTTCTTATTCTTTCATACCAACAGCAGAAATGTTGATGCAGTGCATCTTTGTTTTGTATACTTGATATTTATTGGACAGAGGTGTGCATATTTATTTAGATACTTTAGTCAAGGGCAGACCCAGACTTATTTATTTAAAAAACAACAAACAACTTGTGCCAAAAATGGAATTTCTAATAAATCCACTATTCTTAAATAACTGCTGAATAAACATATCTCAGCTTTACAAAGAAAGACACTCTTGCTTATTTTTCTTTTCATCACATCTATATCCCAAGTGCCGTGTGTTCCTTTTCCTGTTTAATCTGATGCACAAGGCTTATACAGCACAGTCCGCAGATGGATGAGAGGTGGTTTCATCTCTAATGAAAACATAATAAACATGGTAGAAAATGAAAGGGCTTAAATGAAAGTCGTTTGAAAACTTTCTGTAACGCAGTGTTGGACTCTCTTCATCTTCAGTTAGGCTGTGCTCCTTTGGTGTTTGTGTGAAGCCAAATTCCTGCACATTTCAGGATCCCGACTCAATTTCTTTTTCTTTTCAGTGGACAAAATTAAAAAACTACAAAGTGACACAAACATTTGCATTTGGGACAAAATGACAAAACTGATCTGTTGCTGTAAAACAGCAAAAAAAGAAAAAGAAAAAGAAAGAAGAAGTAAATTTTATACCTATCAAGCAGGAACTGCACTCTTTTCATGCCTTTCAACATTTGCAGGTCTCTCCACTGTCCAAACGCTTCACCAGTGTTTACACATTTCTCGCCTAAGATCTTAATACCACTTTGGTTGGTCTGAACTTTTGATTTTTGGCTGTTTCTCTGCCATCTCTGTCTCCCATGCCTCCCACCTTTCATAGTTCCGTGCACAAGCAGGAAAACCCCCTGTTGCTGATAGGCTGGAATAGTCGGGCACAGACACTTCCCATTAAACAGAGTATGAACACTGGCGTTTTACCAGTATGCAAACAGACCAGTGAGGAAACATTCACAGAATTGTACACAAAGTGTGCTGGATTGAAATTGTGCACATTTCCTTTAAAACACAGCCAAAATAAGCTCATTAATCAAGGCTTGGATGAGTTCATATGAAGGTAAAAAAAAAAAAAAAAAGTTAAAAAGTACTGCAACATGTCCGTGAATCTGTGTTTGATCACATCTGTAATAAACATAAAAAAAAATAATTACCTTAGTGAGGAAACTATGTCTGATGTAAGACATGCTTGTATCTGGCAATTTGTAGCAGTTTTCCCATTTCCAATGGCTATCCAGCTCAACATATAGAACCCAGCCTAGAGAAATAACAGCCCAACTGTGGTACGCTGGAGTCATTTAACCCAGTCAGGATACAGTAAACAACAACAAGCTGTAAATAATTCAGTGGGAAGCACTCCAGGCTAGAACCCTTTCTGAAAATGGACCTATTGCAAAACGTTTAAGCAACTGTTCCTTCTTCACTTTCCACATTTCCCACATATGAAACCAATTATTTACACCTGAAATGGCTCTCTCCGCCCTGGCTTTCACACATTCATCAATCAAGCCTAAGCTTCCATGATGCTGCTCAATCTCTGGCCATTTGATCTTGTCTAATGGTTTCCTGTCATTTGGATGATGCTTTAAATCATTAAGACTCTGCGTCCATAGGTGCAGAAAGACTATAAACACCCGGTGGCCTTGTCCTCAGTTGGTATTGTCTGGATTTATATGCATGCTTACAGGTCTGATTAACCCACACTCAAACTATTTGGACATGTCCAAACTAACATTAAGCTCACGTTCTCACATTGAGAAAACAGCGCACACTCTTGTTTTAGGTTGCTGTAGTGCCACTGGGGGTTGTTTTCACATTAGCCCACAGGCAGCTGTGGACATAGTTCAAATGTATCTGAAGCGTTTACAATTAGACTGAATTAGCTGGCAAAACACAGTCACTCAACTTAACCAATTATAAACTGGACTGTATTATTCACAACAGCTCAATGGTTGGCTTTTAATCAGTGTAAAACAGTTTACTATAAGTAACAATATGTATATAATATATATTATACTATAAAGCTGGGTTTTTATTCATTTTAAAGAACTCAAGACCTCCGAAACAGTTTCTGGACAGAAGAGAACCTTTTATTTTTCTGTACTGTAAACCAAATCTTTACCAGATGGGGAACGGGGTGAGATTTCTAGATCTCTAATGCTTAGGAATTCTGAAAGGTATGCTATGTCAGTGTGTATTTTAACTGGCAAATTTATTCAGAACTCTTTCATACCTCATTTATGTTCTAGTAATGGGGGTAAATATTAAAGGTTATGTTCCTATCTTATCTATCCTATATATCCACTGCCAATAAGATTTATAAGTAATATTTTCTGTGATTAATATAAATAAAATCCTGTATTTCACATTATTTTATAATTGATATTGAACTTTTGGTTCATTTAACCAACAAACCATCCCTAAACAGTAAAATAAACTCGTAACATGATAAAAGTGCTCTAAATCAGATAAAATAGGATAAAATGAATCCTCACTCTGCCTGCTTGGATTGAGGCCTTTCATCAGTGTGCTGATTTGATTGTCTGGTAAATGTCCAGTTTGATGCACAGCAGGTCTTGATCAGTGCATTAAAATATAAAGAAGAAACTGCAAGGCATGCAATTTCTGAACAGGGTAAATCTACCTTATTTTTTGTAGTTTTTTTACACTTGTGTAAAAGGGAAATGGATTATATTTATTGATTAACAGCTTTAGATACAACATAGTGATGCATTGACCTTGTAGGACATACATTAGGGCTTCATATATGATAAGTTATAGAGCATTATTGAAAAATAAAGAAAATCAACCCATTTATTAGGCACTTATACACACTTCAAAATTCAAAGTTCCTTCAAGGGTTCTTTAGTAAAGTAGATGGAACCATGCATTTGCATTATTAAAGGATTCCTTGCATTGAGAAAGAATTCTTCACAATGATGGAAAATATGATGAGGTTTTATATAGTCCCGCAGAAGGTTCTTCTATTGTTACTGTGCCATGGCCTTCTAATCAGCTGAATAGTTGATTGAATCAAGTGTGGTGGGGGCAGGGAAAACTGTAAAATGCAGGGTAGGGGTGCCTCCAGTACCAGGGTTGAAACACACTGCTATATAGAACCCTTTTCCTCAGGGAAGGAAAGTGCAAATCTGCAAACCCAACAATGTGATTAAGTATTCCATGTCTGATAGTGTGCATGGTTGGTACCCTATACATCATGGTGCATTGTGGGATTGTTACAGTGCACTGAGACGTAGGAACTGTGTTTTAGGACAGCACTATAAATTGACAGAACCCCAAAGTAGTGCATTATACAGTGACTAGGTTTCACACACAGATTTAATTCACTCTGAAAACCTTTCCCTTTTGCTCTTCCTGTCAACAGTTGTGATCACAGTACTTTACAGGATTTTAAATGGAAGTCCACAAACCCAAAAAACTGTAAACCCAAGAAAATTATACTGTATTTCTTTCTTATCCATCTGACTACAGTTATAACAGATGAACTCGTAACACACTCGGTATAGAAGCAGAGCAGTGAACACTGGAATCTCATCAAACGAGAAGGCTTTCAGCCTGGTTGCAAGTCTCTGAGTGGGAGCTGTTTACACAAACTCTCTCTCAAATATATCTTTCACATACGACTCAAACACTTCAGAGGTAGCTTCTTTTGACATGCTATCTAAATTTCAGGCATAATAAATTGGGTCACTCTGGTCCAACTCAGTTTGTCCTTGTCAATTGTCCTTTACTCAAATTTCAGTACTGTTTAGTGTGTTTTTGGTTGGTGAAATGATGTAAACAGACCGCTCTACCTAGGTGCCGTTCTACCTGAGAGCGCATGTACACACCTGGACAAGGTGTTGCGCTCAGTCAGGTGTGTCAAGAAAGCCGCCATATTGGAGTGGTCAACACCTCTGCCTGGCTGTATTCAGTACCTTTACAGAGGGGGGGGACCAATGAAACCATTTTGTGTCAGCAAAAGTCTGGTCCTATCTCTCCAGAGGTGAGATCGGGGGGCGTTTGTCAGTGAACGAGGGAAAAAAAAATGATATCGGTGGGGATGCTTCAATCTGTCCATGATATCCCTACACCCACGGATCAAATTGTTGGTGGGGACAATTCAATAATCACTGGATATCGGTGGGGACACATCATATGGTAAAACTATGCCCAACTGAAGAAAACACCATGCTGAAACATCTGTGTGATGTTTTGTAGATATGATGGGCGTGTGGTTTAGTAAAGAGAACTCGGTGTGAATGTGTTTTATTTGAATCTCATCTACAATAATACTTCACGTTGAGCATCGTAGTTAGATGTTGTTATGTCATTATTAGAAGGGACTGATACATTGATGATTTGCTGATGTGAGTTTGGATATTGAGCTGCAGCTCCAGACAGTTAAGCAGCATCATTCTGGTTATTAATCAGGAATAAAAGCTCGAGAGATTAAAACTGAAGCTGGGTGGAGCTTTCTGGGCTGGCACTTGGGAGGGCATGGTAAAGTAAACTACATGAGAAACTGAAACTGCAGCTGGTGGAAGGTAGGCTGGTTCTGTATGTCTGTATGAAATGCATTCTTTTTCATAAAGTTGATCATGGTTATTAACACTAAACTACACTGATTATTATTGTATACTTATTGTATTGTATACTTTATTTACTGGTTGCCTAGGACACCACATATGAAACAGGAATGGTGCATATTTGTGAAAACAGGTTGCAGACAGTTTGAATTCATGTTGTGCAGAAAGAAGGAGATGCTCTTGTGGTATGTTTGAAAAACAGCATCAGGTGCAGGTTCGGTTAGGATTGTCTTTCTCCATTGTTTGGCAGTTACAGGTTTATGCCCATAGTTACCCAGTAACACTGTTTGCATTTTAGTTTCCAAGCCAACAAATCCCCCAGCGCTTCCTTGTTTGCCCAGGTGACTCTTTTATTCCCATGTCAACCTACCCTATCCAAAGGCTTCCTCACTTCCAGAACTTTTCATTCAAACCACAGGAGTCCCTGAGGGACATCAAACACCTTTGTGGTAATTGAGGTCACCTAATCCACTGGATGGGTCTCTCTAGCTAGCAGGAACGTCCATCATTTGGAGCTGAGGTCCACCCAAGGAGGTCTGGATAAGGAACCATGGCAGAAGTGCTGGAGGAGCTGAGGCAGCATTGTCTGAGTAGAGGAGCGGCTGGGATCAAAGGGCTGGGAAGGCAAGACTTGTCTTTAACTTTTAACTGCTTTGACTTTTTTTTTTAAATGTTTCTCTCAACTGCACCGTCAGTGTGTCCTACGGTGTGATGAAAACCCAGAAAAGAATATTTAATAATATACAAATAGAATTAAAGCATTTATAACATTTATTACACTTCTAATTTGTTTGACACTTTGATGTACACTTCCTTTCATACAATGCTGTCCATTCCATATAAAATGATCAAATCAATGTGTCCCCGTGATCTGTTTAACTTTTTGAAACTTTGATGTCATTCTTTCAAAAAGCTTAATAATTACCATGAAATTATGATGAAAACCTAAACAGAATCTAATGTTAAAGTGTCTGTATTTATCTGTAACAGCAGAAACACATCATGCTGTATATTTAAATAGAAACATTTAATTATGATATTTCTGTGACAAGACTGGAAACCAAACCATTCCCACACAAATCACCCATTCATTCACTTTACTGGAATTACATCATACATGGAAGGTAACCTGTGTAACAGACACAATATTATGATGCAGACATTTTTTATATCTATAGCACAAAATATTTATTGATATATTGATATATATGATATTGCCCAGCTATATATAGCCACTATAGGACATATTGCACACACACATAAATAAGCAGTACACAGGTATCTGTTTAAAAAGGCTCATGTTTGTTTTAAAAAAAAATTCATGTCCACGTCCTTGTAGAGTGTTTGCAAAACATATTTACATGACAGTTTTCCATAAAATGGGAATCTGATTGTGATGTGAGTTAAAGCTCAAAAGTACATGCTTTGGAATGTAAGTGCTTTTTTTCTTTTCTTTTCTTTTCTTTTCTTTTCTTTTCCTTTCTTTCTTTCTTTCTTTCTTTCTTTCTTTCTTTCTTTCTTTCTTTCTTTCTTTCTTTCTTTCTTTCTTTCTTTCTACTCATTTTTGACATTCAGTTTTATTATACTGAATCATACTCTACTTCATTGTCCACTTCTCTGACTGTTGAAGGTAACAGATCATGACACCCTCTGCAGAAATACAATAGAATGAAACAGTAAATTGATGATTATTATCCACTACTTCTGACAGTTGCACGTGTTAAATGAGAGACGAGCTAATTATTCAATATAGACATCATCAAAAACATAATTGCACAAATCGTTTCTCCCAGAAGGAAGTGTGGGGTTGCAATTCAACTGGGAAGGAAGATGAAGGTTAGCAGGGAAAATAAATGATTGAAAATGTAGACTGATCTGGGCAATATTTATTGAGAAGTAGTGTCTCCTCTTGAATGTTCTCACTCAGTTCCTGCAGCTTGCAGTAGGGGTGGAGTGTTGATAATACGTCCAATAGCATCCCACACATTTTCAATCGGGAATAGGTCTGGCCGTGTGGCTGGCCACTGCATAGTATCTGTGTGTTCATGGTGACACCAGGCCTTCTGGATGTGACCAAGACAAAAGTGGGACTCTGACATGCTGTTCCAGTTTTCCCTTTGTGTCAATGATAAACTTCATTCCTTACTTGAAACTGAAGCCATTACAGCACGCAGTATATCAGCTATAGGAAGCAGTTTGGATGACCCTGCTGCTGTTCTATGACATTTCAGGACCTTCCACATCATGGATGATGATGGCAGTAAGTCTCTGAACCTGGAGGAGTTCGAGAGGGGGTTGGAGATGTATGGTGTTTGTGTGGGAAAGGAAAAAGCCAAGCAGCTCTTCATCATGCTGGACAAAGATGGCAGCGGCACCATTGATTTCAACGAGTTTTTGGAGAAACTACGGGTAATGTGATGAAATGTACAGCTAAATGCTCAATGTGTGCTGCTGAATGTTGATCATGACTGAACGGTGCATACCTTGACCATGTGTTTCCAGCCCCCGATGTCCAGTGCCAGAATGCAGGTCATCACACAGGCCTTCCAGAAGCTGGACCGCACCGGCGATGGCGTGGTGACTGTGGAGGACTTGCAGGGAGTCTACAATATCAGTCATCACCCCAAATACAAGAGCGGACAATGGACAGATGAGCAAGTGTTCCGCTCGTTTCTTGACAGCTTTGAGTCGCCGTATGAGAAAGATGGAAAGGTAGGCCTGTCGGTCAGATTGAGAAGCCCAACATCCAGCTAGACACATGACCATTATTGAAATTTCCTTATTTGATTATTCATTATATACACTATTCAGCCATAACATTATGGCCACCTCCTTGTTTCTATACTCACTGTCCATTTTATCAGCTCCTCTGGATACAGGAACGTTTTGTAGTTCTATAATTACAGACTGTAATTCCTGTGTCTCTGCAAACTTTTTTTAATCCCACCTTCACCATGACCCTGAATGATCAGGACCCCACAGGAGGTATTATGTGGGTAGAGGGTCAATCTCTGCACTGCAATAACACTGAAATGGTGGTGGTGTGTTTGTGTGTTGCACTGGTATGAGTGTTTAAACCCACATAATGCCTGCTCTGCTCACCAGTGAAAGAAGGATAAAGTATGCAGAGAAACAGATAGACTGCAGTCTGTAATTATAGATCTACAACGTGCTCATGCGTGGTAAGATGAGCTGAAAGACTGGACAGTGACTGTAGATGTATTATTAGAAACAGGTGGCGTTAATGTTGTTCTGTTATGGGGCAAACAGAGTAGGTTGGAAGATGTTGGATAAGAAGTTAATGAATTGACATGATTAATATCCATTATAACCGGTAACATCCTGTTGCAGGTCACCCTGGAGGAGTTTGTGAACTACTACAGCGGGGTCAGTGCTTCCATTGACAGTGATGAATACTTCATCACCATGATGAAAAATGCATGGAAGCTGTAGGCCCCGTCACTCGTTTACTGGCAGCTTTTTTTTCTATATTGTTTTAGAAACAACATTGGATACTATTTCTTTACATTCAGGGTAAGCGTTCGCTCAGACGCCTTAAACAATAAACGGGGTCTGCAATACACTTCCAACTTAAGCACAATGTATTTTTCTCTTTTAACCATGAACTTTGATTTAACCATGAACTTTGATCTCTCCAAACACAAGTGTTTGGTATACTGGTTTTAGTTTCCTACTGTGTATAAACGTATGGTTATCACACCAGTTACATTAATACCAGTCCTGCAAATAAATGCAATCAAATAGAGAATCTCACCAGTGTCTTACTAAATCATCAACAGATCAACTTAAAATGACAATCATTAACTGGATATGAAATCATCTGAATAACAAGCAGCTTTCTTATGTATCTTCAAAAGGGGAGACATTTTACATACATTTGTCAGTGTTTGTGGACACGTCTAATTCAGCTACTTCAAGTTGCACCCATTGCTGTCACATATGAGAAGAGAAAGGCTGCCAATAGAATAGGGCTCTCTGGAGCAGATAAACAAACATGAACCTACTGGCATCATGCTTAATGCCAGGTGTGGGCTAGACGGATATAAAGCCCTCCAGCCATGGGCTGTGGAACAGTGTTCTCTGGAATGATGGGGCTCTATCCAATACTTTTGGGATGAGGGGAGGAAGCGATTATCTAACATCATGGCATCACTAAATCTCTTGTTGCTGAATGCAATCAAATCTTCACAGCAACAAAAGTAGAAGGTCTTCCCTATACACAGGATACAGATACTCCAGCAGGGGTTTTCAGAAGCAATTAATGAGCACGTTTGCAATACTTTTGTCCGTACAAGATAAGGACACCCACCATTGGCCGATCCCCAATTTTGGCCATTTGAGAGTAACACCTAGTTCCCTTTACTTCTTTAGACTATTGATTTGAATAAATTGGGAATTCTTTGGAATTTCCTCAAATCATTTGTGGAATGGAGAAATTAATTTCATATTATTATATTATTGTTGGACCTAATTGGCTTCTATAAAAAAATTTGTTTAAATTAAGTAAAATATCGTTAACCAAAAATTAACTTCTGTTTAAACCCTTTAAAGGTCACTTAAAACCACTGATTACAACTGGTAAATTAAAAAAAAATGTGATACCGAATACCATTTAAAAAATCATGGTTGGTGTGAAATAGGGCTGGGCAATTAACCAAAGATTTAGCACAATGTTTAGCAAAGCATCGTTAACAACAGTAGGCACTCGGGGACGTCCGATGCCACAGATTTTTCACTTGATCGATACCAAGCAGTACCAAGCAGAGGTGCTACTGCTTCTGGGGTGCAGTTTGACTGGCTGAACCTGAAGTACTCACTTCTTTGTCCGTTACAGTTTCTAGTTATGAACAAGTGGAACATGAAGTGGAAAATGTTGAGAACTCATTCTAACAGATTTCTGTTTTGTCTTAAAATTCAATTCATTAGCGAGTTGTCAGTCGGTTATAAAAACACTGTGAAATGAATTTTTGTCCGGAACACCTTTCATAAACATTGTTTTGAAAATTGTTTACATTATATAACCGTTTCATTCTGACCGATTCCTTCATACAGCGGATTCAGGCAAACCCTATAGTACGCAGTCATTTCATTATATACACGATGAAATTCGAATTCCTCATTTTCCATACACACAACACAAGAACGAGCTGCAAAGCTATACATCTCTGTAATACCAAGAAAACGCAGTGAGAATCTACCATTGCAAGCCTAAAGACCACACAGTAATAGTACTAATATTTGGACAGCACATCAAGGAAAACTTAATTTATTACATTGTACAAATGTTTTCTTACAACAAATGAAGCTGACAAGACTCTACTACTAACAGTGATCTCTGACCCCCTCTGGTGGGCAGTCAAAAAAAATACCATTTCGCTGAGCTTCAGCCTATTTCAAAGCTCAGTTCCACAGCTTTCACAGGAAACTGCTGTAATAAGAGTCCCACCAGTGCAGCACCAGAGGCTAATGTTAAAAATGACTACCAGTAATATACTACATAATAAACAGTTTTTTTTTGACTGATGTTATCCAGCACTGTGCTGCTTCCTTGAAGGACCCTTCCAGACAGCACAGTTAAACATTGGACGACCACAAGCCTTCATTCACTCTAGTCCTTTCAGGGCTTCACAACACATTCTGTTTCTCATTAACTGAGCCTTTTCCCAAAACAAGGTGACGGGTAGACCACATGTTTGACAGACAAAAATTTATTTCAAAGTTTTCCTTTTTTTTTTTTTTTTTAATTTTGATTTTACCATTTATTTCGTAAAGGAGATCGGAGACATGGTGTTCTAATAAATGATAATATATTCGTAGAAATTTACATGAGAAGTTCTGTATTTTCACGTTGGATTTCTAAATGCACTCCAAATTTCAACACACAAAAAAAAAAAAAAAAAAAAAAAAACAGAACAAAACAAAAAAACTAAAAATTCTCCACTGTACTGTCTCCAGTGACACAAAAATGGATAAAAAGTTAATATAATAAAACAATAAAAAAGTTAACATATTACAAACCTTCAGAATATGGAAAATAAAAATGAGTATCTGCAGAGATGTTGACTTAAAACTTCAGCATTTTTTCTTTTTTTCTCCAAATCAAACAGAAAAACACATCTGTCCATACGCAAACCTGCCGGGCAGACTGGTAACTCCATTACACGTAACGTTGACGGGGCAAAGTCAAGTCAGTTCCCTTTCATTTTTTTCCTTCCTCTTCTCGGGGGTTGGGGGTATTCTAGAAGCAGAGATCCACAATAGTACAGTCCTTGTGTTGGTTTAGTCCTTTATTCATTACATCAATAAGAGATCTACCTAACTACCATCATAGCAGACTATTAAGAATATTGGCTTACGGAAATCCAGAGATGTTTGGTGAAACCATTGGAAATAAGTCAGAATCAGAGCAGAAGGTTACAGCTATAAAAACAGAGGGCAGAGAGGGGGTTGTCCAAAGAGGAGTGGGAGTAGGGACATGAAGCTACTGAACGGATGTTGGACGATTCTGAGTGACGACATCATGGAGGAGTGGTGATCTGAAGCCGAAAACGCTGAGCGCATTAGACAGAAAAAGCAGGAGAGAAGAAGAAAAGGAGAGCAAGAGAGTAAAAAAAGACAGAAAGAAAAAAAAAAATTGAAACAAAATGGTCCTGCGGTAGAAACTGCAGTCGTGACATGTGCCATATCCGTAAAACAGAGAGAGGAATACCCTCACACTCATCAATATGATGAGCAGCCAAGTCCAAACCCATAAATGGAAAAGTCTCTGTTTTTCTTTTCTGTTCTTTTTTTTTTTGTTTGTTTTGTTTGTTTGCAGTCCAGGAAACTAAAACAGAACCAAAAAAAAAACACAAACAAACAAAATGATAAAAAAAAAAAAAAAAATTTAGAATTTCAGATTTACAATAAATGCAGAAGGGGGAAATGAACTACATGAGTTTTAGGTGAGATGCTGAAGCTCTGCTGCAGGGTTGGAGCTGAAGGACCCACAGCTTTTGGCTGAGAATCGTGGTGGTTAAGGCGGTCCACCCATGGGGAGCAAAAAAACAAAAATAAAACGAGAAATCCAACCCTGTCAAGCAGTTTTCAGTCAGGCAGCTGTGCAGGGTGTTATGTGCTCTCCGCTGCCGGGGGCTCACCAGGATTTTCAGAGGTTCCTGAGAATGAATAAGGAGGAGAATCAATGTTAGATTTGCTTCATACACCTCTTTTTGCATATTGCTCATTAATGAAAGGAGGATTGATACTCTCAACGTCTAATTATAGTTTCACTTTTTAAAGCCAGCGTTTACTAAACAATTTTTAACCCGATTATCAGCCCGATTTCAGCCCCGACTGTGAGTCTGTGCTGGTTGGCTCTACTTTGCAGATTTTTGTGTCATTTATTGCCCCAACTCTTCAGGGTAATCAAGTAGTGGATAATGGTCAGAGACTCAGTCTGAACAAGTCCTTTCAACAGCTAATGAAAAGTGAGCATAGAAAGTAAACACAGGATGTAAATGGAAAAAAAAATTGCCACGTGTTAATGTTTAACTTTACATTCCTCAAATGATGCAGCAGATTCTCTCTGGCACAAGTACACGTTTGATACAGCAGCGCCATTTAAGGTGAAACCCAAATTTGCTCGCAGAGCCAAACATCTGCCTTGCACGAAGGGTAGCCTCCAATATATACTGCTTACTTCCCAACCATCACATTTTTAACATAACGAGCCATTTGCACACAACAGCACAGACAGTGACCAAAGCAAGCTGTAGTACTTCGATGCTTAATTCTCTAGATCAGGCTCTCTCATCCTGTGGGTCGGGGACCACCAGTGAGACATTAAGCACTCTAGTGGTCAGCTCGCTCATCCTCAGGAGGAGTCAGTACTCTGTATTGGGCCAATAATGCCAGATTAATACATAATTAATTGGAAACAATTTGTAACAATGGAGAGATCAATCATGTTCAAACTATTAATATTATGTAAGCATTAATAGAATTTCAGAAATAATATAGCAGAAGTCAGATTAACGTTTTCAAAATCTTTATTTGTTTTGTTTTCCGATGATTGTTTTCTTGTTGGCCAATATACACTGCTCAAAACAATAAAGGGAACACTTAAACAACACAATATAACTCCAAGTAAATCAAACGGCTATGAAATCAAACTGTCCACTCAGCAAGCAGCACTGATTGACAATCAATCCAGGATGGCACATCAGCGCGAGCTGTGGCAAGAAGGTTTGCTGTGTCTGTCAGCGTAGTGTCCAGAGGCTGGAGGCCCAACCAGGAGACAGGCCAGTACACCAGGAGACGTGGAGGAGGCCGTAGGAGGGCAACAACCAAGCAGCAGGACTGCTACCTCCTCCTTTGTGCAAGGAGGAAGAGGAGGAGCACTGCCAGAGCCCTCAAAATGACCTCCAGCAGGCCACAAATGTGCACGTGTCCATGAGGATGGTATGAGGGCCCGACGTCCACAGATGGGGGTTGTGCTCACAGCCCAACACAGTGCAGGACAACTGGCATTCGCCACTGGCACCCTGTGCTCTTCACAGATAACAGCAGGTTCACACTGAGCACATGTGACAGACACGAGAGTCTGGAGATGCCGTGGAGAGCGATCTGCTGCCTGCAACATCCTTCAGCATGACCGGTTCGGCAGTGGGTCTGTAATGGTGTGGAGTGGCATTTCTTTGGAGGGGCGCACCGCCCTCCATGTGCTCGCCAGAGGTAGCCTGACTGCCATTAGGTACCGAGAGGAGATCCTCAGACCCCTTGTGAGGCCATATGCTGGTGCGGTTCCTCCTAATGCAAGACAATGCTAGACCTCATGTGGCTGGAGTGTGTCAGCAGTTCCTGCAAGATGAAGGCATTGAAGCTATGGACTGGCCCACCCGTTCCCCAGACCTGAATCCGATTGAGCACATCTGGGACATCATGTCTCGCTCCATCCACCAACATCACCATTGCACCACAGACTGTTCAGGAGTTGGCGGATGCTTTAGTCCAGGTCTTAGAGGAGACCATCCACCACCTCATCAGGAGCATGCCCAGGCGTTGTAGGGAGGTCACGCAGGCATGTGGAGGCCACACACACACAACACTGAGCCTCATTTTGATTTGTTTTAAGGACATCAAAGTTGGATCAGCCTGTAGTGCGTTTTTACACTTCAATTTTGTGTGTGACTCTAAATTCAGGCCTCCATTGGTTAATAAAGTTGATTTCCATTGATGATTTGTGTGATTTTGTCATCACCACATTCAACATTGTACAGAACAAAGTATTCAATGAGAATATTTCATTCATTCAGATCTAGGATGTGTTATTTGAGTGTTCCCTTTATTTTTTTGAGCAGTGAACTTTCTAGTAATGAACAGGTGAGACGTGAGCTGGCAAAGGTTGCTCTAAATAACACTAGGCATGTATCCTTTGTTTGTTTCGGTTCAGCAGCAGGTTGTTTAGGCTGTGACTGATATTTTTGTTCCATTCGTCATAAAACTCAGTGGTGAAGTGCGAGATACCCAGTTTGTTCATAATCTGCTACGACTTTAAAAGTTCTGCAGTGTAGCCAAGGATTAAGGGAAAAAATGAAGCAAAAAAGGTATGAAACTGCATGGATCTACTCCCAACTAAAACAGCTCATCCCATGGCAGGGAAAGGCATACCGCTGGTGTTACCCGTGGCAGTGATGCTGCTGCTGCTGTTGTTAGCCAGTTCGTCGTCGTCACTGTCTTCCTCGTTAGACTGTGGGATCTCAGCCTGAGGTGGTACAGGCGTGCTCTCCGGCTCCTGTTCAGCACGGCTCCGAAGGGCGAGAATACGGTGATGCAGCGCTGCAGCCAGCTGTCCTGCGTCCTTCGAGCTGGCCTACAACACAGAGAATGGTTGTAAACCACATCGGACTACTGAGTCAAGCAATACGACTGCTAGTCTAATGGGTAACTCATCTCTAAATAGAAAAGCAATACCGTTCACAGATCATTGCAAATGGAAGGGTTATGAAAGAGTGAAAGATGAGCATCCATTGAAAGTCAGATGTTCAGATTATGTAGACCAGGTTCTAACGTTCTGTAAATAAGTCAAACAGAACCAGGTTTCACTGGAAGTGGTCTGCTAATTAGGGACGTTCCTAAAATCAAGTTATTTGGCACCACCCCCCCCATACCAATCTGATCTTTGTAGGAAAGGCAGCACAGCTTGTATTAATAAAGGCAGAGAAAATTGCAGACATTAAATATGTAAGCATATTATTTAATCAACTCATAGCCATTTCAAAATGAATAATAATATTAATAATTAATCATATCCTCATTTCGAAGCAAGTGAAGTGGACTGAAATGAACAGCAGGTCAAAATTAAACACCAAAAATATACTTTAGAATATTAATTGCATTTCCAGCTGATTAGTCTAATCTGCAGGACAATGTGCGGGACACGGATTAACTACATGAAATATTTTAGCGAGCAGAAAGAAAACTGCCACTGCTGCTACTGTTGTTAGGCCTCTCCTGTAGCAGCCATCACTCTCACAGATGATTTTGCATTAGAGCAAAACAGCAGATGCCCCCTCATTGTAGGACTTGAGGGAGGAACATCATCTGATCCTTTCTGCCCCCAAAGAAACAGCCTTGTGTTAAAGTTAGGTTCAGTTGTTTCTCGGATTTTGTTCTTATGAGCTACACCATAGAATTGTTATTGTATACTTGAAGGCTTAACACAGTGATGGGGGATGTTTGGACTCTTTTGGATCCTCTTGTATGACAATGATGTGAGTACCACGAACCAGCCCATTCCTTATGATTGTACCCAGATGACCTTTAAGATTTAGGAGTCTAATTTGTTATTTTGCAGGATGTTGAAGGAGGACGAGGACAGTTTTGACTGTTCAGAACTGTATACATGTCCCTCACTGCTCCAACTGCACTCTTTCTGTAGTATTGCCACATTGTGCAAAACTGCACAGGCTACTACAATGTCACAGGCTCTGTCAGGAGTGGCTGCAATTCACATATTCATAATTGATCCATAAAAGAAATGTAAATCTTCGTTTAAATTAATGGTACAAAAAGTGAATCGATACAGACAACTAGCTTACCAAGATTTGAAGAGTGATATGATTTGTATAAATGCTTGCATTAATTTTAACACAAAAGAGGAAGTATGGTATTAAAAATATACTTCAAAATAACTCCACCTAAAGTACTCAGCTATTATTAATGCTCAGATACAAACTGTACTTTTGGGATATCACAATATTCACACTGATCAACAGGTCTGGGCAACCATCCTAAGAACCAACATTCAGCAATTAAAGTCAACATGGAATCCAATATGACTGGAAAGCTTACTGGCACCATTTACTCACTTAAAATGAAGGCATATTCTTATTTTGTAAGCCATATATAAAATTCTAAATATAGCTTAATTATAAACAATGGTAAGACCATTATGTACCATATGTACATAATAGAGCACAGTTAATATATGTTGTCATTAATGGCCTAAAATTTAACTGGTATCTGAAAATATTCAAACTCAAAAGGTCTGACATTTCATCCCCTTGCAGCTATAAGGTTCTATCTGCATTCTGATCAGTTCTGAGATACTGAGTTTAAGTCTTTACAGTGACGTCGACATTAGTGCATCTCAAAACTTCCACAATATTTTATTTTCTTTGTTCAGAATTGAATTCAAAAAGTGAAACTGTCATGTTATATTCCTTAAATTTAAAGTGCTCTATTTCAAGCTTTACTTTAATTTTGATACTGTCTGATCAGTCATTTAGTGTTAAGGTCCCTGGTCATAATAGTCCTTTGATCTGCACGCTTCTGGTTTGTGTTTGTGTTTTTATCTCAGCATGATGTACATGCAATTGGGTCTGCGTATTTGAATAATTCATTGAAAGGGGTGTGTTCAAAATAATAGCAGCGTGGAGTTCAATTAGTGAGGACAATCATTCTGTGAGGAAACAGGTGTGAATCAGGTGGCCCCTTAAGGGTGAAGCCAGCACCTGCTGTACACGCATTTCACCTTGAAAGCCTGAGAAATATGGGTCGTTCGAGAGCAAATATGGGTTGTTTCGAAGAGCAGCGAACTTTGATTAAAAAGTTGATTGGAGAGGGTAAAACTTATAAAGAAGTGCAGACGATAATAACCTGTTCTGCCAAAATTATCTCCAATGCTTTAAAATGGAGAGCAAAAGCAGAGAGACATGGAAGAAAAAACGCAAGACTACCATTCAAATGGACCGAAGAATAGCCAAAATGGCAAAGGCTCAGCCAATGATCAGCTTCAGGATGACCAAAGACAGTCTCAAGTTACCTGTGAGTCCTGTGACAGTTAGAAGACGCCTATGTGAAGCTAATCTATTAGAAAGAAGTCCCCGCAAAGTCCGACTGTTAAAAAAGGACATGTACTGAAGCGGATACAATTTGCCAAAGAACACATCAACTGGCCCAAAGAGATATGGAGAAACATATTGTGGATTGATGAGTAAAATTGTTCTTTTTGGGTCAGTTTGTCAGACGACCCCCAAACTCTGAATTCAAGCCACAGTACACGCTGAAGACAGTGAAGCATGGTGGTGCAAGCATGGGCCTATTTACCACATACCAGTTAATAGGCCCAGTTTGTAAATATATCAGAATACTTGAACAGGTCATGTTGCCTCACGCTGATGAGGAAATGCCCTTTAAATGGGTGTTTCAACAAGACAACGACCCTAAAAACACCATTAAACGAGCAAAATCTTGATTCCAGTCCAACAAAATTGAGGTTATGGAGTGGCCTGCCCAATCCCTGGACCTTAATCAGACAGAAAACTTGTGGGGTGACATCAAAGATGCTGTTTCTGAGGCAAAACCAAGAAATGCAAATGAATTGTGGGATACAGTCAAAGCATCCTGGGTTGAAATACCAGTTGACAGATGCCAGAAGTTGGTTGACTCTATGCAACACAGATGTGAACAGCCCAATGTTAGTTCTTGTTATTTTCAGTACAGTAGTTACAAATTATATACATTTCTCTTCATGTTTTGATTTGGAAAACAGTATGCGATGTTCCCAATGCATGGAAAAAATATATATAAAGATTTCGTGCTTAACTCATGTTTTTAAACACACTGTTATTACTTTGAACACAACTGTATATTCTCGACTTTTAACTAAATAACAGGCATCACTGTATGCGCTATGCTGTGAGTACTGGTGGGTCAACAAGAATGTGAGGAAATCCCACCTACATATGAAGATCTGCAGCAAGAACAAGCCAAAAAATTTGGATTTAGCCAGATTTCATCACGTACACCCCACTAGTGTGTGATCAGAATACTTCTCAGGATGAAATATTGGCCAAAAACTGTTACACAACCCTCCCACCTGCTCCCATAGTGGTGCTTTGCGTACCGATATGAGGAAGACCTTTACACCCTGGTCCTCTGTGTCCATGGCAGTGATGCGGACGCTTTTTTCACTGGCCTTGTCCACCTGCATCTGAGCCCAAAGCTTAGTGTTCAAGATCAACCGCAGACTACCCTGGGTGCGCATCACTGAGTGAGGAGGGAAAAACATGAAAACGACTAAATATGGTTCCTGAGAGTCTATTTTAAGCCAAGATTAACACAAATCAAGAAGAAAATACATGAAAGCGCAGGTGCACTAATCAGCTGCTCTGACCTAGTCTGGACTGTAACGTGCCGTCGTCTGTGGAGGCCATGTCGTTGAGCCTCAGAAGCCCTCGACCTCGCTCGATCCACGACTGAGCCGGCTTATCAAACACAAACAGCTTGCACTGCATCTGTGGGGCAAAAGAATGGGAAAACACCATCAGCCCATGTTTGGAAAGACAATTATGGGGTTATTTCGCAAACACAGGTTGCTGCACACATCTTTTACAAAATGACTCAATAATACATGAACATATATCGGCAGCTGACCTGCAGCACATTGCTCTCTGCCTCCTCCCCGGTGCGGACCTCCACTTTCTCCAAAATGCACTTCTTGGCGGTGGCTTTGGTGTATGCTGCTGCTGACTCCTCTAGAGACTCCATCACACTATGATCTGAACACACACACACACACACACACACACACTTCAATTCACTTGATTTCACAGCAAGAATGGAAATTGAGCTTGAATTGTGATTGAGTGGGATTCCAGTGAAATCTGCAGTAGCAAGTGCAAGTCAATTTAGGAGGTGGTCCTAATTTTCTCTCAACTGGGGATTAAAAGGCAGCATCTACTGTGCCATCATCACAAACGTCCCATCAACTACCCCATTAAGAGAACTCTGCATCAGCAGAAAGAAACAGGGACACCTTGTGGATCATGCAAGAAATGCATTTAAGGGTGCTTTAAATCCAATAATTTTTTATAATTAATAATTTTTTATATTTTTATATATTTTATATAATTTTTATTTAATAATTTAATAATTCAGCACTATTTGGAAGGAAGGTAAAGGGTTTTCAGGAACTTGTATGATTAAAATGTATTGATCTACGCATGCAGTAGTGTCTCTCAGTACGGTGTTGCGTTAAACCCGACAAGCCAGACGTCCCTGGATGGAGTTTAAGAGGTTCATAATGGTGTCCTGTGATAATCCATCTCATACAGCTTGAATATTCTCACTCTATCCCTGCAGATTTTGCAGTAGAGGTGGAGTGTTGATATTGTGTCCAATAGCATTCCACACATTTTCAAATCGGGGATAGAAATCAGAAATACTTTATTAATCACTGAGGGTAATTACTACAACTTCACCCATTTATATAAAATAATTATACAAAACAACATATGCATGTTAAAATATTGTATACAGTTCAAAATATTGTGCCTCAGAGTTATTGCACAAATAAATTAAACTGCAAAGATGAACTATAATGGTTCATAGTGGTCACCCATTCAGGGAGGAGTGATGGCCATAGGTAGGAATGACCTCTTGTGGTGCTCTGTACTGAATGTGTTCCTGTGTCTCATCACAGTTTGGTAGAGTGGGTGGGAGTCGTAATGGCCTTTGGCTTAGACAACTTCCTGCTCTCCGACACTGCCATCAGCAGTTGAGTCTCTCAACTCCCACATCATCAGCCTTACAGATCAGTTTGTTGAGTCTGTTGGCATCTGCCATCCTCAGCCTGCTGCCCCAGCATGCAACAGCATCGATAATAGCACTCGCCACCACAGACTCCTAGAAGATCCTGAGCATTTTCGCAGAAAAGAGAGACCAGTTTGGCGCTTCCTGTTTACTCTCAATATGTACTCCTAGATATCTGTATCTGACCAACCTGTGCTCGTCTTCATCACCCCTGCTGATACATCCAACAATTGCAGAGTCATGTGAGAGCTTATAGAAGGAAGCAGGAGTGGAAACTGCAGCAAAACACCTTCATATTTGTCCTTGTCCTCCCTGATAGAGGTGAGAAGAATCCAGAGGGAGATGAAGACCTCACCCCTGTCTTCAACTCTGAAGGCCCTCTTTTTTTGTTAAAGAGAGCATTAATATCTTTTGTTACCCATGGCTTGTTGTTGGGGTAGCCTGTCAATATTCTCTCTGTGGGACTCACAGAGCACCAGCCACTCCGTAGCCTCAAAGCAGGCCTGCAGTGCCTCAAGTTCCCTCACTTGCTGACTTTTTTTTACCAGCAGCACATGCCAGGGGCTTCATCCTGTTGGAATAGTGCACCATGTATGTGCAGAAAAAGTAGGACCACTGGTTGCAGGACCTTAATTAAATGTAACGTTCAGCTGTCAAATGAAGACAATGATCTGGCACTGAACAAAATTACACCCCACACTTTGACACCAGGGTTTTCTGGACATTTGACAACAAACCACCGATTTTGGTGTTGACCATGTTGCCTCCACACACAGATTCATTGGTTGACTCCACCAAGACAAAAGCAGGACTTGTCACTGAAGATGATCTCCTGCTATTCTGTGCGATTCCATGACAGCTGTGCACTGCAGTCAGATGATTCCTTATGGGTGCATCTATTTTTTGAACTGGAAATATTTTTAAGAATTACATTTTTGATGAATTGAGATGCTTTTTAAAATTTGTACATATTAAACATTAAAACAAAAAAGAGGACATTGAACACAAGAGTTTCACAACCAGCAGTTTGAATACCACCATTTATATGGAAATCTATCTATTTGAATAGCAGAGAACCTCCCTAAAGGCAACACTCATGCTTAAGGGGTTCGCAACCTTTTTTGTGGGCTATTATGCTCTCTATTTATAAACAGGAGGGCTGTGAGGTAGAAAACAAAACTCAAATTTTGATGGTCTTATTTCTCTGATGAAAATGAAAGGTCCTGAATGACAGCTTTAAACATGTGAGAGACTGCTCCTTCCCAAGTGCAGGACCAATAGACTTAAAAACTCCCCGCACGCCATCAGACTGTACAACTCCTCTCTGGGGGGGAGGAGGTGTGCTAACAGGAGGATGGGAACGAGTAGGAACCAACCAGTAACCCACAACCCAACGACCACTGGATTTGGTGCAATATACAGTTCAAAGTGCAATAATAATAATAATAATAATAATAATAATAATAAGCAATACCTCCTCCTACTGGACACTTTTTCATGCACTATTTATATATATTGTAATATAGTCTCTATATTATATATTTTTTATATATACAGTGGGGAAAATAAGTATTTAGTCAGTCACCAATTGTGCAAGTTCTCCCACTTAAAAAGATGAGAGAGGCCTGTAATTGACATCATAGGTAGACCTCAACTATGAGAGACAAAATGTGAAAAAAAAATTGAGAAAATAATTTTGTCTGACTTTTAAAGAATTTATTTGCAAATAATGGTGGAAAATAAGTATTTGGTCACCTACAAACAAGCAAGATTTCTGGCTGTCACAGACCTGTAACTTCTTTTTTAAGAGGCTCCTCTTTCCCCCACTCATTACCTGTATTAATGGCACCTGTTTGAAGTCGTTAACAGTATAAAAGACACCTGCCCACAACCTCAAACAGTCACACTCCAAACTCTACTATGGTGAAGACGAAAGAGCTGTCGGAGGACACCAGAAACCGAATTGTAGACCTGCACCAGGCTGGGAAGACTGAATCTGCAATAGGCAAGCAGCTTGGTGTGAAGAAATCTACTGTGGGAGCAATAATTAGAAAATGGAAGACCTACAAGACCACTACTAATCTCCCTCGATCTGGGGCTCCACGCAAGATCTCAGCCCGTGGGGTCAAAATGATCACAAGAACGGTGAGGAAAAATCCCAGAACCACAAGGGGGGATCTAGTGAATGACCTGCAGAAAGCTGGGACCAACGTTACAAAGGCTACCATCAGCAACACACTACGACACCAGGGACTCAGATTTTGCAGTGCCAGACGTGTCCCCCTGCTTAAGCCAGTCCATATCCAGGCACGTCTGAAGTTTGCTAGAGAGCATTTGGATGTTCCAGAAGAGTATTGGGAGAATGTCATATGGTCAGATGAAACCAAAGTAGAACAATTAGGTAAAAACACAACTCGTCGTGTTTGGAGGACAGTGAATGCGGAGTTGCATCCAAAGAACACCATACCAACTGTGAAGCATGGGGGTGGCAACATCATGCTTTGGGGCTGTTTCTCTGCAAAGGGACCAGGACGACTGGTCCGTGTACATGAAAGAATGAATGGGGCCATGTATTGTGAGATTTTGGGTGCAAACCTCCTTCCATCAGCAAGGGCAATGAAGATGAAACGTGGCTGGGTCTTTCAGCATGACAATGATCCCAAGCACACTGCCAGGGCAACAAAGGAGTGGCTTCGTAAGAAACATTTCAAAGTCCTGGAGTGGCCTAGCCAGTCTCCCGATCTCAACCCCATCGAAAACCTTTGGAGGGAGTTAAAAGTCCGTGTTGCCTGCCGACAGCCCCAAAACATCACTGCTCTAGAGGAGATCTACATGGAGGAATGGGCCAACATACCAGCAACAGTGTGTGCCAACCTTGTGAAGACTTACAGAAAACGTTTGACCTCTGTCATTGCCAACAGAGGATATACAACAAAGTATTGAGATGAACTTTTGTTATTGACCAAATACTTATTTTCCACCATTATTTGCAAATAAATTCTTTAAAAGTCAGTCAAAATGATTTTCTCAATTTTTTTTTCACATTTTGTCTCTCATAGTTGAGGTCTACCTATGATGTCAATTAACGGCCTCTCTCATCTTTTTAAGTGGGAGAACTTGCACAATTGGTGACTGACTAAATACTTATTTTCCCCACTGTATATAGTGTTTTTTGTTACTAAATTATTATCTCTTTCTACCTTTTTCTGTACTGTACTGATGCTGGAACCTTAATTTCCCTGAGGGAACCCTCCCAAGTGATCAATGAAGTTCTATCCTATCCTACATAGCAATATCTTCATGAAGGCATCTGTCCTAAATGTAGCTCCCAAACCAGCAGTAAAGATGTGTTGCTAACATCAGTTATGTCGGATCCCTTGTCAACAATACATCTACTTATGCTTCATCATATACTTGCAGACAATAAGTGAACCAGTTTCTTAAATGAAGAATGCACTGTTCATCTGCCTTTGTTGATTTTTATTAATGCTATTATGTTTATAGCTTGAGCATCACCGATCTCTTGAATTTTATTTATACACCCACCCAACATTAAATTCTGATTTAAAGCAATGGCCCACTATGGACTACTGAATCCCCTTGAGAAACCCTGGTCTATGGGGTCCCTTCTATTGAACACTGTCTGAAGACTGTCCTACAAACTGCCAAGCTACAGACCTGATCATCCTTTTTTTTTTTTTTTTACAGATACAGGAAGGTGTGTGCAGGGAACACTTCTGAGCAAGAATATTAATATTGCTCATATGATGCAAACTGGTGAGATGTGAGCTTTACGCTTTTATTACTAAGCCACATAAGCCTTACAGCTCCAAATCAAAACAAAAACAGAGACCAAACATGTCTCTGTTCACCACAGAGACATGTAAACTACTACTTTAAGTAGGAGACACATACTTTTCTCTGGGGTGGTTTCCTGCGATGAGGGCTCAGATGCTGAAGCTGTGTCTTTACTACCCTCTGCTGCTGATTCACCGCACTTGGGAGGGCTCTGTAACACACACACACACACACACACACACACACACACACACACACACACACACACACACGTTCTTAGATTAGTTCTAATAAAATGTTAGCAAAACATGGATATTAAAAGCACAAACCACCATCAGTACTGCCAGTATTTCTGTGCTGGCCAGCAGCACATGTACTCACCACCACTCTCTCAGACATGTTCTGGCCAAACACAAACTTGGCTCCTTTCTCTGTGTTGTTGGTAGCATTCAGAGAGCTGAGAAATCAAACAAACTCAGACTTAGTCAAATGCTGAGAAACCGAACCAGACTAAAGGAAGAAACACCTGTTTAAAAAGGACATGCTTACCTCGAGGTTCCCATGTACTGCAAGAAGTAATTGGTGCTCCCTGACTGAGAGTCCTGTGTTGAGTCTTTAGACTCACTGGCTGTGCTGTTTTCCTCCAACTGCAGACAATCAGATGGTGAGAGAGACATTTTCCCAAAAGGCTAATTTACACTCAATGTTAAATATGGATGCAAAGTTTTAAAAATGACTATTTTGTAATATGACATCTGTTATAAGCCGTTACGCAGATTACCATCTGTGCAGATTTTAAGTCCAAAAAGAGTGCAAGTGGGTCATTTGTGTGAAAATAGCTTGGTTTCCAGAGATCCAGAGACAAACATTCTAAATGTCACTATTGTGTGACATTACATCACCTATTTAACATATATTTGCTTAAAAGTATGAAAAAAAAGTATTTTGAGTAGTCAGATGTTATTTTCATAAGATCCTCGCCTATTCAAATATGATGTAAATATTTATATATATATATATATATATATATATATAAAAAAAAAAAAACATTAGCTATTTGTATAAATGTTTTGATCAAAAAATGTTGATTTATTTGTAAAAATGTCATTTATTTGTAATTACATTTATTTATTTATAATTAAGGCATAATAACTGAATGTCTTATTATTTGTTATTTACACATCAGGACTTTTATTCTGAAATTTGAACACTGAACAAAGATTGAACAGCCTCCTCTTTAACCCACCAGCCGCATGCAGGTTAAGCATTATATATATATATAATATATATATGGACAAGGTAGTATACATTCTGCTACAGAAATCAATGAACTTAAGCAATGTTTCTGAGCCAGATTATAAAAGATTGAAAAGATTGTTGATAAAATGTCAATAGTACTGCGCTGGTTAGGTATAATGTGCATCATGCATAGAGGTTACTAAGTTATGAAGTCTAGAATAACAGCATGCATTTGGGGGGGAATGAAATTAATTTCATAGTGCCCTGATAAACAAGCCGTAAGTATGCTTCAGCATTAAATATCACTGATCAACAACTCATAATAAAAATCCATGTAAACATAAATGTCCACTGACCTTTGCCCTCTCTTTAATATTCTGCCCAAACACAAAACTCGATTCCACATCCTTCTTCTGTGCACTCTGTTCCGTCTTTCCACCACCATTCTCTCCCCCTTCTTTGTCTTTCTTCTGAATGCAGCGACAACCATGGCAAAAAATGCACACACAAAATGCAGTTTGAGTAATCCAGCTGAATTTACCACAGATAATTTCATAACTATTAAAAAAAATCATGACTAAATCATGACTAACTAAACAAGTTATAGAACAGGCCTGGTAGGAAACACGAAGTTACGGCTTCATGACTGCTACTCTGTACGAGGACGTGACCACAGCTCCTCTTTCCTTACGCAACCACATTACTTTCAAACAATGCTGCATATAAAATTTATGTGGAAGCATGTGACCGTGTACAATCATCAACCATGTAACGTGATTTGATTAAAGCAGGGGTCCCTCCTCACCGGTGATTTGTCCGAGCTGTCTGTGTTGTTCAGGAAAATTGACCGACCTTCGGTCGCTGCATCTGAAAACTTCCCCACGCCATTTGTTCCACAGCTCGAGTCTGGCAGGGAAAAACAAGACCATGTAATACCTAATTATATCAGTGCAGATTTAACAGTGTACAGAAACAGTTCCTTTCATTCAAATTCAACTTCACTCAAGTATAAATGTAGACAGTTAATGCTCAGCTTCATCCATTTCCAAAGGCAGTATCTGAAAATGCTATTGAACAAAGACTCACTTTTTAGTTTTAGGGTTTTAATTTTAGTTTTCGGGGTTTAAAAAAAAAAAAGATTTATGAATTAATTATGAATATAATCAACTGATTAATCAAATCATTAGCTGCAAACAAAGTAGTTAGAAAGAACTCCACTTCTTCATTCCTATTTTTTTTTTTGAAAGGGAAACTTTTCTAGATCTACTTCCCCCCCCAAAAAACGTTTAACCAAAGTGGAGGGTTTGTTTATAAAAAAAAAAAAAAAAAAAAAAAAAAAAAAAAAAGAAAGAAAGAAAAAACCTTTTGATTTATTTCCTTTAACCATTAGATTCTGTGGGACGTTTAGGTGCTTTCTCTGTAAACTCCCACAATTCACTGGTAATTTACTAAGTCTCGTCACTAAGCAGTACAGTGGTGCAAATGAAGCTGATGAAGTTTGCTCATATATCTAGCCATTAAGCCAGTGATGGATAGGAACCACTGGACGCAGCAAAGTTCATATTAAATGTTAGTTCACTAATAAAAGCCACATAAAATATATATCTTCTTTTAAAAGCACAGAGCTTTACTAACTTTAATTCAGAATTCAGTTTGTGTGTACACTGAGATTAAAACATGGCTCACATGTTTATATGCTGATGTGAATTATTGATCGTGTCCAAAAATTCATCACTATTATTATTATTATTAATTTTCCACTGTATAGAGGGAGACCTTTAAGTTTACATTCTAACTGTTAAGCAACATGTGCATCTTTGTACCAAAGAAAAATGCTGTGTCTACTGTTGTTAAAACATCTCACTAACTAGGTAAATGTTACATTCATTGTGATACTGATTTGAGATTGTGTCCCCCAGCACTAAAGTTCCATGATACTGACAAAATTGGCACTGGAATTCTTTTTTGGCCTTTGACACATATTGCAATACTAAAAGATACAGGTATTTTCACCAGGTGTAGGGGCCCATGAATTACGCAATGATAGGTTTTTTCTTTTAAGGAAATGTGTTCTCAAAAATGTAATATAAATGTCAACAAAACACATAGTGAAGTAAAATAACCAACACAGGGCACATCCGGTATACATGTCTCAAAAATAGGAACAGTGTGAATATTGCTTTTGAATTAAACAGCAAAAATTTAAAATGTAAAAATTATACATTGCACAAGATATTGTACATCCTGCAATATAACTATTGCACATGTGCACATTGTGTTAATGATGCTGAAGCTGGAGCCCTGGACGTATGTTATATTGAGGTCACTTAAGGACAGAAAGCTGGTACTCACTGCTCTTGCTGGGCTCTGTGAGGATCTTGGTGGGTGGTGCCTGCAGTACTGCTGGTCTCAGGACACTGCGCTGTTGCTCCTTGGGCTTCTGACTTGGGACGCCTGCAAAAGAGCCTACTAATGGATTGGATCTGAAACAGAAATGGTCTAAAACAGCATAAACTACACCGACCAGCCTCGGCAGACTACACCAGAAACTAAACTCCCAGCCTAACGGGTAGAGCCGTCGTTGTACGTTGCTCATGTACAAATCTAGTGATACTGGAGTTTCAAATGTCTGAAATCACCTGGATTAGTATTACAAACGTAATACTTATTTCTAGAACAGGCCTGTATATTTCGAATACTCTAACTTCTCCCGTTGCACAGAAGGAGCAAGTCTTACCTGCACTGGGGGCTTGGCCGTGGATCAGAGTCGGAGGTTTCAACCGAAACCCAACAGGCTTCTCCTCTGAAAAAAATCAACAAATTAAAGAAATCTTAATGACATTAATTAAAAGAAGACAACCGGCCTTTTTTTAAACACGAAAGGACACTAATGATTTTATTTCTGTTTGAAGCAGGTCTGTGTTTTATACAGGCTCAATAACCTGATGTTTCCTCAGAGATAAGTCTCAGCATGTGTCTAATCATTTGAATCCTATCTGGATATACATTTATTAAGCTTTAAGGTTCCATCTACATTATGAGCAATTTTGAGATATTGATCCTTAAAGGTCTTTATAGTGACACTGACATATGAAGATCTGCTTTAGGTCATCACTAAGCACTGCTTTTAGCTTCTTAGCATCCTTATCCATCAGAGACACTCCACTAGATAAAACACTTTCAGAATCACAAAAGAAAAAAATAAATGAACCCCGAATAAAAGAGGCATTATACCACAATTAGTTATGACCAGACAATAGGAGTATCATTTTTGCATGATAAATGTTTCTTTGAAAGAAGCTCTTCAACACATGTAATATAGTAACAATGCCAGAGCTCATTTATCGTAACAAAGCAGCAACATTATGAATATACACGTAAGCGACTGCCGGCATGAATTATGAATTCATAAGCTGTACTGCCTTTGAAAACATTGCAAAAGCAAACCTAAAATGAAATGAAAGCAAAATGCTGGAGATGTTATTTGCCACTAATTTCCCCAAATTGATTTGATCCCAATTCAGTTTAATCCAATTCTTTCTTATTAGCTCCAGCTGAGAATCAATACTGTGTCTCCAATCCCTGAGCTCAGTGATAATACAGAATGGGCAGCTCTTACTGGGGGATAATGAGGTGAGAAAATGCGTTATACACCATAAGGTTAATTTTCCCACTGAGCTCAGAGCTTGGAGACACATGGTAATGATTCTCAGCTGGAGCTAATAAAGGCTGCAGAGCCTCGCAACACACAGTATAGCAGTGAGCCATGCCATGCCTAAATGAATCAATATTGAATCGAACTGAAACCGTGTGAACCGGAATTGATTCAATTCAGCATATCAATGGAGATACACAGTCCTGGATACAATGTCGTTTTTCTCCAAAATCATGCAGCCCGACTCTCATAAATTAGTGCTTAAACAATCACATGACTCAAATGTTCATGTGATAGGAACTCGCTCATCCTGTGGTAATTTTATCAACTTCCAACTTTCTTTACCGAGTAGTCATGTACGTTTTTGATCCAATCCAAACAGGGCTGTTTGCTTTTCACATCCCTCCATTATTCTTTCACTTTCACTCTTCCCCACAAACAGACCCAAATGAAAGCTTCATCAGACTCAGCCATCTCTATTAGAATTAAACCAGCTCTCATTTTTGCCGTCCATCTCTCCCTATAGCGCTCCATAGCCAAGCTGTTCGGTAACCATAGCAATTCCAGAGAGCACCGCTTGACCACTTGCTGGTCGAACTCCTTACAAAATGTCCCCTTCAGCTATGGAGACCTACTTTGCATTCTTGTGCTCTCAGAGATGGTAGCTGAGCACATTTTGGTTCAGCCTGCAAGACCGGCCCTCTTCTCTGCTCAGTCTCGCAACAGACAGAAATAGACAAGCTGCCCCGAGTGACTCAAATGCACGCTCTTATTTTCCTCTCTAACCCTTACACACTTTCTGCCTCTCTAAAATATGCCAGAGAGGCCTGCGCAGTGTACAAACACGAAAAGACAAAAAGTATGTTGCAACTAAGCCCATAAATAATGTGACCTTTGTGCCATTTTTTGTGATTTCAAAATAGAGAAACGGTTATTTCTATTTTCTCTGTAAAGCAGCTTAGTAGACAAAACACTGGAACAGCAGTGCCTTTGTGAGGAGAACCAAAACAAGCAGTTAAATGAGCAGAGTGGAGCTACAGCTGGCCTGGGAGATATGACCATCAACTCAAATAGATTACCAGCCCAACAAAGTTGCCAAGCATTTCTATAAATTTAATCAGTGCATCTCACTCTCTCTCTCTCTCTATATATATATATATATATATATATACATACACACACACACACATACATACATACACATCTCATTCAGTTCTCGCTATCAAAATACTGATCAGCCATAACATTACGACCACCTTGTTTTTACATTCACTGTCCATTTCATCAGTTCCTCTTACCATGCAGGTGCACTTTGTATGTCTATAATTACAGACCATAATCCATCTGTTTCTCTGCATATAAAACCCCACGAGACCATACAGAGCAGGTAATTATGTGGGTGGTGGGTCACTCAGCACTGCAATGACACTGATGTGGTGGTGGTGGTGTGTGTTGCGCTGATATGAGTGTACCCACATAATACCTGCTCTGTAGTGGTCCTGACCATTGAAGCACAGGATGAACGAAAGATGAAGTATGCAGAGAAACAGATGAACGACAGTCGGTAATTATAGAACCACAAACTGCTCCTCTATGGTAAGAGGAGCTGATAAAGCGGATAATGAGTTCCAAAAAAAAAAAAAAAAAAAAAAAAAAAAGGGAACAGCGACAGCAAGCATTCTTCCAAACTTCTTGAATTTCCATGTACTATAGGTAGGTGGATCCCCCCTTTCTTACCTGGCTCGGAGTCAGAGTTGCCTGTTGGAGACTGGCAGAAACTTGAGGGCATAAACACATTATTCTTGGAAACTGCAGAAGAGAAAAATTCAAAGAGAGACAGTATGATTAGACTCCTCTGCCAGACGTTTGCTTACAGTAAACTGGTTTCACATTTTAGTAAAACAGCTGTTTTTGCCAAAAAGTCAATATTGTGATTGGGTAAAAATCTTGATTACACCTGTGGGATCCCACACCAAACAACATCCACAAATAGGGGTGTAAGTTGACATACTGGTCACCCACGTTAATGGGCTCTTCGTGCTAAGAAAAACAATGGGCGATATCAAGGTCATCCCCATATATCGTATGGTTATTGTGAAAGGCCGTATTAGGACAAAGAAATACTTATTTACAAAGTAAAGGATTCCATTAAACACATTTCACACAGGTACTGGTAGAGGAATTCATATACTGAACATCACATTCCACCCCCTCCAAGATTTACTGCTCAGACAGTAGTACGGCATGATACAGGAGGTTGTTTGGACCAACAGCACTCTCACTGTACAACTCCCTTTCACTGTGCCAGGACATTACTACACACTGACAGAACAGAGTGCTGAGCGGCTGGACATTACTCATTGCACTGACCCTTTATCTTCATGTACATAACAGACTCACTGAACGGCTGTAGATCGCTCTTCTTCTACTCTCATTTCATTGCACAGACACTTTACCTATACATGTAGACAACCGGACAGGCTCGCGGAGCCTTCCTTATTGTTACCAGCATAATGATTAAGCAATTACATATTACACACATGTTAATATTCATAATTGTACAATATTTGCTCAGCAGTTTAAGTTTATTGTATTTTTATAGCTTTTATTTATTTATGATTCTTAATAAGGCTTGAGCACTGGGCTCGTTTTGGTCTCATAACTGATTGTGTGTCGATCATGTTTACACTTGGGCACGAGGGTGACAGTGCGCACACACACACACACACACACACACACACACACACACACACACACACACACACACACAACACACACACACACACACACACACACACACACACACACACACACACAAAGCATGTGCACACACACACAATGCAATTCGTCCAAGCGACACAGATTGGGGAGCCACTGTACTGACAAAGCCAACACAGTTACTCAAACATTTAACACTCAGTTTTATTTCTGCAAGTTACAGGCTGATCGCTGTGGGTGCTGGATTATGCGTTTCGCCTGGTATTCCTCTTCAGGAAAAAGTTGATGCTAATGCTAAAAACTACAGCTGTTTTAAAAGACTTCCACTTAGACACAGTCCAAATTTCTAACATAGCTTCTCCATACTTATGTGATAAATGTAGTCTTTACCTGCAAAGTGCATTTATTTGTTAAATATTTTTATTAAATCTCCTTAAAGGGAGTGACAGACAAGCCGTGTGATTTTAGAATTAGCAGTCAGTACAATCACAGTTTCCTGATCAGGTATACCGGGCCAAACGCATCATGTGAAGGCCAAAGCACTCCACCCTGGCTCACGGTGGTCTCCTGATGTGTTGCTTGGTAAATTCTCCACCTGATCAGCAGAAATCAGGAAGGGGGAGCAGACTAACAACCTCTAGTCAGGGAGTAGGGATCCATTTCAGCCACAGCCATATCTTTAGCAATACATTCTTTCATGAACGTTGAACAAAAATGGTTGTGTATGATGTCATTTATAATTCTTAGAAGGAATTAAAATCAGCCAAGAAAATTACAATCAACGTGTCTCTAGTTACTTGACTGTCCAATTAAAATAAAATACTTTGTCAACAGGTTGGCTGAATAATAACATGAGCTGCTGTTGTGCTGTGTCGTTTGGGTGACGGGATTCTCCACCAGAATGCTCTGCTGGTAGCAGATAACCCCCTTCTCCAAGTTAATAATAATAATAATAATAATAATAATAATAATAATAATAATAATAATAATAATAATAATAATAATAATAATAAATTTTATTTATAAGTGCCTTTCACAACACTCAAGGACACTTTACAAAAAAAAAAAAAAAACCACATACGAAAAGGACACAACACATACAAGAGACAAGTACATCAAATCTGAAAGGTTCACATTAACGGCACATTCACTTTTCAAAACACCAAATTTCACAGAATGGAAACAAGTTGTGGCATGTTTGCCTAGACAGTACAACAGTGATTACTGAATTTCTTGAATTACAACGTCACTTCCACTGATCTAGTTATTCACACAAGCCAAAACCAGCGTCTCATTGGCTCACCTGAATGCGAAGGCGGGAACTGTGTTAAAGACGAGGTGCGCTCTCTCTTCACTGGAGGACAGTACTCTCCGTCCTCCCTGTCTGAGTCTGAGGAACACAGAGTTCAAAGGACACACAGTATGGCATTTACGTGTGGTCAGTAGATGTCTTCCTAATTCCACATTACATAAACAGACACTGAAATATGGACTACAGGTTTAAACAGCCCAAATGCAACTGGAAATCTCAGGCAGTTTTTCTGTGGAAACCAAATTATTAATGTCTGGCTCTAATTTGTATTTGTGTTCAGACAAGCTACTGTGATGGCCGGGCGTCTCAAAATGAAAGCAATTATGATCCTCAATGGTAAAGACTATAAAATAAGACAAAAAGATAACGCACCTTCGCCATCCTCTGCACTGGACCCATCAGCAGATCGCTGCAACACAGAAGACAAATCCAATTAAAATGATCTACAGTATCAAATACGGCTGCAGCAGTACGATTATAACATATACTGTAGTGTTAAAATGAACAGTGTTAACATCAGTATTGGGGGGGGAAAAAAATGCAACTGAACAGAGAAACCCACCAATTTCTTACTATAATCAGAGCTTTAAAAACAAAAATCAGCCAATTAATGAAAAACAATCAGTACATCAATCCACTATCAAAATTATTATTAGCTGGACATCTAGTACATCTTTATATACTTCTCAAAGGGGAGACTTTACATTAGGGGGGTAAGAAAATACAGATATACTCAAGTATCACACCATGTTCTTAAAAACACTATGAATTTCTATTTAATACTTTAAGTGCAATGCTCTCACATCGCAGGATATGGGTTTTGGATTAGCTACATGCCAGTAATCAAAGGTTCGTAGCTCAGAATGAGATAAACCTAAAAGCATGATTCACATATCAAAACAAACAGGAGCTACCCTGTCTACCCAGCAGGCCATTCAATTGTCATCAACATTTAGTAGCAGTCCAGCTTGGAATATGTCTAAAATCCACTCAGAAACCAGCTAATACACACCCTCACTGAATGTAGACATTAATACTAATAATAATAAAAATAAATAAATAAATTAATAATAATAATAATAATAATAATGTTGTAAAAACAACGAACATCGTTTTTTCTTTTCTTTAGATGGTCATGTATTGTTAACTTTAATCAATACAAAAATAAATCAAAATGACATCAAGCCAAAAGCATTGCACTCAAAGTAAATTTTATCAAAAAATGGTCAAATTCATACAAATATCTAAATTGTGTATTTTTATTTCAAATTATGCCATTAGAGTAACCTAGGATCTTCTGAAAATGAGGAGATCAGGCATGTTTAACTGAATAAAGGTCTGTTGATAACACTACTCTGCTGCTTTTGTGTTTTTCTGCTTGTTTTTCAGCAACAGCTCATCAGTGAGTTCATTAATGGGGTCAGGTAAACTGGACTTAGGAGAAGCTCTAAAACCTTCTAGGGCAATGGTACTCCGGTAGGATTGAGAAGTGTTAACCTTATAGCATAGCATAAAATGTGTGTGCCCAAAAAAGGTCCCTGAAACATACAGTAATATTAATAAGAGGAGAAGGAGTTGTAAAAACCATCCAACTCTGATACCGCAAAACAGTGATTTTTGTATGGCATCAACAGGCCTGAATCACAAGAACATAAAAGCTATTGGAATTTAAGAAACACAGAATGACCCCATTAAAAACATTCAACTGGAATGCTCAGCCTGACTGACACCAGGAACATGTGAATAAACCCGATCACTGAGGATCTGTACGTTAATGACAGGATATCAGATTAACTGCAGATTTAAAAAAAAAAAAAAAAAAAACACACAGCGAAACTAAAGACTTTGGCCAAATTGTCTGATAAACAAAGCTGTGCGCCAACTTATCAGATGATGGCATTAGTTTAGGAGGATAAACTTTGAAAATACATTGAATTATTCAAGATTAATCGAGGTAGGTTTTCGTGCCACGTGGATCACGTTAACAGAGGATGAGGTTACCTCTAGTTAGTGAGATAACAGCTCAAACATTGTGATGCAAATGAGGATTCTTCTTCTACACAAGGCATTTCCTGCCAAGTGAAGGATGAGCCAACTTTTGATTTATCCGAGTAATACACTTTCATCTTTTATGAAACAAACATGTACCAGATGTTTAACAAATCTGGGCATTTTCTCCACCTTCCCAGTCTCAATCTTACATAGTCTCCAGGCTGGGCCATTTGAGAAACACTCATCTCGAGATGTTTAAGAGAAGAGGTGATATAAAACGATATGAAAACCTGACGAAAGTATCAGTATAAATAGTGTCGCCCCGCCGGAAACCAAACCAATTCCAACTCTCTACTGGATTTAAAACGTACACAGGTTCGAACCTGTGTAACAAATATGCCCAGCCGTTATAAACTGCTGTCTTAATCAATAATCAATACCAATGAAATACAAATAATGAAAATAAAATTAAGTGGGATGTAGTTTGCCATACTTTTATTCACCAAAACAAATGAAAGCATTTATAGGAGATGGTCACACAAACCAAATAGTTATTTTCAAGAGATCCTAGACTGCTCAATTTTGTCTTCTTTTGACATGTAAATATTAACAGAATTGAAATATCTGTATGAATTTGATCAGGTCTTGATGAAATTTACTTGCGCCTAAAATGATCTTTTTTGCTTTTTAGGACTAAAAAACCCTTTTTTAGTTTTTTTGTTTCTTTGAGCTGAAAATGAAAAACAAATGTAATCATTAGACTGACAAGTATATTCATTACAAGTTCTTCAAAATACTTGACAGTGGTCCAAACAAAATAACCTTTAAATGTTCTTTATTATTTTATTATGTATGTGTCAGTGTTGTCCCTTCTTAGGACTTTTATTTAGAAGGGAGGGGCTGTTGGCTCACTTTCTATCCTCACATAGTGAGAGCAGTAAACATGCACTGGAAGCTCCTTTGGCATTTAAACTGAGATTTGAATTCAGGTTTTCTGAGCTGGATTACTGGTGAATCGTCACACAATGAACAGATCAATCTTAGATTGGGGGTCTTGTAGTTTGATATGTGCATCATGTCTGTAGTTTACTCGGATCCTCAAGACATGACGACTAAAAAAACGGTAACTGTAAAGGTAAAAACATGTAACTGCACATGCGGTTGTAAGAGTTAAATCAGACCTACCTTCTGTGCCTTGTCTTTTTGAAACACAAACACTGGAGGAGCAATGGCAGGCTTCTCTGTTGAGGGGAAAGAGAGAATAAAATTATAGTGATCATCACTTTGATGGTGTACTTTGACATTCAGCATTATAATTAACCTCAGTGCCTGTGTATGGTCAGCTTAATTACATCTGAAAGGATGTTGCTGTGAAACGCAGTTCCTAACCACTAATATATGCAAAGTCTGACTGTCAATATTGGTCAACAAAAGCATACTTGCATATTTCACTTTGGATATAAGAGGGAGAGTCCATGAAAGTGCATGTGTATGCTCTGAACCAGGGCTGGATTAGGGCAAAAAGACACACTACAGAGCAGTCTGTGAAATTAAAGCAGATTTAAAGTACCATCACTGACCCCAAGAAGGATACCAATAAATAATTAAAATAATAATAATTAAAATAATTTATTTTGTTGGAAAAACCGAGTTTTGAAGAAATCTGAAAATTCCTTTTTTATCGTAATATATATTTGCAGAACAAAGTATCGCAATGTCATTGTTCCCCCAATATCAAGCAGCCATACCACCTACTCTTACCCTAATTATAACCATAAGCAATAATCGACAAGTTTAACTAACAGGGATGGGATTCACAATTCCATTCAAAAAGGTAAACATTCATTACATTAGCCTCCTTTCACCCTGTTCTTTAATCTTCAGGACCCCACAGAACCACCACAGAGCAGGCATACTGCTGCGTCTGATCCACTCATACCAGCACAACACACACTAACACACCACCACCATGTCAGTGTGGTGCTCCTGTGTGGTAAGTATGGCTGATAAAAATCAACAGTGAATTTCAGACAGTCATTATGCTGCGATGTGATCTCTTGATTAACAACATGCTACTGCATAATAAGTCCACTACTGGTCAAAAGTTTCTGAACACAAATGAGCTACACACAATTTCAATTATAAAACCAGAGTGGTGTTCGTTCATGGTGTGTGTTTGTGTGTGTGTGTGTGTGTGTGTGTGAAAAATCAAGCCAAAAATATATTTGGGTAATTATGCAATGCTGAAAAAAAATGTGGCAAAACGAATGTAAACCACCAAAAAATAGTGTTTGGTATTCAGACTTCGGACAAATGCTTCTTTTTTTCCCCCAGTTATGGCCAAATATTTATTTCAGTTCATCCCTAATCTTTCAACCACACACACAGTAGAGATTCAAATACCCAGAACTTATATTACAAAAAAAGCAGCTATTTTCAGCACTTGGAAGGAATTACCTACCCAATAAAAACACTGGCACTTTTAACGCAGGCTTAGAATACACATGATGTTGTGTAAATAAACAAAGACATATGATCTGCTCTGACCCCGTATGATATTTTTAGCAGCAGTGGCTCCAAATCAACTGTTATAACAGCTGTAACACTACCCTGATTCAAAATAAAAAGCTGAAGCTCAATCAGTGCTGCTCACAAGCATTAGGTAAAGTCTAGGTAGATTAAGGATCTGGGCTACCCATGCACACCATGTACACATACACGCAGAAAGTTACTGTACACTCTCCCCCCCCCACGCCTGCGGACAGAGGTCTGGGGGTGGTGTTGTTCATCCCTTCAGTTCTGATAAGTAACCCCATCTGGCTATGAAACCCACCGGGGCATATTTATAAATAAATCACGTATGTTCTTACTCTTAGCTGCAGCAGGAGGTTTAACATGGATTGACGATAATCCTACCTGGAGGGAACAGCAGTAGCACAGTCCTGTGACTGCCCTGCACATTAATGAACCTAATGTAGATGGTAGGAGTAGGCCAATGTCCAGCAGAGTTATGTATGCGAGGGCTTTTATTACACTAATGCGAATCCCACCTGGCAATGGAATATCCCAAGCCATTCACACTCAGTCAAGAATACAGCACCCAGAAGGAAGGGACTGACCCGCTGTGCACTACTGCAATGGTGTCATATCAAACTGTTAGGGTCAGTGGATCCTATGCAGCGAGTCCCACTTTTGTCCTGGTGGAGACAACCAACAAATCCGGGTGTGGAGGTACCGTGGTCAGCACCAAGATTAACACTTTGTTCTCACGCATCCTGAAGGCCTGGTGTCATGGTGTGAGTGCAATTTCATATGATGCCCGATCAACTTCGGTCATCATTGCAGGCACTTGGATGGCTCAACGTTACACCAAGGAGGTCCTGCAACCAGTGGTCCCAGTGGTTAAACACACACTCCGGTGCGTTATTCCAACAGGACAATGTGAAGTCTTGAGTACATACATGTAGTGGTCGACCAAATAATTGGGGCAATTAATGCTGTTTGCAATAATCAGCATCAGCTGGTGCCTCAGCTTGAGACAGATTATATAAAAAAAGCCTACAAGCACAGCTGCAGGAGGCCTCGTCAGTCAGGCAGCTGCGGAGCGATGTTAGAGCTCCCCCTTGTGTCCATTTCATTGTGGAAGATAAGAAATGTCCCTTTCAAAGTTTAATATATTTATACAAAACTCAACTTAATAATTAAGTTGATGAATGTTTGTTCTCTCAGAAACAAAGATGCTGTTTGTAAACACTGTAAAAAGACCTACATTTTCATCCATCATTTTTTAATTGTCTGTGGACAATCATTTAGTTGATATGTTTATTTACAATAAGTCACTGCAGAGTGCAAACAGCAGAGACAGTGCAGTAGATAAATGTCCTTTTAAGTTCAGCAATTGTCTAATTAATTATTATCATTATTATTGTTGTTAAAATTGTATTTTAATAAAAAAAAAAAAAAAAATGAATAAAATCATTGATACCTGCGTTATATATCTGCCATTGGTCGCCCTGCTCTTTACATATTGGCATTGGCCATTAAAAACCATGTTATGGGGACATTACATGAATACAGAGGAGAGATTACAGAATAAAAGCAATTAACTGAAATACTTCACAGGGGCCAGACCACATCAATTAGAGGTCAGTTTTGATTCCTTTTCAATTAATTGTCCAGCCCTACCCAGATGTATGCCCGACGCCGTACTGAGAGACGCTACTTTTAAATCACTTATTGTTCCTGCTAACCATCTTCCTTCCCAAAAGCACTGCAATCCCACACTTCCTTCTGGGTAAAACCATCTGTCCACCAATTTTTGACAAGAAGTGTAAAGATAAACCACTTCATACACCCTTATCTGTGCTAGGCTTCACAACGACTGACCACAATCCCACCTGGAGGGGACAGCAGCAGCACAGGAGTGAGGCCAGCCCACACATGAATTAATGAGTCTAATATAGACTGCTCCAGTGGGCCAAGTGCCAGCAGAGTCATGTGCAGGAGGGCTTTGGTTCTAAAAGCTGGGAGGCGGGCCCGGGCCTGGATTTAGCAGCACAGCTCTGCCAGCTTCACCAGCCAGAGAGGGGGAATTACACACACCTGCTCTCACAGCACCACAGACCTGGTGCTCGGGTTCAGGGTCTAAACCACGTCCGAGTGATGTGACCTCAGCTCTCAAAACAAAAGTGTGTCTGGCAGACTGTTAGACAGCTATCCACCCCACCCCACACTCAACAACGACACCATGAAGGCACAGCAGCGAAAGACATCCAACTGATTTCACCTTGATTAGGATCAGAGTTGTGGACCTGTAGCTTCATCTCTGAACCTCCACTGATGGGCTTAAACAGCTCTGTGGTCTTATCTTGGTTGGGTTTAGGCTCAGCTGAGCTGGACTGATAAACCAGCACTTCAGATCAGTCACATTACAGCTGATGTCCTGTCCTAAAGTGGAACACCATGTCACAAAACCTGTAGAGGAACATGGCTATGAAGCTAGCTTCAAAAGGAAGCCTGCAGCCACCCAGATCATCTGATCTTCACCCAGCTGTGAGGAAAGTCCAGATGCAGCTCTGCTGAAGATGAGAAACATCATGCCTGTTCAATGGCTGGAGAAGACCGCGATGAACACAAGAGGAACTGTCTGATCAGCTGGGATCAATGATAACGAGCTGGCTAGTTAGCTTCCTCAGCTAACGTTACCGGTGTTCTGTCGAGTTGTGCCACCCACCAAAACGTGCTACTCAGCGCACTGCGCATGCTCGGAGCCACCATTTATGTTTTCATGTGGTTTTTCATTTGAATGGTGTTTTAATGACCTGAACTTACTATCTGGGTCTGTTTGAGTGTTACAAAAGTGGACAATTAGGTCATGCAAAGCAATCCTTTATGTCTTGAACAGTTTCGTGTTACTGTTGATTAGTTTGGCTCATGATAAACAGAAATCCAGAATCTCAGAATATGGAACAACATGTTTATTCAAATTTGAAAAAGATCCCTAATCACAGCATCAACTTTCAAACAAAAGGGCTTAAAATCTATCACTTTAAATTTATTGAATACAGAAGTTATTATTCTCATTTTTTGAGATGCTCTAGTGTACTGGGAGCATCCGATACGATGGACGTCATGTCCATGTGGGGCCTGTATGGACAGCCCATCTGGGAAGCAGAAAGCTCTGTCCACATGCTCCATTCTTCTCATATTTATGCTGTCCAATGAAACACATGCGTCTCCATTCAGGTCGGTGTGGCACAACAGATAACACCACCACAAAGACCCCACACTATGTGGGAAACTATGTCCTGTAACTACACTGTTAATAACACTGAACAGACCAATAGAAATGCTCTAAAATGACCATCACTTCCCTTCAGAGTAAACTGAACGTTCCCCTGAACAGACCCCATTGTGGGGAAACATGCTCTTGAGTGGACAGTGATGGTATGAGGGCCAGGGATGTGATGGGACCTGTGACAGGTTAAACAGAAGCAAGGCTTTGCCAATGTTTATAAATACACAGCATGGTAACAGGCCGCGACAGAGCAGCACAAATCGACAGAACACCGGTCAAGCAGCCATCACATGTAATAACAGAGCTCTCAGAGGAAAGAGGGGCGGAGGGGCCAGCGGCTTTCTGAGCCAGCAGGTTAGGCTGTGTTCCTCTGGGTGTGAGGAGTGATCGGAGGGGTGATCAGGAGTGATCGGAGTGAAGCGCGCTGTGGTTCTGAGCAGAAGCGGCTCGGAGGAGCTGGGTGAAGTCTCCACCTCCACACACCCAGCGAACGACTGGCCGACACACACTGCAGCTTCGCGTCCCGATACTGGTCCCAGCCGCGGCCGGCTTTAACAGACCCGCGATTCCGCGCTGCGCGCGCGGGACAGCGATTGCCCCCGCCCAGCGCCGAACCGCCCCGGGGAAGCAGCGGGCCGGGGCAGGGGGAACTGGAGGGTCATTGGGGTAAGTCCGGAGCACAGGCGCGCGGAGGGAACGGCTAACCGCGAGAGAAGTCTCAGTCCGCATCACAGACCTGAGCCCATAGCGCCGCAACCAGTCCCGACCCTCAGCGTCGCACCAGCACGGCGCGCAGTGCGCTCTTTGTTTTCTGCTTTCTCTGATTCACCCCATTGCCTACCTTCGTTCGCCAAGTCCGCCATTTTACTTCTCCGCGCACACCCACAATCCACCGCGCCGAGGGCCTCTTATTCCTCCAACAGAAACCAACTGACAAATAAGCCGGTTTAAATAATAATGACCAGTAAACCAGTTTAAATAATAATGACCAATAAACCAGTTTAAATAAAAGTGAGAGATAAACCAGTTTAAATAACCCTGACAAATAAACCAGTTTAAATTAAACGGACCAATAAACCAGTTGAAATAAAACTGACCCATAATCCAGTTTAGATTTAACTGACCAGTAAACAAGTTTAAATAAAACTGACCACTAAACCAGTTTAAATAAAACTGACCAATGAACCAGTTTTAAATAAAACTGACCAATAAACCAGTTTTTTAAAAAATGGACAACTAAACTGGTTTAAATAAAACTGGCAAATAATCTGGTTTAAGTTAAACTGACCACTAAACCAGTTTAAATAAAACTGACCACTAAACCAGTTAAAATAAAACTGGCAACTAACCCAGGTTAAATAAATCTGACAACTAAACCAGTTTAAATAAAACTGACCAAAGAACCAGTTTAAATAAAACTGATCAATAAACCAGTTTAAATAAAACTGATCAATAAACCGGTTTAAGTAAAACTGACCACTAAACCAGTTTAAATAAAACTGAGAAATAAACCAGTTTAAATAATATTGACAAATAAACCAGTTTAAATAAAACTGACCAATAAATCAGTTTAAATAAGACTGAGAACCAGTTTAAATAAATCTGACATATAAACCAGTTTAAATAAGACTCATCAATAAACCAGTTTAAATAATATTGACAAATAAACCAGTTTAAACAATATCGACAAATAAACCAGTTTAAATTAAACTGAAAAATAAACCTCTTTAAATTAAACTGACAAATAAACCAGTTTAATTAAAACTGAGAAATAATCCAGTTTAAAAATAACTGACAAACCAGTTTAACTAATACTGACAAATAAACCAATTTAAGTAATACTGACAAATAAACCAATTTAAGTAATACTGACAAATAAACCAGTTTAAATAATAATGATAAGTTAACTAGTTTAAATAATACTGACAAAAATACAAGTTTAAATAATTTAAATAGTAAATGAATAATTAGTTTATGTAATACATTTATCTATAGGTTTAATTCAGATATTAGTTATAGTTTATAGAAAAAAGGTTATCTAATACATATTTATAATGAGATACTAAATCATATAAATGAAATATTAAATCATAATAATGAGATACTAAATCATAATAATGAGATACTAAATCATAATAATGAGATACTGGGACATAATAATGAGATACTAAATCATAACAAGAGATTGTAAATCATCTTATGAGATACTAAATCATAATAATGAGATATTAAATCAGTGGTTGCACACCTTAAGTGGTTCATGCTTTGCACAAAGTCACTAAGCTGTTGCCATGTGGTCACTGGGTGAAACTGATGTTGTTAGGTGGTTGCTAGGCATTTGCTATGGTATCCCACATTGTGTAATGGTGTCTCAAGTTGTTTCTGTGGAACTCTATGTGGTTCTTTGTGTGTTACTAGTGTATATGTACCATTGTGACCTAAAACGGCTGTTCTGCATTGCTGCATTGCTGAATTGTTCTTATGGGGACAAATTAAGTAAAAAATGTAGGAGAAGAATATGAATCAAATAACAAATACTCAGAGTCCATCAAGCACTGCATGCTACCCAGTCACACAGAACACAATTGTGAAATTAATTGTTAAAAATCTAGAATCCAGTTTAGCTTTAAATATTTATCTTAGCCACAAAGTCAGTGTAGTCTCTATATTCTTGCCACAACATTTCCATATGGTTAAAAATGAAAATTTCTTTCATAGAATGTCATATTTTGGATTCATTACATATTAAGCCTTTTTACATATTAAGTATTTGTTTTACTGTTGACCAGTTTGGTTTATATATCATGAAAACCAGAAATCCAGAATCTCAAAATATTAGAAGATTTTTCAAATTTGAATAGATTATTATGCACAGTATCAACTTTAAAACAAAAGCTTGAAATATATCCACTTTAAATGTAATGAATATAAAATGAGTTTAATTTTTTTATGAAATAATCAAATCAATCTTTTTCACAATAGTCTAAAAATAGATACTCTATTAGATCGTTCTAAACACTCTAAAAGCAAAAACACAAAAGTATGAATTCTGTAGACGTTTAAGTAGAATATGTTTTCTTTTTCTTCTTTGATCTCCTATTGCTGTGTTTCAGAGATGAAGGAATTTCTGGGTAAATGCAAGACAAAGTTAATATATTTTTTTTATAATATAAAAAAAATATTTAGAACTACACTGACATAAAGTAAGGCTCAAATTAATGTAATGATAACTGACTGGATTTGCACTGGATTGTGATTTAATAATGTATGTTATGTTGGGGCCACTAGGTGGAGTAATGTCCTAAAATAACCACATAATCACTGCCATGTGTGCAGGGCAGTAGCTGTCCACAAGCAGATTCCATTGTCTTTCAGGCATCTGGAGGAGTGGCAAAAGTTCAGAGAAACTTTTATTTTGTCAAACATTTACTAATATAAAACTGGAAGTATGGAGGCAAAAATATAGTGTTGACATTTAAACACAATGAATATATAAAGAAGAAAATCCTTTAATTTTTTATCTATCTATTTATATCTCTATCTCCTGAAATATGGTACATGCATTGTGCAACCATCAAACTACAAATTTACAGTAAACATTATTTCAACATCAAAACAAGTTATACACTGAACAACTATAGCATTATAACCCCCTCCTTGTTGCTACATTCACTGTCCAGTTTATCAGCTCCTCTTATCATACAGGAGCACTTTGTAGTTCTATAATTACAGACTGTTGTCCATCTGTATCTCTGCATACTTTTTCCTCCTTTCACCCTGATCTTCAACAGTCAGGTCCACCACTGAGCAGGTATTATGTGTATGCTGGGTCATTCTCAGCACTGCAGGGACTCTGAAATTAATGTGTGTTGTGCTGGTATGAGTGGATCAGACACAGCAGTGCTGCTGGCCTTTATCACAAAAAATAATAATACTTAGAAATTATTCATAATTTATATCAAAAATGTAAACTGTCATGTTTTATATTCATTACATTTAAAGTGATACTTTAATTTTGAATATTAATACTGTCTGATGAGTAATTTATCAAACTCAAAATTATTCTTTTTTGTTTGAGATTCTGGATATGAGCTGTCTGCCAAACTGATTAATAATAAAATTAATATTTCACAGTATTTTGAGTTTTTGAGTGGTACTCTCAAACTGTGGTATGTGTACCACTGGTGACATGCAAAGCATCCCAAGGTGGTACGACAGATCTCAAAAAAAAAATCTGCCGCAGCACTTTGATATTAAGGACTGAAATCTATAAAGTTTAACTGTAATTTTCATAACTTAACATTTGGTTGTATTAGTGCTTACATCATTAAAACCTGTATTTAAGACCACACTTCAGGTTTTCACTTTTAAATGCCCTACAGTAGAACGCTGTGGAACTCCACAGCATATACTAAACCAACTGGTTACTGAGTAATTCACTACGGTTTCTGCATTAGGATTAATAGCTGAATAAGTAACCTAGGGTAACCTATACCATGTAGACTCCATAGTGCACTACACTACAATGCTCACACATTTTACCATTTTAGTTTACAGATCATGAAAGTGGGCAAGCTATACACAATTGTTGAAATCCACTGGCTAGAAATGGCGTATCCTTGTGGAGGCCATATCTTGGTCAGTGTGAAATGACTTGTAAGTGGTACTTAGCAATTAGTATATATATATATATATATATATATATATATATATATATATATATATATATATATACTAGAAATGTCTAGCTCTCTCCCAGGGTAAATGTGCATATGGATCCAAACAGTGCAACACACACATAAAAACTAGGGAATTCACACACTGCATTTTGACTAAATAAAGGCCTCAGACTTTTGTACATTTCTGTATACAGTACTGGGGAAGTCATGGCCTTGATCTATGAGAAACAGCATTGCAACTGGAGACTGCCCACCACAGTGGAGACTGCCCACCACTCCAGGCAGTGTGTTTGTATTGGTATCTGGGTATTGTGCACGTATGGGTTAAATGCAGAGCAAAATTCCATCTGTGTCTACCACAAATGTCAAATTGGTACACTTTATCACACTTTTCAAATGCTGTTTACCGTGGCACTAATTACAGACTCTAATTAAAAACTCAAAAACGGATCCTGCACCCAAGGAGTTACACTACTTTCCCAAAACTAACACTCCTAACGCAGACTGATGTAGTAGATAATTACTAAGAAACAGCATATCCTATTGGGAGAGCACCCCCAGGCTATCTTACAACTTCCTTGTGGTATTTTCTGAAAAAGGGGGAAAAAAAGGAAGAAGGGGTATGTGGCTGTGTGAGGCAGCTGCGTTAAGAAAGAGAAGATAAATGCACATCTTATATTTCACAGTGTGTGTGTGAGGTGCCTTTGCCTTCAGGCAAGCCCCTTGTACTCACATGTTCAGAGGACACAAATTCATCACAGATAAAAGAGAAACTAACAACGAGAGACATCTGCAGGTATAATCTAGCTCTGATTATACTTCTTTGGAAAACAGGGTTCATTAGAGGGCAATCTTTTAACAAATGTTATATATATGAATGAAGGTATGAATATATATATGAATGAAGGTATGAAGGACATGTCAGATGTGTGGTGGTTCCTGAGTTTTGTGTGCAGGACTGTCTAGCCCAGTCCCCATATACATATATAAACATATATATGGTATCATCAATATGATGAAAACTAGGGAAGCGGAGGTAAATGCTGAGGTTAAGGATTTAATAAAGACATGGACGGGGACATGGGTATGGGCCAAGGCTGGGCACATCTCTGGAGGTCGATGCAGTTCGAAACTGTCCTTATGTCAACCTCCTGGACAGCCACAGCAGACATCACAGGAATAGTGGTGATGGCTTCTGCCCTAGATGTGGAAACATGACAGCAGACTCCGCCCTCTGGACACGACCCCCTCCCCCCAAATTTTCCTCAGCATTAAAGGGGTAGTCCTCTGGTGGGGGAGCGACCCAAGCATGCTGCTTATGGCACCTCCACTGGCCAACGATTGCAGCTGCATCCTGCAGCTTCTGTGACCTTTCACGGAAGGGCTCACGTCGGATTGCAAGACGGCTGCTGGCAAACTTAGAGAACTCTGCTACCTCCATGGTTAAAGGTCAGTCCTTCTGTCAGGGTTAGTGAGCTGAGTGGACAAAGATGGAAAATAGGGAAGCGGCGGTAAACACTGGGGTTGAGGATTTAATAAATTAAACAGAATACAAAACAAACGGAACTCACTGAAGAAAAACAAGGCATATGGGAAATATACATTGATTCATTTACATTTCCATATACACTTAGATTTAACCATGACAACAAGCACTACCATGGCAACAACACCAAAGTTCTGACCATGACTGACTGAAACAAGGGGTCTCTGGGACATGATAACTAAGGGGCAGGGTTTCAAATCAGACACAACTGGGAATGGGCGGAGACAAGACCAAAACAAGACATATGTGCTTTGAAGCATGTGGGGAATAAAAAAACCACAAAGATGAGACAGTAAGACAGGTAAACAGGACTGATACATGATACAGACACCCAGTTGTAACCATTTTAAAAAGATATGTATATTAATTTCAATTTCAGTCTGTACATTCAAAAATGTGTAAAACATTTTTTTTATTATAAAAGGAATATTTTGGTAGATACTTTGATAGAAGATGAAATGTTAGTGTCACTGTGGTACTGAGAATGACCCACCACCTACATAATACCTGCTCCATGGTGGTCCTGTGGGGCCCTGGCCATTGAAGATCAGGGTGAAAAGAGGATAAAGTATGCAGAGAAGCAGATGGATTAAAGTCTGTAATTATAGAGCTACAAAGTGCTCTTGTATGGCAAGAAGAGATGATACAATTGGCAATGAATGTAGAAAGGTGGTCATAATATTATGGTTAATCATTTCAGCTTATATACAGAATATAACAGCATAGGCACCTAAACCTAAGCTAACAGAATGTACTATAACATCTGGGCTGGGTCCATAAAACTGATCCAGACAAGCAAATACAGGCATGGATCCAGATTATGATTCTGGGACAGGACCTGACCAGATCTTCATAGTTTTTGTGTTCATTCAGTCCAAATCTGCCAAATTGCCTTACATTGTGTAGACTTTAGAATTCATTTTGCTGCTACCATCGTGAATTTCACCAGCAATAAAGATTAATCAGCTTGTTTCACAAGCAGCCCTGAAGATCAAGCCATGACACTACTGTCACCATGTTTAACAGGTGAGCTTGAATGCTTTTGATTATAAAGTAGCAGTAAATCCTGATCTCATAAATCTAGAAAATGTGTTGCAGAATTTTTGGGACTCATCTTATTTTGAAAAGTCAAATCCAGGCTCCTGATTCTTACTGTGGATGTGTGTTTTGTATCCTGTACTATACATCTCAAACAATTAGAATGTTGTGGGGAAAAAAAGTTATCAGAACTGTATCAAAAACCCCAAATACTACTAGAAATATATCAGGACTTCTTTTCCATTTTTCTCAATTGAATACTGACTAATGGTTCTCCTATAGCGTAATCTCTGGTCTTCATGATGGCTTATCATTTTTCATGCCACAGAGTGTTGATAGCTGTCACCAGCAGTAGGGCATAACAGTACTGGAGTCAACATATCAGTATTAGTGTTAGCACCAAACATCCTCAGACAAAACCCAGTCCTCATGGGACAGATCTTAAACCAATTATAAATGTGTTCTTATATATCTACCAATGCCTGCACATTTTGCACATTTTACTTTCTTAAATATTTTTTGTTCTAAACATTGGTTTTGAAGCATATTCAGAACAATACTAGTGGCTATGTTTCCTTTCATTCTTGAATCTGAATATGTGTCAGTAAAACTGCTGAACAAGTGGCCTACTTCATGCATGGCAATTTTGTTTTCCCTGCTAAGCTCATGACTAAGGGTATGATAATTACTTAATGATCTGAACCAGGTGTATTAGAAAAATGAAATACATACTCTTAGTTGTTCTTGGTTATGCTACAGAAATCTGCTTGCATCTAAATCACTTCCCAATCAGAAGTAAATTTTATTTTTAAAGTTTATTTTTTTCAGCTACTGAAAATAGTACTGTTTCTAACTTCTAATCTGATTTATTGGACAGTGCATTCTAACAAAATATGCATATCATACAGTATACACACCAATCAACCATAACATTATGATCACCTCCATGTTTCATGTTCCATGTTATCATACAGGAGCACGTAGTTCTATAATTACAGACTGCAGTCCATCTGTTTCTCCGTATACTTTATTATCCTCCTTTTATCCTTCTTCAAGGTTCAGGACCCCACAGGACCACCACAGAGCAGGCAGTTTGTGGGTGGTGGGTCATTCTCAACACTGCAGTGTTGAGAATGACCCACCACCCACCAGAAACAATGTGGTGGTCATAATGTTATGGTTGATCTGTATATAGCTGTTTCCTAGTTACATGAGGTGAGTCACATTTATTACATTAATTATTTGGATGTTATACGGTACAAATTAATCTGACACATTTATCTAAAATGACATATCACATCTCATCTCTCTTGGTATAGCAAAGGAATCTTCATTTCATTAAAGACAATGCATGTATTTAAGTAGCTCATACACTGCATAATCAATCATCCTCCTGACATACATAACGGCATATTCATTTCAAAGGTAGAAGAATATGCAACCATCTCAGCACCACCCAAGCAGCAGATTGTCTACTAGGTCTCAATACACATGCCAATTGTTAGACTTATACATCAGGTGAATCGTTCAGGAAGACTAGAAGCTATGCTTTTAAAGTTTTTTTGATAACATTAATCTGAATGAATGTGAATTTATGTACGATGCCAAAAACAATAAACAGTTTTAGTCTGCTATATTAGGTTGAGATGGAAGAAATAATAGGTGGGTAATTGGGGTGAAATAGAACTTAAATATAGGTTTCAAAAACAGTTCAAGTAAAAGAACATTATACTTACAGTTCATTTACATGATTTATGTTACAGCACTACTATAGCACATCTGTGTTTCTAAAGTATCAGTCCTGTTCATTAGTAACAAGTCTGTGCTTGGCTCTTGGTCACAAGGTTCCATCCCTCCTTTGAGTGATCTACCAATCATCATAAGGAAAAGCCATGCTTCATAGAATGCACTGTCCAATAAATCAGATTAGAAGTTTGAAATAGAACTGCTATTTTCTGTAGCTGAAAAAAATAATGATTTATTTCTGATTGGGAGAGCAAGACACATGGGCTGAGCTCACCACCATCCATAGGTACAGCCAGCCTTGCTACCAAAGTATGACCTGTCAGTTTGACCTTCATCTTGCCCTTCATCTTTATGTGTTTAATGCAAGCTTGAGATGACCCAGCTTCAGGCTTCTGTGTACGCCCTCTAACCTCAAGCCAGGTATTCCTGGATTGACTTTAATACCTTTAAAACTGAAAAAATAACATTGAAAACAAAACCATCACACACTTTTTTGCTTCATTTTGCCAAGGATTGGCCCTTTTATCTACACGTCTGATTAGGAACTTGAATTTCTAGCCAGGAGTTAAGATACACTATCCTTCATTGTTTCTTTGGAAATAAAAGGAAATAACAAGGGTTTATCCTGCTTTTGTTAGAGTTAGAGAGTTAGAGAACTGTTTCTACTGTCCAGGTAAGTCTTTCTATTAGATTATGGAGTGATGATTTGATTGCATTCAACAGTAGTGAGGACAGGATGTTGGATGATCACCACCTAACCTCACCCCCAACTCCACAGCTCAATTATGGGGAGCTCCAAACCCCTCTAGCCCACCTGGCATTAGTCATGGTGCCAACAAGTTCATGATTATGTGCATCAGAGAGTGCTATTCTATTGGCAGTACTTCTCTATAAGGGCTACATAAGCTATGCAATGGGTGCAACCTAAAATGCATTCATTAAAAGGGGTATAAGAAATGACAGTGTTTCAATACTGCTTTACCCACGTTGCTCTTAATGCAACAATGGTTGTCTTTATTCATCAGATCATGGGGCATTCAGAACATGTCTGGAATGCCATTTTATATGCCATTCTTCATGTAATTATTCTCAAAAACCTATTCCACAAATCCATTTGTCAAATGCCAAATTGAGTACAAATTTCAATGGTTTAGCTGATGCTTTATGGCTATGCTGAAGAATTCTGAAGTAGTCAACAACCCCACAGCATGATACTACCACCATCACGCTTAACAGTTGTACAATGTTATACTGGTACAATGTTCTTGGGGTTGAATACATCATCTTTACTCCTTTGGTCACCATGGTCAGTGTTATCTTTGTGTCATATCTGTCTCTTGTCAGCCCTGTCTTCCCTGTCAGTTTCCACCATGTGCTCCTTAGCACATGGTTTGTGTTTGTTTTGGTTCTGTCTCCTCCCTTGCTCCACCCATTCCCACCTGTGTCTGGTTTGTAGCCCTGCCTTTTTGTAATCAGTAGTTTCAGGTGTGTTCTGTGTTTTGTATTTAAGACCCTCTCTCTCAGCCAGTCTTTGTGAGTCCTTGTTGAAGATGTGTGATGTGAGTCCTCGTAGATGGTGTGCTTGTAGTTGTTATAGTTTATCCATTTGGTTTGTTAGTTTGTGTTTTGTTTACTTCATGTTTGTTTTGTATTCTGTTTAATTCTTATTAAAATCCACAACCCCAGCATTTGCCTCTGCACCCTTAGTCTTCCATTGTATCCGCTCAAACTTGACAGAAGGACTCACCTAACCTATGGAGGCAGAAGGGTTTCCCAGTTTTTTGGCAGCAGACTGGCTTTTTGGAGCAGGCTGTTTGGGGACAGGTCGCAGAGGCAGGACATGGCCAAACCCAGTGGTTGTAGGAAGTGCCATAAGCGGCGTGCTCAGTTTGCCCCCTCGCCTGAGGACCACCCCTCTAGCAGTGGGGAAAACTTTGGGGGGGGGGCTAAAAGTTGGCTCTCAAGCCTGATGTGGTGAGAGAGGAAGTGTGCTGGGACAGGGCTAATGGGGGGGGGGGGGTGTCTGGGCTGAAGGACATGACAATGTCTGGCAGTTCCTGAGCTATGTGCAAAGGACTGTCCAGCCCAGCCCCATACCCCAGCAGCTTTAGAGGAGCCAACTTCCTGAGCCCCGCGGGCTGCTGAGGGCATTTGGGTCACATACTGTGGCCGCTCCCATCGAGGCAGCACCTGGAGCAACAGTTTTAGCAACAAGGATTGCTAGAGGACTGGGTGCTGCATCTCGAAAGGCGAGGAGGGCACGCAACGCCATTGTATCCCCGTTTGGCGCTATCCAGAAGGTGGAGCCAGCTGCTCGCAAACCTGTCTGAAGGGCGGAGCCAAGCCCTTGCGAACCTGTCTGCCGGGCAGAGCCAAGCCACCCTGATCCAGTCTGGGAGCTGGCGACCACAGATCCATCTCCAGAGCCAGATCCAGTCCGGGAGCTGGCGACCACAGCTCCAACTCCAGAGCCGGATCCAGTCCGGGAGCTGGCGACCACAGCTCCAACTCCAGAGCCGGATCCTGCTTGGACAGCAAAGTCCACCTCTAGAACTGTGCCCAGTCTGGCTTAAAGGACAATTGGCACTTTTGCTAGATCTAGGCCAGTACCTTGTTTGTCTACATCGAATCCTGTATCCATGCCTGTACCCATGTCAACACAATTGCCTCAGATTAGTTCTGTTTTTGTACCAATATCTGTTCCTGTATTAGTTCATGTGTCCATTCCTGTTCCCATTCCTGTCTGTTTTTTCATCCCTGTTCCTGTCACTGTTTGTCAGTCCCAGTCTGTATGTTTATCCCAGTTCTGTTTCCTAGTCCTGTCCTGTCCAGAATCCAGTCTCTTGTCCTGTCTCCTTTGTTTTCTGCACAGCTTGTTTGTCCAGCCCAGTCTTCGGTTCTGTCACCTGTGTCCTCTGTACAGCCCCAAGTTCCCCTGATCCAGTCACCTCTTCTGTCCCCGGTCTTGTCTTTATCTCATGTCATGTCTCATGTTCCCCAAATGCACCATGTCTGGTCATCTGTCCAGTCTCCTGTTTTGTCTAGTTACCCTTTATGTCCAGTCGCCTAGGCCTCATATCCCTTCTCCTGTCCTGTCTACTGTTTCTCCAGTCTGTTCCCAGTCTAGTTTGTCTAATGTCTTCCAGTCACCTCTCCTGTCTAATATCTTCTGTTTTGTCCCCTCAGTCCAAGTTCTGAATGCTCCCTGTCAGTATCTGGTCCTGTCCGTCCCTTTGATTTTCAGGTCCCTCTCCTTCATTGACTCTAGGCAGTCTTGTGTTATGCACCCCAGAGTTGCGCGTCGGAAGGGAGGGGTGATCTACTGTCATATCTGTCTCTTGTCAGCCCTTTCTTCCTTGTCAGTTTCCCCCATGTGCTCCTTAGCACATGGTTTGTGTTTGTTTTGGTTCTGTCTCCTCCTTTGCTCCGCCCATTCCCACCTGTATCTCGTTTGTAGCCCTGCCCCTTTGTAATCAGTAGTTTCGGGTGTGTTAGGTGTTTTGTCTTTTAAGACCCTCTCTCTCAGCCAGTCTGAGTCCTTGTTGAAGATGTTTGATGTGAGTCCTATTAGATGTTGTGCTTGTATTTGTTAGTTTATCCATTTGGTTTGTTAGTTTGCATTTTGTTTACTTCATGTTTGTTTTGTATTCTGTTTAATTCTTATTAAAATCCACAACCCCAGCATTTGCCTCTGCACCCTTAGTCTTCCGTTGTATCCACTCGAACTTGACAGAAGGACTCACCTAACCTATGGAGGCAGAAGGGTTTCCCAGTTTTTTGGCAGCAGACTGGCTTTTTGAAGCAGGCTGTTTGGGGACAGGTCGCAGAGGCAGGACGTGGCCAAACCCAGTGGTTGTAGGAAGTGCCATAAGCCATTCTGTCCGCTCGAACTTGACATAAAATCTTCCTCCAGAAGGCTTTCTCCACAGATAAGGTCCATAAACACATGTATTGTAATTTACCCATTAATCTACTTAAACATGCATGTTTTGCACAACTTACTTCACTTTAACATTTCAGACCTATACTGTCTTTAAAGGTATACTTAGTATAAACACTGTATGTAAAAACAAATAGTGGACACCCTTTCTAATGAACACATTCAGCTGCTTTAAACTGCACCCATTGCTGGCACATATGTGCAAATGTAGACACACCATGTCCCTGTAAATTCACTTGTTTCCAGCTGAATTAAATCCCAGTTTAAATGCAAAAGCAGCTTCCAGTATATGTTTACTGCTCTGTCCACATGTGTACATGCTCAACCTGCATGCAGGCTATTCATGTTGTTTTATTTTAATTGTCAAGTATTTTGAACTTATAAATATCCTTGCCAATCTAACCAATACATTACAATTTTTTTGGTGAATAAAAGTATTTAATTCATAGAATTGTCCTACACTTCTAAAGGTTAAATGTAGCTAGATGTAATTAATTATTTAATCATGTAATTAATGATAACATTCACAAAGTGATGCAAACCACTAATAATGACTGGTTGGTTTAACCCTTTTATCATCTTCGTGCTTGTTGGAAAATCTGCATCCAATCTGGTTTCCTTCATAGACAATAGGAACACATGTTCTGTAATGCGAGACCCCTGTATTTAGTGGGGGCTGGTGTTTTCATCTGATTTCCCCAAAGCTCCAGGCAGATCTGATTAACACGTGATTAATGAGCTATTGTGTTCCTGAACATGTGAGCTGTAAATGACCTCAGTGGAGCTGCACTAGAATAACACGTGACACTGTCTACTGGAATTTGGAGGACAATGCTCATCTTTTTGTTGTTTTAGGCACTAAAGCACCATCCAAGTGCACTTGGCCATGGACCATCATTTTTTGGAGAACTTAAGCGAAACCATCTCCTTGTTGGCATTACAGTTGACTGCTATTAATCCATCAAGATTGGAATGATCACAAATGAGAAAGAACCTAGATGGTGCCAACATCATGTTTTTTCTTGCATTGTTTTTCCTTCTTCTTTCACACTGTTCCCTGTTGATGTGCCATTTGATATACTGTGTTTAGACAAAAGTAATGCTTCTTGATTGTGGGTCTCCAATGTTATACAATAAAATATCGAGTTGGGTAAGGTTTGCTCTTTGATCAACATATTGCGTAGGTGCTAATGGCCTGTATAAACTGTCTAAACTTCTAGAGACATGCAACCATTAACCTGCTTTGCACACTGTGTTTTTAAATTTATGTGCTTCTGCTCAGCTTAGAAATCTATTCATACACAACCTCTCTATTTCTACTTTCACTGTTCATTTGATCAGCTTATCTTATCATACAGGAGCACTTTGCAGTTTACTTACAGATTGTAGCCAATCTGTTTCTCTGTATACTTTGTCATCCTGCTTTCACACTGATCTTCAATGGTCAGCACACCACAGGACCACCACAGAGCAGGTATATTGTGGGTGGGGTGTCATTCTCAGCACTGCAGTGACACTGATGTGGTGGTGTGTTTGTGAGTGTTGTGCTGGTATGAATAGATCAGACACAGCAGTACTGCTGGAGTGTTTAAACACTGTGTCCACTCACTGTCCACTCGATTAGACACTGCTACCTAGTTGCACAGTTTGTGCTGGTCGTCCTCTAGTCCAGAGGTTCTCAACCTTTTCAGCCTCACGGCCCACCTGTTTTTAACTAGAATGTGTAAAAGCCAACAAAACAACAAACCCTTTTTTGTGAGAATCAGGGCATGATTTATGAATTAATTTATGACCTACTATGAACTACTGCCTCACCCTGAGAATGGGCATGTGGACCACTAGAGAGTGCTTCACAGCCTACTTTTGGTTCCTGGCCCACAGGTTGAGAACCCTGCTCTAGTCCTTCTTCAGTGCTCTTAGGACGCTGCCCACAGGGTGCTGTTGGCTCTATAGTTTTTTGTTAGTGAGCCACTTGTACCAGCACAACACACTGAAGACCATACAGTTCCAGTCTGTTGCAACCCAGGTTTCTCATTCATCACTGCAAACAAAGGTGACATTCGAAATGACCATCTTGCTTCTCTCACTCCAATGATGTGCTTTGAGTGTGTCGTAGAGGCATGTTTAGAATGTCCAATCAGACCACACCTGTAATCATTGCATATCCACTCAACTGCATGCTGAGTTTTGCAAGAATTTGCAGGACTGGACAGAAGCTGGTGTGTGATTGTTTCTCTCAGTGAGTGTAACTATGAAACTTATCTCAGGGTTCCTTTTGGAATCACAAATTCTGTGAAATATGTTAAAATGAATGTGGAAGTTCAACATTTAGGAAAATGAAACTCATGGTATACCAGCAACTCTGTAGGTCAAATCTGTATTTGTAAGCTGTAATTTTAAGCATCTGCAAATTGCCCCAGGGGTAGACAATTTCCATGACTGACAAGTTTGGCAAACACTTAAAGAAAGCATTATGGCAGCTTTCATGGAAATTCTTGAGCAGTAACTAATTAAAACCATTAGAAGAATGAAGTTCAATATATCCATTTTCACAAGGCCTTTCAAAAATTAACCTTCCATTATTTGCACTCAATTATTAATAACATCTGGTCAGAGAAGTCGGTGTTAATTAGGTTAATAATAAATACATGCTGTTGTAATTTGGTTTGAATTGGGCTTGTCAGAAGACAGTTCACAGTGGCAGAATAACTCTGGAAGTTTCTGAATAACGGAAACATGAAGAATAGACTTTTGATTTTGCGAAGAATGTTCTTGACCAGTTAATTTACAATAGCGAGCTCTCAAGAACACAAGGAGGGAGGACGCCTATTGAGATGTGCTGTGAACCAACAGTCTCACAACAGAACAGAATAAACAACAAAGATGCACAGAATGGTGCACCATGTATTCAAAATATGAGAACTTAAAAAACAGCAATTGTAGGTATGACCAGGATTTTCGGCCACAATGAATGATTTCACAATGAATGCTGTGTTTTTCTGTTTATTATCACCAGAAAATGACCAACAAATACGTTATTTCTGGAGAGAGAAATAACACATCCGGGAACATGAACTGTCCTTGGTAAATGTGTTCTTGAGTATTGGAATACAACAGTGGAACACAGGGTGCAAGAACACACGAGAACTTGTACTGAGAAATGACCATTCTGTTTTCAAATGTGCCGCACATCAAACAGTACTTTGTCCTATTCCAGCAACTTCATCCTCTCTGAACACTCTGAAGATGGACTCATCTTACAGGGGGATTTTCCCATTTTTCTCCACAGTTTACTGATTCCCATTTCCCAGTTCAGGGTCATGGTGGGTACCACACATAAGCATGCACACACACACACACACACACACACACACACAGAGAGAGAGAGAGAGAGAAAGAGAGAGACAGTCAATTTATCTACCAAATGTGTTTTTCAGAGGTGGGAGGAAGAAACTGTGCCGCCCCACTGGAAATGTATGTACCTGAAATAAAAATAGTGAGATTTGTATCTGATAAGTATCAAGTATGTGGGCATCAGGGAATCAGTATCAATATACGGAAGAGTCCTGCATTTTCCAGGAGACATAAGATGTAGTATCTTGTGATAAGTGAGTCCTAGCTGGGAGAAGGGAATAAGATTGTTTCCAGTGACAACTGTTTAAGCTTAAGAAATTTGCTAAAGCTTGTGAAGCTTCTACCATTGCAGTGGTTCTCAAACGCACTCCTGAATTACCAATGCCTTGCTTCTTTATTAGCACACACGATCCAATGATATGTGTCCACTTGTCATTTTGCCCCACTGCTTTCTGTTCGTTTCAGTGGAGAGAGCTGTCGCATGTACACAGTGCATGACAGGTCCGGAGAAGCCCTACCCTCCATTGAAAAAGTTCAGCAGACTTCAACTTTATGCAAATGAATACACCTGGTGTCTAGCCAATTGGGCAACAGCAGGTTGCTACGTCATAAAATTGCATATAAAACAAGTGCTTTTCAAACAGTGAAGGACAAACTGCTAGCAGCAATATCTGGATTTACAGAACTAAAATAACATTAACCCTGACATTATTATTATCATTCATCAAACCTTTCTTTAAGAAGGAGGTCTCTTGAGATTAAAATGTCCTTTTCGACGGAGAGTTTGCCAAGAAAGGAATTTACAGGAATAATGAAATCAACTTGAAACATGCAGAGAGTTTACATAAACACACTCAGTTATCAGTACAGCCTCAACGTCCAGCTTAGGAGTAACAACTTCATGTTTCCATTATATTCAGCAAAGCTTTATACTCACTCAGGGAGACAGACTTAGTGAACTGTAGCTATAGTAAGTTTTTCTGCCCAATTTTAAATGAATCTCAGGTTTCTTGTAGAGCAGCCTTCTAGAAAAGCAAGAGTCATAACAGCTATCAGTACACAATAAGAAGGAAGCTTCCCCACCAGAGCTTTATAAATAATGATATAGCAATGCTGGGGTCTCTACTCAATTAACAAAGTCCCAGAAACCAGATCATAAGTACACTGTTTACTTCCTACTTACATTGATCCCTAGGCACCGCAGATAGGGCTGCCCAACGTTCTGGGCACCTGTGCTCAATGCCCCTGAATATGTGAATTCACTAGTGTGTATGTGTGGGTCTCACTGCATTGATGGGTTAAGTGCAGAGGACAAAGTCCTGTGTGCAAGCATGAAAACATATGTACATATGTATGATTACATTACAGCAGGAAAACTCCAGGGTATTCCATGTCCAGGATGGAGATTCATGAAAATTGATTTGAGTTTTAAAACTCAAAACGTACCTTGTTAAAATGTTAAAATTCATTACGTTTCAAGTGAAATATTTCAAACATTTTTTATTGATCAGTTTATGCTCAGAGAAAATGGCTTATAGCTCATAAAAACAAAATCTCAAATTATTAGAATATTTAATTCATATACATTAATAAATTGCTAATCAACATTAGACAGAATCAAAATTAAATGGGCTTGAAATATCACTTTAAATGCAATATAAAACGTATTAACTCCTTGGAGCTTTAAGATTCTATCTGCCTTCAGATCAGTTCTGATTCAGTACTCTCTGAATTTTAGAAACACAGCGTCACTGTGTCACTGCATTCAGAAAATGCAAATGTGTTGCTTGAAATGTATTGAGCATGTTTGTAAACTAGCATGAGCAGACAAAGACACAGACAATGTAGGCAGATGTACATGCAGGGCTGTTGGATTATTTCATAAAGAAGAAAACAAACCATGGATACAAACATAAATAACAGAAAGACTAAGACTTAGGAATAAAATATAAACTAACAGACTGCCCTGAACTTAAGCATACAAACTGCATGGAAACATACAATCACAGAACAAAGGACTGACCAGGACAGGCTGAAACTGGAACTGGATAAGAAATGGGCAGGGTTAATAATGAGAAACAGAAGGGAATGGGTGGAGCAAGGGACAGAGACAGGACCAAAACAAAACCACTCAGAAGCACATGGGGAAATCACAAAGCAAAGAAAAGACAAAGTTGTTGAACGGGACAGATACGTGACAATTCCAGATCACACTGATAAATAGCAACTGTTACAAATATGTGAATGTTGTCATTATGATGTTTCATATAGAACAGCCTGTCAGCTTCAGAACTACAGAGTATAACTGCCTGGACGTCACTTTCAGACTGGAGTCTTCCATACTGGTATCACTGGCAACCATTAGAAACAATCTAACCTGGGATATGGTGATTTAGCATTTAATCATTATTCACTTTTTATATATACTAGGGCAAATATATATATACTATATGGGCAAAAGTATTGGGACCTCTGTTTTGGATTCACTGTTTTATACTGCTTTTGTTAGAATAATTGTCTCTAATCAAATCAAATCATTTGGTGGGCAGGATGATCCACTGACTGATATGGCCCATAGTAAATACAGTCCATAAAATACATATATAAGTAAAATAAAATGTGTAACATTTGTATATATTATAATGCACAATCGACTGGTGGTGATGTTTTACTAAATACACACAAGCCAGCCTGTCATGTAAGATAGAACAGTATTCCATATACTGAAATACTAACCTTTCTCCAGGTCCCACGTTATTATTATTCTACATTGTTCCTGCGGTTCCTCACTGCCTACAGGGATTTGAAGGCAAAACACAATGTGGGTGTTCACATAAACATTTCATGGAAAGAGGAATAAATGAGGGTGACATCAGATTATTTTTAGCATGTGACTTCAGTATTTTGTTGTTTAAATTTCAGTGCCGTAGAAGATACAGAATCGTATGGAATACTGTTCTCTTACATTACTCGAAGAAGAATTGAGAAAACAGTGTTGCTACAACAAACTGCTTATCTTCATTATGAGGTTTGTAAAAAGGAATCACTGCATAGAAAATCATATAGAAATGGAACAAATTACACATTGTAGTATGGTTATGTTTCAGTTAAGGATAGGGTTAGGATACGGATTAGGTTCATTTTAACTTAGGTTTAGGTTATGGAAAAGGTTATGGTTATGGTTAGGATAAGGGTAAAATTTATGTAAAGGTTAGCGTATGACTAAGGATAAGGGGGACGATGATCTGTATGCTGGATAGGGGTAAAATGAAATGTGGTCTGCACCCACCACCTTGTACACTGCAATAAACATGATCCAATGAAATTTTGGAATGACTGTCTTTAAATTGCAGTCAACGTGGCATCCATGTGTTTTGTTTCCTGCAGCTGAGGAGTCTGCTTGTGGAAGAATATAGCTGATCAGCAAGATAATAGATGAAAATTCTCCTGGTAAATAGAATGGTCTGCATTTCACCAACAGGATCTCCACATCAGATGAACAGTGTTTGTGTACAATCTGAACATCTGTGAAGTAAACACAAACACGCCCTCCTTTGTTCTCCCCCAAAATGCCTGTATGGTACATGCATGTATTTGTACCACAGCTTCTAGACTTTTGTGCGGTAACCATGTCTCTGTAGAAATAAGAGTCAAGGTGGGGTTCGGATCTTGGCTCGGAGCTCATCCAGGTTGATCTCAAGGGATGAATGTTTGTGAGCAGTAAGCTAGGCAGCGTTGGTCTGTTTAGCCTGCTTTCAAGCTTAGAATTTAGCTAGTCTCTCTTGACTCGGTCTCCCAGCCACAGTGGAATTAGCCCTTACTGGTACAGATCCAAGTGTGAGAGACAGTCCAGACTGAGGAATCTTAATGAAAGTTTGTGCTGTACTTTTCCCATCTCCAGCAGTGTGTGTTTACTCTATGTTATAATAGCACACTTTTTTGTATATACAGAGTACATACAGCCCACTAACATTATAATAAAAGAGACATCTGTCACAGTGGTCACCATCTTGCTAGCTATTGTTAAGTTACATCACTCGCTACAGATATGCAGGCTTTTATGAGCTATGTCAAGACTTTGGAGTTTAAGTAAACATGGAGACTCTTATCCCCGCATGCATTATCAATTGTTTCTGTTTTTGCCAGAGTGACTAGGGAGCCAGCCTAGAAAAGCCATTTTCAGTTACTGACTAACTGATACACTTAATAAGGTAACCTTAGGTAGACTAAACGAATACATCGGACAAAACCGCGGACTTATGAAGATATTCAAGATAAATTAACTTAAATTAAATTAAATTTGCACTTTGCCTGCAGTTACATGCTGTTTTTAGGCTTCATGTCTCAGAATCAGAGTAATCTACAGACATGAGACACATATAACAAACCACAAGACTTGGTCTCATCATTGTGTGATGAATTATCAGTGAGAAGTTCAGCTCAGAAAACAGCTAAAATTCACTTGTTTTCAACTGAATTAAATCCCAGCTTTAATGCCAAAGGAGCTTCCAGTGCATGTTAATTTCTCTGTCCACATGTACATACTCAACATGCATGTAGACATTGACCAATCATCAAGAGGGGTGGTGCTAATGATATCACTGACTCTATAACTGGGTTATAGAGGAAAACTAGAAGGGAGGGGCTGTTCGGTCTCTTTCTTTGCTCACACAAATTTCAGAATAAAAGTCCTAAGCGGGGATACTGATAAATGCATAATGGTCTGCTCTTAAACACTCTTTATAATCAATTTCCAATAGGGTTTCTGTTCAGAACTTGTGTATGTCATGCACTTGTTCACTTCTGTCAGCAGCAGATATCGCACATTAATTAGAGGTAGGATAAGATATTGGTCCATGTTGTGTGTTTGAATGCTGTGCACCCCAACCTTTTTATCACCGCGGACCAGTGAAATCATTTTACTGCGGACCCGGGGGTGCCCCTTAATACTCACAAGCTCTACTCCTCTCCTCTCCTCTCAACCACGTATCCGAGAGAGAGAAAAAAATTTCAAAATAAAATATCCTTCTGAAGTTACTACCACCTTTAACACACAACTTTTTTTTGTCCAGGGAGCTTATTTCTGACACTGCATAATGCCTGTATGACAAATGCAAAGCAGTTCCAACAAAACTAGGCTTTGTATTTTTTCCAAATTATTTGAAGTTCATTTTGCCTGAACATGTCTTGATGAAAGGACCACAGAAATACTCCTGTGATACCTTTTTTAGAGATGCATGTTTTTTAACACTGTATGTTATGTTCAATGTGTTTTAAGTCTATAGAGGTAGATTACTTTCATGGAATCAGCCTTAGCTCTCAGTTCTAAGTTCTGAAAATAGCTCCATCAGCTCCACCAGCAACAGAACACTTAAACACTTTAGGCAACGCTTCACTGATGTGAGGAAAGAAATGGTGATGGTGTAAACTTCAGCTACACTATCATATAGCCACTTCATTACCCTCTGTCCTGCAGAAGATCAGTGAAGCATCTTTTAGGCGATCACTGGACTTTAAAATACAAAACTAAGGGCTACAAAGGCAAAACAGTATACCTCATCTGATGAAAAATGAGGAATGAGCGACTGTCAGAACATGACCCAACCTGAGAGAGAAAACAGCTTGGGATTGTAAACTGCTGACTCCTGTTTGAAGAAGCTCATTTGAGACGTTTTTCTGAAGTGTGAGGAGAGCCTATAATGCTATCCTGATTAATGATGGATGGCTGGGTGTTTGTAGTAAGAGCCACATTCAGGGGGGCCCCTTAAGGAGGACACGTATAAGGTTCTGAGTTCTTAAAGATTCATCACTGAGTAAAACAGGAAATATTGATAATGTATCGATATTGACAGCATATGTACATATCAGACATCCTGAAAAAAGACAATTTATAAATTAGACAAGGAGGGAAAAGATGAATTACTTTAATTACTTTAATTATTTATCAAATCATTTTCCTACTTATCGATAAAACCTTGTGTTCTTTTACATTTCTATATTGTAATAAACACTTTTTTTACTTCATTTCACTACTGATATTATTACTTTTATGTTATTTTTCAGATATACTTTATTATTTTATAGCCATAACTATTTTAGTATTTTTTTATTTTAATTTTACTTCACTTTCAGTATTAATTTTATGACATAATTTGAATAATTTGATCTCATTAGATCTTCCATAGAAGTATATGTTGGGGTTTTTGTTTATTTGTTTATTTTCCCCTTGTTTTTATTAAAAAAAAAAAACAGGACAAGTGATGTTTGCTTTGTGCATTAACAAACCCAAACATTACAGCAGCTCACACTTTCATTTTCTAATAATTGAAACTGTGCAAACTACTTAAGAACACAGTGGAAGAAAAGCTACATTTTAACTGTCGATTCAATTCAACACTCATTCTTTACTGCAGTCGTTAAATTAAGTGAATGATAAAGATAGCCATCATAAATGTTAATGGCTGCCAAAGGGTTCACTGAGGTGTTGCCATAAAAGAACAATTTTTAGTTGCTTTACACAGGAAACCATTAAAAGCAGCTACATTTGGAACATGAGTGTAATTAATCTTTTTAAATATAACATTCCAACAGGTTTAAAAAAATTCTGTCTAATGCAAAGGTCAGTCTTAATTGCACTGGTTGTTAACAAAATGTGACTCTGAATTGTTTAAGGAGGAACAGCAGTGTAGTTACTGAAACTGGATCAGAAACACAGTCTGGTAGCTGATATTAAAGATCAGCAGCAGTGTTGTTACTGAAACTGATTCACACAGTATTGTAGAAATTTTGGAATGACTGTCATAACTGACTCCTCAATCGGCATTTTTGAACAGGATAGTGATAGTGATACTGGCGGAGGCCCTTAAACAGTATACCAGCACTGCACTAATTATTCTGGACAGGGCCATGGAAGTAATGTTCCACTGTCATCCGTTATACATGCTAGCTAATACTGTGCTGTTTGGGTAGTATCTTTACAGACAATGATTTGCTCTTGATCATGAATGCTGTGATTAGAGAGTATCCATCATAGATTCCTTCAAATACTGTATCAGTCATAGTTTGAGAACAATCTCCCGAATGGGGGGTGTTGTGCAGAGCATTTAAAACCCTGTTTGTAACACAGCATTAACACACACCTTGCAGCTCTGAAGAGCTTGTTATTGAGATGATTATTTGGATCATGTTTGCTGGCTCAAGGGCAAGGGACTGCATTTTTTCTGTGATAGAAATGAAAAGCTTTCCTTTGTTTGCATCATGGTGACAGCTTTGTTGGGACTCTTGATAGAGCAAATGAAAGTGGTTCATGTATAATCTGGTTCAAACAGTACACTTTGGGGGGATTAGGTTTCAGCAGAACTTTCAATGAAACCTAAATTTAAATTTGACTCTTAATGTCTCCTATTACACCCCTTTTTTGTGGTTTCTTATATAAGGACCTGACAGGTTTTGAGCACCAATCCATATTTAATCTGTACGTATATAACAACAAACAACTCTTTATACAATTGCAATAACCTTTCTTCTCAACTGGTAACTTATTAGTGGATCAGAAGGTTTCAACAGCCTAATTCACCAGACACTTAAAAGAGACCATTCATCAGGTCAGCTCTTCTACCTTTGATTGTTGGTTTCAGACTTTACTGCCCTACCTAAAGTTCTACACAAGGCCACGATTTCAACTGACTGTTAGTATTTGACCATGTTTTGATCATTAAATGTACTTCTTTTTTTGCTTATTATGACTAAACCATTTATTATATTATAAGATTTTATATCCCAAAACTCCAGATAATCCAGAGTGTTTTTGATCTGAAAATTATTTTATTTCATTTTCTATTATTTAATATAATTATTATCTATTAAGTTAATCAAAAAACTTAACAGTTTTCCAAATAAAATAAAAACCTCCTTTAATATATTTTTTTATTTCCTATGTAATTCATAATTCATAAATGTAAATGTGCATATAGATCCATTGTATTGCACACAGGGAAATTTGTTCTCCACATTTAACCCAGCCACACAGTGAAACACACACTCACATACACACTTGTGAATATACTCGGGGGCAGTGAGCGCACTGTGTGGGCAAAGATATAACCCAATATCTTACTCAGTGACATTATTAGCCCTGTCCCCTCTACTGTTTGAGCATGTACACAATGATAGAGTAGTGAACATGCACTGGAAGCTCTGTTGGCATTTTAACTCAAACAGTCTTGTATTTTTTATGATATGTGTATCGTGTCTGCAGGTGACTCTGATTCTGAGATATGAATCCTAAAAGGCAGCATGTAACTGCCACAAAATGTCAATCTTGGGTTCTAAGAGTTAAAAATTAAGGCTACACATGGTTCTTTGCAGGATACAGTAGAACAACAACATTTGGTTTCATAATGAACCTTGTTTGAAAAAGCATAACCACATAACCTCCATTTGGCACTGATTTGGCACAGTAATGCGGTTGTTATCAGCTGGTAATTCACATTTTATGGAAGATCACATTTTAGAACCTGAAAGATTCATTGTATAGTAAATGTAAATTACACTGAGGATAATTGAATATTATTGAGGAATGTATTTGAGTCTTTTATATTTCCTATGAAAGACCCTTTCTATGTTTCTGTTAAGGTCTGTTCATTGTCCATACCAATCATATAAACTGTAATATTACTGCATCTCCAAAAATTTGAAATTTGTAAAAAGTTTGTTCAAAATTAAGTAAACTTTCTACTTGATACTGTCTGATCAGATACTTTGTTTCTGTTTATACTTTGTTTCTGTTTTAACCTTTCTTATTTATTTATTTATTTATTTATTTATTTATTTTATTTCTGTGAAGCTGCTCTGTGACAACTTCAGTTGTGAAGAGCGCTATAAAAAATAAATTTTGATTTTTTTTTGATCAAAAATTAAATCTAAATTAATTAACTTGAGAATCTGAATTTTTATGGGCTAAGCAATGTTGGTGTATGCTATACTGAATTTAAAACAAAAATGCTTAAAACAATTGAAATATAATACACAGTATCTAATCAATATAAAATACCACAAATTGAATTTTCACAAAATTCACATTTTTAGATGCACTAGTACAAACCTTCTTATATTTTAATAAATTAAGCCATATTATTTCCAGATTAAATATTACATTACATTTTTTATTTTATTTATTAAAAACAATTCATATGTTTTGTTAATGTTAATGTGTTAACATATTCACTGTTCCCCTCCAGTAGTAAAATTCTATGAAACATGCCCATCACTCATTCTGTTTAAAAGTGAAAGCATGACCTGGTTTAATTGGTGTATCAGTTGTCATGTGATCCGGTTCACATCTGTATAAGAGAGCAAGCCTTGAGGAGTGAACAGACTCCTGGAGCTGTGCAGAAACCTTGGCTAAACTGTCTCTGCCCCAAACTGACTCAGGTAAGCAAGCTTTACAATGATTCTGAATAATTACAGATTTTTCATGTGTTTATATTATATTATTTATATATTATTGCACCTTCCATGTGTTCTGTTTATCGTTGATGAAGTTTTCTGTGAAAATGTGTTTTAGCTTCATGAAGTATTATCTTGATTTAAATACTGAAGATCAAAAATTGCAAATAGAAAATAGAGAAAAGTAAATAATGAGGTTTATGAATAACATCCTGAATCTGTGAAATAAAGACTGTCAGTAGGTGAATCATGTTCTAACAGTGTGTTAGACGTTTTGCCGGAACGACAGTTTATCTGCTTTCTTTTCAAAAGAGGCAATCTGTTCTCCTGTCTGATGATTTGTCCAAGGGTCAAGGCTGTAGATGTAAAGGAGATAATCTTTATGGGCTCTTTAAAGAAGCACACCATCCATTTCTGATAAATTTCTATGACTTCCTACAGAAACACAGTGACACATCGACAGCCATGCGATCCATCATGATATTCTTATTTCTGTTCCTGGGGTTGCTCTCCCTCACAACGGCACAAGGTAATTCACCTGAAAGCAGGGCTGCCTATGCTATAATATATATATATATATATATATATATATATATGTAACACAATATACACAGAATATATAGCATAATAACAGAATTTCCTGACTCCCATTTTTTTACACATGCCAATCTACTGTACTTCTTCTCAACCAATACACTGTCATTTTGACCCACACTTGTTTATTTGTCATTTTTTCACTTTCCCATTTTCCTCCACTCACTCCCACCATTCATTTTCACACACGCCCCAGCCACTTGCAATTCACCTAAAACCAATCAGTAAACACTTGTTACACCATGCCAAACTCTTACCAACACTTACCAACACCAGCACCCAAACCCTTTCCATAGCAACCACATAGCGACACCTTAGCAACCAACAGCTATACCATAGCAACACAGCAACAGCAGCTTAGCAACAACATGATACCACCTTTGCGACCAACAGCTGTGCCATAGATACACCTTAGGAAGTACTTAGCAACAGCCTAGCAACCACCTAGCAACGAATTAGCAACTGTGGTTACATTTGCATGCACCCAAATAATCCATTAATAATCGGACTAATTGCTCAGGCAGAATACAATATGTTCATGTGTACATATTTAAAGGATTACCACCTTGTTCAATTGTTGTTGTATGAAACTATGGACTAATTTTGATCAATCCCTTGATAACATGGATGAAAACAGCAGGGATTTTGGGTTTGCTGAAATGGTGAAAAGGTGGTCATCTAGTCAAAACATTCCCTATGATGGTCAGCTACCCTATGAGCTGTAATGAGCATAATGTTTGATTGTGGTCATACTTGCTGGTCAACCAGCTGGGTGTGTTGGCCAATCAGCTTGGTACAGCTTGTTTTTTTACATGTAAATGTAGCCAGTATAGCAACCAACTTACAACCAGCTGGCAACACACTGCAAACCCCCTGCAATACTTTAGCAGTGTTTCCTTTAGGAAATACAGTTTTCTAGTTAAAAATGTATTTTTATGGTAATTTTATGGATCTTATTTATAGCACTTTTATTTTCAAGAGTTTAATTTATCTCTCCCTTCTCCACTGGTACAATAGAACTGCCTTACAACTGGTCCTAAAAGTGCTATCCAAGAGGAAATAGGGAGCACAGCAGTGAAGTGTTGATAGTTTTGTTTGTATTAGCAGATAATGTAAGATGTAAATAATACCAGAACAATAAGATTTCTTCTCCCAAAACCTGTTAAACACAGCTGACAGCACACACGGATGTTAAGACAATTAATTGCTATCTTGAGCTTATTTGTAAATCGAGCATTCCAATATCACCCATTCAAAATGCACCCATTATGACTCATTTAAGAGTTGACAGCTGTGGAGTTACAAAAGCTTAGCCATGCTCCCTTATCTTTAAGACAATGACTGATGTATATTTTTTTTTCTGAGAGAAACATAAAAGTTTAACAATGGCCAAATATGGGAGTTTTTTTTTTAACCACAGCTGTTGCAGTATGTATGGTGTATCAGATTATAGATGTTAGGGGGGGTCTTTGTGGACTGTACATTCTCAGAGAAAAAGCTGAATTGTTTCTGGGGTTGTACCTTCAAGTTCACGTCTTCAGTACCTTTAGTTATAGAACTGTTTGTACATTCATGAACATAAATGTACCTGTACAGGACCTCTTTCCTGGCCCTGTACAGTATGTTAATGCTTTCAGTGGAACAACGTTGAAAATGTTTTTGATTTGTTTGTTTTTTTTGTTGTTTTTAAAATATAGGTTCATATGGGGACTGCTGTCTGCGCTATGCAAACAAACTCAAGAAAAACAGGATGAAAAATGTGGTCAGCTACAAAAAACAGGAGCTGGATGGGAGCTGTAACATTCGGGCCATTCTGTGAGTGCAGTATATGAATAAATGTACACTGAGGCAAACAGCCAAACACAGTGAATCAATTTAATGCATCATCATACTTAATTATTCAACCCCACATAATTGCAAATACACTTATTGACATAAAATGCACAAAGAATGAGTTATTGGAATGGATGGAATCTTTCTATGTGTGAATGTAAGGGTGATCGAATTATGATTAAAATGTTAGAGTGAGAGTATACATTTACTTCAGAAAACAGTACATTTGAAAGGAGGCTCAAGTAAAGGAACTGTCGGCTTCCTCTAGCCTGATACAAGATGAAATACAGTTGGGTATGGAGGCATACAGCTTTGGCATCATGCAGCAAATTTACCCACAGATGTTGCAGCTGGGCCTGCAGATCCTGCACACTCATATGTTGCTGAAACTGGCATCCCAACTGCTCCCATAAATGCTTGATTGGTGATAAATCTGGTGAGCTTGCAGGGCAAGGAAATTTTACAAGCCTTGCGAAACCCTTGCTGTGTGTGGGAGCATATTCCTGCTGAAAAATGTCAATTGGAAGCCCTGCCATGATGTCCTGCAAATATCACTAAGCTGTTAGTGTCCCTCATGTCACTACTAGGGGTGACCAACTGTTTTATGCAACGCTGCCCAGATCACACCAGCAGTTGGAGCAGTGTGTCTCTCCACAGCAAAGGCAGGATTGAAGTGCTCATCACAAGACATCTATACTTAAACCTAACCATCATCAGATCCCAAACAGAAACTGGATTGCAAAAGATGATACAGTTCCAGTCCATTGCAGTCCAGGTTTCTTGTTCATAGCACTACTGCAAACAAAGGTGACGGTGGCTTGGTCGGAATGGCCTATTTGTTAAAACGACCATCCCTTCTCATCGTTTGTCAATTGGGGAAAAATGTCTTCAGGTGTGTTGTAGATGCATGTCTAGTAGTCAAAACAAACTCCCATCAAGAGGTACACCACCCATTTGTAGCCTCTGAGAGCCTTTTTTAGAGCAGTGATGGAAGCAGGTTTCTTGTGCCAAGACCCAGTGTCTTATCAGACCACACCTGTAATCAGTTACATATTTGTCTGAGACACAACTGCATGCAGAGTTTTGCAGGAAACCAACATTTACTTTTGGTTCTAATGAGTGTATATGGAAATTGACCTCTTGCTGTGTAAGAAGCATGTTGAGAATATTATTGGAATTCAGTCAAAAAGACTTACACAAATCTTAAATATCTCTCCTCAGGTTCAAGATGAAGAAAGGCAAAGTTATCTGTGCAAACCCCAGAAATGAATGGGTGAAGAATCTGATGGTTAAAGTCGACCAGACTTCAGTGAAGAGTTAGGGAACGTGAGAAAGGTAACAAAATGGGTTAACATTAACATATGATAATCTTATACACTCTGAAAAAAGGTGATGTAGAGTTCTCCAAACAGCAAAAGTATACGGTGTGATTATGGGCACTCCTTCTAATGCATTCACCTACTTTTACACTGCACCCAATGCTGACACAGAAGTATTGCAAATAGAAAAGGACTTTCTGAAGCAGATAAACATGAACCTTTTGGCATCATACCTACAGGTTTGGGCTACAGGGGCATAAAGCGCCCCCTGCATTGAGTTGTGAAGCAGTAGAACTGTGGTCTCTGGAATATTGGCGCTCCATTTCTTTTGGGATGAGTTGGGGAATTGGGGATATGGTGGTATGGTGATCATCCAACATCTTAACCTGATTAATGCTCTTGTCGACTAGAAAGTCATCACTGGACAGTAGAGACAGAAGAGACAAAAGCAAGATAAACCCGTTTTAATACCCTTGATTTCAGAAGAGGGTGTCCCAATACGTTTGTCCATGTAGTGCACTTCACAGCCTGCCATGGCAGACCCATAGCTCTGCATATTCAACCTGCCCAGTCCAGCTTATTGGCTACCCTAGCCTAACCCTTCATGAACATCAAGTATCCCGGATGGAGAATACTTGGGGAAAGTGGAGCATCCAAGACCTGGATTTGACTGTTCAACATATTGGCATATATAATTACAAACTTTGCTGTGCTTCTTTCACCCTGATTTATAATAGTCAGGTAGCAGGTATTATGTGGTTGGTGGGTCATTCTCAGCACACAGTGACACTGACATGGTGATGGTGTGATTGTGTGTGTGGTTCTGGTATGAGTGGACCAGACACAGGGGTGCTGCTGGAGTGTTTAAACACTGTCCACTCACTGTCTATTCCATTAGACAGTTCTACCTAGTTTCTCGACCTTGTAGTTGTGAAGTCAGAGACAGAAGCTCATCTGTTTCAGAGCAGTTTGTGCTGATCATCTTCTAGTCCTTCATCAGTTGTCACAGGATGCTGCCCATAGGACAGTGTGGATATTTCTGGTTGGTGGACTGTTATCTGTCCAGCAGGGACAGTGAGGGGTTTAAAAATTCCAGTAGCACTGCTGCATCTGACCCACTCAGAACAGCACAACATACACTAACAAAGTGCTGACAATGACACACCATGTACATAGTACCTGCTCTCTGGTGGTCCTGACCATTGAAGAACAAGGTGAAAGGAGGATAACAAAGTGGACAATGAGTGTGGACAAAGAGGTGGACATAATGTTATGGTTGATCGATGCATATCAGTGGATGTTCTGGAAGAAAACTAAACCATGAATATGCTATGATATAGGAGAGTATTCTACTTCTACATTATGAACGCAGAACATTTTCTAAGGTGAACAATCAAGATGCGTTAGAACCATGTATTTGTACATCTGCCCATCAAATCATTGTAAACTAAAAGCATTATTTATTTGTTTCTTTGCAGGATTCAGTGGGCAAAATGCTTTAACCTTAGACCCTGAGGATGCCAGCACCTCAAGAATGCTGTCGTTCTACCCACGCAGAATCTCAGAATCCGCTTTGGCGTAGTGGCTACCCAGCATGCATTTCAACCATGTGTTAATGTTAATTTTCTACCCACAATAAGCTGTTCAACTTCCACTTCTCATGGTTTCCACATAATATTATTGTCCACTGCCTGCAGCCCAGTAGCCAGAGCCCAAATATGGTTGTGACAGTAAGAAGGGCTGCACATTGTAATAGTATAAGCTTTTAAGTGATATGGAATGTCTATAAATGCGCACTCTTTTATGGCTAACAGCTTTGAGGTAGCTGATAACATTATAATCCAAACATGGGTGGAAGAGATTTGCAATCAGATCAAATATTTTCCACCTGTTTCTTTATGACATTACCCATAATGACAGTGCATATTTCATTGGGAGTAACCTTTGAGCTTGTACTGTGTAAGTGTATATTGTCTCCTTTTATATGTTCATTTTATGCAAATTAATTATCATAATTGTTGCTGTATCAAAGCTGAATGGTTTGTAAATTTTCCAAATTTCTATTCCAAGTTAAATACTCATGTATACTCAACTTTGTGTCCACATCCTGCTTGGTTTAGAAGACAGTTTTCGAGGCTGCAAAAGTTGGTGATGACCTTCTGTAAGTTTTAACAGATTTATACTTTCACTTTCAGCCATGCTGTAAATGTCAATGTGTTCACTTTATTGTAACGATAAGCCTGTAAATCTTTCACTACTGCACAACTGACTGGAATTTGTTATGGGAGTTTCCTTTCTTGTTTAAATTACTACTGTTCAGATAAAATATTTTTGTATTACCAGTCAATATTTGTGTTTATACATTACTAATAAATCAGTATAATTTCACCTTGTAATTTCCTCCAGAATCAATAAAGTATCTATCTATCTATCTATCTATCTATCTATCTATCTATCTATCTATCTATCTATCTATCTATCTATCTATCTATCTATCTATCTATCTATCTATCTATCTACCTATTCATAGATCTATCTATCTATCTATGAATCATCTAAATCAAATCAAATTAAAATAAATTTGCATTCAGCTTTTTTACAACTAATGTCAGCGTAGTAACAGAGTAATAACAACACATGGAAGAACAAATAAAGACATAAACCTCCCAGTGAGCAAGCCAAAGGGTAACAGTGGCAAGGAAAAATATATTCAGGTGTACTGAACTAATAGTTTGATGGTGGACATAATAGTAACAGTAGCAGCTAAATAGGGTCTGTGTAAACTTCTACATATTTGGAGACATCAGGTGGGAAACTAGTCCAGGTCAAGTAGTCAATGAGATGTGGTGGCCGGGGGGGTTTGGTGTCCTTCTCAGATGGAGCAGGGGAGCTCAAGGTTAGCCTTTCATCAGGCCAGGCCAGTTGGTCATCGTTGACTTGAAAATGGTACAGAGATGTAATTAATTTGGTGTTTAGATTTATGGGGAACAGAGAATGTAAACATTACCAGAGTGTGGTGAGTGACTAGGAAAAGCTGTCCTAGTAATGCCTGTGTGTTGGTCAAATGATATATCTGAATCAATTATGACATCTAAATTTTTTGTTGGGACAGTTAACCTAATTATCATGGGCATAGTTTATTCCAAAAGAAGTAACTGTAGCACTACTAGTAATAGATATGGTGTCAAAAGTAACAGCCGCAGGAGTACCAGTAATGGTAGAAGCATTAGTATCAGTATTTTGGTATTAGTGGTATTAGTAGTACCAGTAGTATTAGTATTAGTAGTAGAAGTAGTAGTTTCAGTAAAAGTAGCATTAGTACTAGTAGTAAAAACAGTAGTAGTAGTAATAGTAGTAGTATCAGTAGCAGCAGTATCACTTTGTTTTTTCAACAGGATCCCCTGGCACCTTCACTGTTTAAGTGACCAATACCGATTGTATCCCACTGGGAATTTTCACGGTCCTCCTGATGCCTAGATCATCCCTAATGGTTCTAGTATCAGTAGTATCAGTATTAGTACAGGTCATAGCATAGGTAGTACTCATAGTAATAGCAGTAGTACCAGTAATAGTAGTAGTTGTAGTAGAAGAAGAAAGAAGAAGAAGAAGAAAAAGAAGAAGAAGAAGAAAAAGAAGTAGTAGTAGAAACAATAGTAGCAGTAGTAATAACAGTCATTTCAGTAACAGTAGGAGTTCTAGTATTAACAGTAGTAGCAGAAGTAGCAGTGGTAGTAGTAGTAGTAGTAGTAGTTGTAGGAAACTCACAGTTATAGCAACAAAAGGAAAGCAAGGCACTCGGTGAAAAAATAGATACATTAACAGTACAGATATCAAGTCTAGATTTTGCAAGTGGGACAATGGAAGAAATATTGCACATAGTTATGCTTCAATGAAAACTCTAGTTTAAACTGTTTGTGTGTGTATCCATGTTCTGCTGAGAGCAATGTTGCTTGTAGAGTCTAACATCCTTCTGTCTCCCACCACCTGCACTGAGTCTAAGGGGCTTCCCAATACAGAACTGGCCCCCTTTGATAGTTTGTTCAATCTTTTCCTGTCTACTCAATAAAAGACTGTAGATGCCACCACTGTGTCAAAGAAGGTCCTCAGGAGTGCTTCCTGCACATGACCTCAGTTTCCTCAGAAGGTGGAGTCTGCTCTGGCCTCTTGTGTAATGTGCAGTGGTGTTAACTGACCAGTCCAGTTTGGTGTTTAAGTGAACACCCAGGTACTTGTAAGAGTCCACTCTCTCAATTTCCATTCCCTGGATTTTCACTATTAGATGGGTGTGTCTGCATGTCAGGAAATCCACCACCAGTTCTTTGGTCATCCCCACATTTATCTGGAAGTGGTTCTGCAAGATAAGATATTTAATGTTCAACTGTATAAACTTAGTTTTGTTTTGTTTTTTTTGGTTTTTTTTTTTCAAATATTCACTCCTTTGGTATTTGATGCCAAAAAGTTCCAAAAAGGTTGTTAGTGGTTTTTTGAACTTTGCACTGATAACAATCTGGACAGTCTGTTTCCTCTGTGGCCCCGAGGATAAGATGTCCATGATTTCCAAAAACAATTTGAAATGTGGACTCGTCAGACCACACGAGACTTTTCCATTTTGCATCAGACCATCTTAAATGAGCTTGGACTCAGAGAAGTCATCTGCATTTCTGGGTGTTCTTGATATATGGCTTTCGCTTTGCATGGTAGAGTTCTAACTTGCAATTGTAGATGGAGCGACAAACTGTTCACAGACAATGGTTTTCTGAAGTGTTCCTGACACTCACCTGTTTCCAATTTCACCTGTGGAATGTTCCAAACAGGTGTTTTTTTGAGCATTCCTCAATTTTCCCAGTCTTTTGTTACCCGTCTGTCAGGGTTGGGGTGCTGGACAGACAAAGACTAGGGAAGGGGAGGTAAATGCTGGGGTTGAGGATTTAATAAAATAAAGAAAATCAAACATGGGATACTAACAAACAAAATCTATAACACAGGATACATTAACACTGAATCTAGACAAAAGAACAAATGAAACACATGCTAACTGACTTACTGACCAACTGACCAAATGACCTCACACATGAATGAAACAAAAAGGACTGACAAAGACAAGCTGAGATAAATGGTCTTAAATACAAACACAACATTGACCACATCTGGGATATGATAAGGAGGGACAGGGTTACAAATGAGAGACAGGTGGGAATGGGCGGAGCAAGGGAGGAAACAAGACCGAAACAAACACATGGGAACAACTTTTTTGAAATGTGTTGCAGTCATCAAATTCAAAAACAATAAAGTTTATCCATTTGAACAATAAATATATTGTCTTTGTAGTGAATTCAATTAAAGATAGGTTGAAAAGGATTTGCAAATCATATTTTGTTTTTATTTATGATTTTTTTTGTTTATATTTATGATCTATACAACATACCAACCATTGGAATTGGGGTTGTATTTCTGTGAGTATATCAGCTATGGCTTTTGGAGCATTATTTTACCATCATCATCATCATCATCATCATCATCATCATCATCATCATCATCAGTGATGTTCCTGGAAGCATCAGCACTAATACAGCTCATAAATATTAGATCACCATTGTTTCTTCAAGTATTTTAACTGGCATATCATTTTCAGTGCAATTCAACGTAAAATACTTCCATTGTGAGTCATGAAACCTTCTAGTCATCATTTGTAGGGGCTGCAAATTCCAAGTGTTTTGTTAGAATATGTACTGAGTGTGACCTATAGGCCCGTGTGTTACCACTGTGACCAGAGATGTTAGCATACTTTCACTTTCTGTGCAGCACAAAAGAGTACCTGATACAGACACAGTGCAGTTTGCTTTAGAGGAGAATCAATCAACTGGATTACACTGTCACTGCCTCTGGACTGCAATCATTCAAGGATCAGTACCAATGACCTGATTCCTTCTGTCCCAAATCCTAATGGAAGCATGATCATTTTTTTCATGCTCATTTAAGTATGTTAAAGATATAAGACCATGCCGCCTGCTAGTATCACAGGCTCCGGTGGCGTGCATGTTTGAGCAGCATGCCTGTTGCCCTGGGGCTCATATTTTTCAGTAGTTGCCAAAGTTACATCTTTTCTTCACGGCTGTTTTTGTTTCCCTGCTGGAAATGAAACCCCACTGGCTGAGGCATGTTGGTTCAGATAGCATCTGAGCAAGGCGCTTCCTCAGTGATTGATAGCTTCCAGTCTTACATTTTGCTCAAATTTATTCGAATGTTGAAAAACTCAAATTTCACGTGGTGGTAAGTTTCAGTTGTATAACTTATCATTAAATTATTTCCAATAGTTATTTATTTTAGTTATTGATTTTAAGTCTGTTTAAGTCTTTTCCATCTTGACAAATAACATGAAGTATGAAATTCATGCGTGACTCAGGGAGGAAATCAGAGGGAAACAGGTTATAAAATAGTCTACAGCCAGTATTTATTCAGGTGATGTAGTTACAATGCTTATCAGATTTGATCATTTATCATTGTATTTCTTGTGGGAACAAGTGGGATTTTCTCACAAACTAGATCTAAACAAGCATGACAGATCACAGCCTAGGCTGTACTGGTGGTGAGTTCTTTCTGCTAAATAAATCAACAGGTTTATCTTCTTTCATGCAACAGTTAAATGTCATACAGTGATGCTACAAAATTTGTGAACCCTTTATAATTTTCTATATTTCTGCATAAATTTGAACTAAAACTTCATCAGATCTTCGGAATTCCCTAAAGTAGACAAGGAGATCCAAATCAAAGAAAGGTGACAAAATATTACACTTTATCTACTGAGCAAAATGATCCAATATTATATTCCTGTGAGGGATCGCCGTCTCCCTGTGCTCATGCTACAATGAACAATCCAGGACACAAGAGGGGCATTTACTTGCATCTTGGAGAGCAGGCCAAAGAGTATTGAAAGCACTTTAGAAGTCAAAAAACATGACCCTCTCAGTCCTGGCGGGCTTGTCCAGGTGATCGTGGACTCAGTTGAGCAGGTAGAAGATGGCGTCCTCAACTCCCAAGCAGTGCTTATAGGTGAACTGGAGGTGGTCCACAAATGACAACCATGATCAATATCACCAAGATTTTATTTTTAATACTGTACATTTCAGCAAATGAGAGAGAATGAAACAACACTCACAATAAGAATAAATAAAAATAACTAATTATCACAGATAGACTTCAAATTTCTAAGAAAATAAATGCATTTCTGGATTTTTTTTTCAATTGCCTCCAGGTTGATTCTGCCCTGATTAATGATGGCAAGCTGTCCTTGCCCATGATACTCCTACTATGTTTCACTGATGGGATAAGATAAGTTTCCCTTTCTGTATATACACTACAAATTTTTAGAACACTCAATATGGGTTCTGAAACTTTTGACCGATAGTGTACATTTATTATGTAGTGGCATGTTGTTAATCAAGAGATCACATTTCACCTTCTGAACTTGATTTGTTTTACAGGTTTATAATGAACTTCAACATTATGACCACCTCATTGTTTCTACACTGACTATTCATTTTTATCAGCTTCACTTCTTCAGTGTTCAGGACACTACAGGTCCACCTCATAGCAGGTATTAATTGGGTGATGGGTCGTACTTAGCACTGCAGTGACACAGACATTATAGTGGTCATGTCAGTGTCACTGCAGTGCTGAGAATAACCCTGTGGGGTCCTGAACCTTGAAGAATGGGGTAAAAAATGTATACTGATAAACAAATGAAAAGCAGTCTATTTATAGAACTACAACAGAATCTGATAAAAATGAACAGTGAGTGTAGAAACAAGGAGGTGGTCATAATGTTGTGGTTGATTATAAACCAGTAAAACAAATCATTTTTAGACAGTCATTGTGCTGTGATCTGATCTCTTGATTAACATCATGCTACTGCATAATACACGTTCACTACTTGTCAAATGTTTCAGAGCCCATAATGAGTGTTCTTACACGTTTGACTGGTGGAGTTCAAACCTTCTCATTTAAACCAAAAAGGTCTATTTTGATCTCATTTGTTCACAAAACATCTGTTCTGGCTTGTCCATGTGATCTTTATCAAACTGCAGACGGGCAGCAATGTTCATTATGGACAGCAGCAGCTTTCTCCTTGCAGCCCTGTCATGCACACCATTGTTGTTCTGACTCGTTTGGACTCATGAACATTAATATTAGCCAATGTGAGAAAGGCCTTTAATAGGTTAGAAGACAATTCTGATGGGTTCACAAACTTTCAAGCACCACTGTAAATACTATTTATTACACTATATATGTGACATGATGGACATAATGATGGACATGTTGAATCTGGACTACACTGCACTTGTAGTTTTATATCCTTTGGTTGGTTGGTTACATTATTGTTTTACACAGACTTTACACAGAATCTATGTGTGTCACTGTTCATACTTACCGAAAAATGTACATCTGTACATGTACATCTGAGTGCTTGTCCCTGAAGCTGATGCTGACTCAGACAATCATTCTCTGTTACTGAGACACTTGGCACTCTACAAATTCTATTGCAGTTCTATTATTATTCTTTTTGGACTGCATTTCTCTTTGTGACTCTTTCTGGGTGTATGCAATTCAGTTTATTTTCTAGGGACAAAGCTACTCATCATCCAGTGTAGTACTATAAATGTATTTACTGTATGTCAGACCTTGTATCTCCATTTTTGGAGATATGTTTCTATTTTTTAACATAACATGAATCTTACAGTAATTCACATTGTGTCAAAATTTCATAATGAATGAATGGACCAATAGAAATGTTCCAAAATGACCTGGAATAAAAGGTATTTACATTGACTTCCATTGAAAGTTAAAAAGGGTTTTTTTTTTCATATATTTATAACTAAAATGTGTCCCTAGAATGTGCACACGCTTCCTTCATACATATATTATGAGCTCCCATCCAGTGGTGGTGCTGTTTTACCCAAAACACACAAACAAGCCTCCAAACTTAAGCCTTGGCACAGCATGCTGCATTTGCCTGATATGGAGCTCAAAACAAAAGGAATTCATAGATGGCAACTCGTGCAGAAATGGTAAGAATTTCATTCTACTGTGGTTATGTTTAGGGTAAGGGTTAGGTTCAGTTTAGGTTCAGTTAGGCTAAGGATTAGGATAGGTTTATGTTACATTTAGATTAAGTTTAAACTGCAGTTATGCTTAATGTCATGGCTAGGATTAGGTTAAGTTTAGGTGGAGGTGCTGGTTCAGCAAATAAAATTGCACTGGTTGCTTCATACCATTCTCTGTTCAATTTGTTTGATTTCGGCGTATCTGGGTTGTATTAGTAAATCGTTCATATGCACAAATGTTGTCCTATATTTAGTTCACATTGTACGATTTCTGAAAAAAAAAAACCAACATTTGAGTGACATGTAGGAATTCCTTTTGAAACCAGTCTGACTGTGAAAATGGTATGGGTAGTTAGCAGACTGGTGTGTGATGCCCTTTATTTCAACCAGTCACTCTTATAAATGGGACAAATATCCATCCCCTTTGTTCAAATCGCAGCTTCAAACTAATGTTCTGTTCAATCTAATATGTGTGAAACAGCATTGAACTGAATGGGTTTCAATTGGTCTGATCTGGGACAGATCGTTATGTTAGAACCATTTGTGTATTAACAATAGTAGCAGTGGATTATAGCACATGCTGAGCCTTGTTACTGCCTTGTCCTCTCAGGGAAAAAAAAATCCCTTTTAAGATTAAGATCTGAACAGATTTCCACACAATTCTACACATCTGATATCACATACATGCATTCCTGAAACCTCCTTTTGAAAACCTGCCTGGACAGTGAGAGATCAATCAGCGGTGTTGTAAGACAGGGCCCAGGGCTATGCCAAGATTACACTAACAGACATTCACAAGAAGTTCTGGAACATGTAGGCTCAATACCTGACCAAGCATTGAGGGAGCACAGTAAACTCTCCTATTATGTTATAGTAGAGAAAGTACATGTCAAAGGCTTGATTTGTAGCCAGTTGAATATAAATTAAGTCTGGCTTCTGGGGTTAACACAAACACGAGTGATTCATAGACATTTTATGGTTCTTCTAGCATTGCTGATTCCATAAAATAATGATGAATTAAAAGCATCAAGAATGTACTGAGAGTTCTACTCTACATGAGAATTTCTCTGAGGTGACCATCACTCATATTGTGGGCATCAAGCTGTCAAAGAATCTGCAAGCACACGTTAATCACTCTGCAATTTAACGACAGACATTAATAGGCCTTAACAAACACATCCACAAATGAATTTGTAAAGAGTATGCATTTGCACGTTTCTTTTCTCACCACAGATATAGCAACATTTAAGAAGACTGAATGAGGCAGCAGTGCTGTTGGAGTGCTTAAACTCCGTGTCCCCTTTCTCTCCACTCTATTAGACACTCCTACCTAGCTGCTCCACCTCGTAGATGTAAAGTCAGAGACAGAAGCTCATCTGTTTCTGCACAGTTTGTGTTGGTCATCCTCTCGTCCTCTGTCAGTGCTCACAGGATGCCGTTGGCTGGATTTTTCTGTTTGGTGGACTGTTCTCGGTCCAGCAGTGACATTGAGGGGTTTAAACACAACAGCAATGCTGACCATTGAAGTTCAGGGTGAAAGGAGGATAAGAAAGTATGCAACGAGATGAAACAGATGGACTACAGTCTGTAATTATAGAACTATAAAGTGCTCCTGCATGGTATGTGGAGCTGAAACAATAGGTAGTGAGTGTAATGTCGTAATGTTATGGTTGATTGTTGTATTGAAAACCCTCCTCTCATATGGCCCACAGGTTCCAAAACATATCTTGGCCACTTCTGGCAAAGACCTGGTCGTTGGCACTGGTGAGCCAGAAGTTGCCGTCATATTAAAAATGATAACGGTCCACGTTGTGAAGAAGGGGTGTCAAATTGTGTCCAAAATTGGCTGCTGTGGCTTCGGGATTACATTGTAACCACCCGGAAACATGTGGTCAGGTTGACTTCAAGTTGTCTGTTGTCTGTCAAGTCTGAAGACACACCAGGATATTTGGGTTACAGTACTAAAGCACACAGAATGTATGTGCAAATAGATGAAATCTAACAGTACTATTTTCTCTGCAAGGAATGAACAACAGACTGGTCAGCCTGGTCAAGCTGGTTATAGTGGTTGACCAGTTGAGCTGTTGACCAGCATAGGATATGTTCATGTTTGACTTTGTGTGTTTAGCTGGTCTACAAACATGATTGACCTCGTCAAGCTGGATCACCTGTATGTCCAAACATGACCATGTTGGTTAACAACCATGATCAGTATCAATAAGCTAAAAACAAGTTAATAACAAATAAGAGAGAATGAAACAACACTCCATAAAATATCAATAGAACAAATAAAACTAACCAGTTATCACAAATAGACTTCAAATTAATAAGATATTTCTGGACTTTTTCCCCCAATTGCCTCCTGGTAGGCTCTGCCCCGATCCTGACCCTGAACAGAATAAAGTGGATAAGACAGTGGCTGGATGGATGGATGGATGGATGGATGGATGGATCAGTGGGTAAATGGATGGATCAATGGATCAGTGGATGTATGGATTAGAACTTTAAAATTGGATTTGCTTTTACTATCTGAGTACCTGGTTTCAGACATGCCTGTATTGACTCTGTATTGAGCAACTTGAGACTTGAGACTGTGGACTTGGATCAAGACCTTAAATTGCACAAGTTCATGCTTCATGCTGAAAAACAAGTAAATGAGGTCTGTTATTCAAAAGGAAATGTGTGTCTGGTTGAGATCACAGCTATAACAGTATGAGTGTGCAGTTCAATAAGAAGGGGTTTCACATGTTTTTCTTTCTTTCATCTCACTATTATTCAAAAATTCACTTTTTTGCAAGTAGATGCTGCCCCCTGCAGGTGAGTGGAAGACTCAGAAAATCACACACTGCAGTTTATCTTTATTACTGTATCTGAATGTTTGATGGTTTAACTGGTCTTTAAGTATGATCAAGTTAGACAACCAGTATGACCCTGATTGACCATTCTTGTTGACCAGCAAGACCACACTGGTTGACCAGTATGACCGGCTTACCCAAGCTGCATAACGACCAATTCCAAGATTTTTGACACCTATGACCAGCAGGTCCAACCTAGTCAACCAGCATGACCAGCAACACCAACCTGGCTGACCAGAACAACCAAGCATAACCAAAATCAATTGCATCTTGACAGTAAAGGGTATTTTTTCTTCTTGATGATCAGCTTTCCAATGACTTTGACCATCAACGACCATTTTAGGCCATGGTCTAAAAGGTGTAGGTGTAATTAATTCAGATCATTCTGCAAAAGTTAGAAAGATAAATTATACAAAGACAAGGTAGATATTTTTTAATAAATAAATTATTTATTTTCCTCTACAATTAAAAACGTTTTCAGTAAGACAAGACTTATGATTTGCTTGGGTATTAATAAGTTAATATATGTAACAAATATTTTACACTGATTTCAAATATAGCATATCCCAGCAGTATGTAATGTTGTCTCAATTATGTTAATATATAAATTAGAATAGTTACATTAGTGACATTGCTATACATAAATATCACCAAAATACAACTTGCAAGAGTAATGTGTGTTAGTACATGAATTAGGTTGGTATATACAGTAGTAGCATTTGGCCTAAAGATGTCTCATTGGTAAGCATTTAGGCCACCTAGCAAAGTTATTTGGCAGTCTTGAAGCGTATATTAGTTTGGAGTAGGGCTGGGCCATATGACTAAAAACTGGTGGTATACAATATTATGCTGTATATTTACAGAATTTAAAGAATACCCTTTAATTATGATGTTCCTATGGCATAATCTATATAAGACTGTACTCTGGCGAGTGGTGTCCCTCTGGAAAGCAAACATTTCCCTTACAAACCACCAACTTACACACTTTATTGGAATTAAATCACACACAGAGATGCGTAACAGGTATTATATTACAATATAGCCATTTTTAAATCTTGTACAAGTTATATCTCGATATATTGATATTTTTACAATATATCGCCCAGCCCTAGTTTGGAGTAAACAGTTGTCATTAGTATTTTATTGATTCTGATTTTATTTGACTCATTTCTTTCCCTTATTTGTCAGCACCATTGTCTTTTTTTCTAATACACATTGGCAGAATATAAAAAGGGCACCAGTCAAATGCAGGTAATGGTCACTGGTCAATTCAGCTTTTTCAGTGAGATCTTTCACTGCTGCTTGTAAGTATTCCAGATTTTTAAATATCAGTTAAATTATGAACAACAATTAGGTGCACTCACTGGTACACTTGGCATTGTATAGTGAGGTGCCAAGGAAGTTCACAGCCTCCAGGTTCCATGCTACTGATGGGCGATGTGGCTTCAAATGAATATGATTATAAATTGAATAGTGTACCTCGATAATGAACAATCATTTTAAAAAACGATGGACGAGGTATTTTTCTTTTGTACATGTTGCTCTGTTTTTTTCTCCATGTTGCAAATTGGATGGATGCACTACTATGTTCATAATGGGACAGTAGCAAGCTTGTTGACTTCATATCAGGCACAAGTGAGAACAGTGTGGAACTTCTGTGTTTGTGCATTTATGCCATTTTAGGCTAGAAGCATACTTGCGGTTTGGCTGTGCATTCATGTAAACATAACTGTGAACATAACTGTGCACATACTTGCCTATGTGTTATGTGTGTTTTTGGAGGCCTCGACTAGAAGGCAGACCAGAGAAAACTGACAAGGTTTCCACATCGACTTTTAAAATAATACTGCTCACAGGCCAGTGGTTCTGACCAGCATATTAGTCACTGTGCAATGGGTAATTGCCAAATTATGCACACAGTCTATGCTGATGCCTGCACTGCCCTTCTAGCATTTTTGAGTGTACTAGACCTTGTGTTGACTTCATAGGACGCCTATAATGGATGTGCTGAATGGATGCAAGATACATGTGGCAGCCATGATGCGCACATTTATGTGTAGTTAGCCAAAGGTAAGTTTCTAGCCTCAAGACATTTAAGCACAACATTTCATTCAAAGTATATGATATTGAACAGATAAACAAAAACAATGTCATTCCTGTCATGTGTATGATTATGTAAGAGATTCTTTAGGCCAGTTTTGAGTAAATTTTGGATAATTGCCCAACGCTATTCTGTGTCTTATTGGTGGTCACTGCAGTTACAGGTATTGGGTTTATATTCGCTCAAATTGTCTGCATATATTAACCATAGATCTGCACCAACACTGTCTTTCTTTGCAATGCCTGTGACTCCTTGGATGCTTAAGATGTCACTTGAGATTTCAGAAGATATAGTTATTTCCTGCAGTGTCTTCACAGGATAGAACACACAGAAGAGTGGTCCTGTTTCCGCAGAGCCGCAATTGGATGGGACCAGCGTCGCAATCTGGGCTGGAAGTCTTTTGGGTACAGGCTAGTGTACCCCACGGCTTCTACAGTGCTCCTCCTTTGGACACGATGCAGGACAATGCGGTACACTCCAGTTAAAGGGCTCTGGCTGTCCAGGTGTGCATTGTTCTTCAGGTGGATCTCTGTGATGCCCAGCTCCTCAAGTATTGCCTTGACCGACTGCTCATCTGAGCTGAGCACCCGTGAGGAGTCTGCAAGGTGCTCTGGTGTGGACATGGCAGGAGCATATGGCTGCAGATACTCAATGTCCTTCAGCCAGATGCTGGACATGACCTTGGTCAAGGGGGAACGATCTGCAGGCACCTGCCTGAGGAGGCCTTTGATGACATTCCGGCAGGGGTCTGGAACGTACGAAGGAATGGCATAGGCACCCTGAAGGATGCACAGCTTCAGATTGCTCAGACTGGTCCCAGAGAAGGGAAATGTGGCTGTGACCATGAAGTACAGCAGCACGCCCAGAGCCCAGAGGTCCACAAAGGGTCCCACGTAGCCATTATCTTTGAAGAGCTCAGGTGCTGCATAAGGTGGGGAGCCGCAGAACGTGGTCAGGACCTGGTCAGGTTTGCACTCAGTGCTGAAGCCAAAGTCACCCACTTTCACAGTGAAGCTGGCTGTGTAGAACACATTCTCAGCCTTCAGGTCTCGGTGGATGATGTTGTTGTCATGCTGAGTTTGGATTGGATTACACAGAGATGTTTATTGTCTACAACTGTCAACAACTTAACTTCAATCTGTATCCACAAAAGTCAAATAAGCCACTCACCATGTGCCTGACTGCAGACAGAATCTGAGAGAACACGAGTTTGCTCTCCATGCCAGACAGTCGCCCCCTGGTGGAGATTCTGGAGTATAGCTCTCCTCCAGCAGCATACTCCATCACTAGATGCAGTCTTCTGAAGGTCTCCACTACCTCGTACAAGCGTACAATGTTGGGATGTGACAGTTTCTCCATGCAGCTGATCTCAGACGCAAACAGTCTTTGGGAGTGCCTGTCCAGACGCACCTTGTCCAGGATTTTGACAGCGACCCGCTCTTGGGAATGAGAAAAGAGGTAAAGAGGAATGGGTTAGGGATGAGAGAGAGTGAGAGGGAATGAAAGTATGATGAATGAAACAGAAATATTTTGTCTGTAAGAGAGTCTTGGGTTGAAACTGGAAAAAGTAATATAGTTGGTAGACATAGTGGGTAACAACAGTACCTTTCCAGAGGCAGACTATGGTTTGATTCCCCAACCAGGCCAGTATACCGTGTCACAACCAAGAGTCCTTATGCAAGACTCCTAATTCTATTCTTCCCTACTTTTAAAGTAAAAACAACTACTGCAACTATGTAGTTAATTTAAGACCAAGAAATTCAATTTCTCATTATACCTTTGGTGAGGTCATGGATGCCCAGTCTGACATGGGAGAAGTTCCCACTGCCGATCTCCCCTCGGAGGTCATACAAGCCGATACGGCGACCAAAGGTCAGGTCATTAATCACTCTCTCAGAGTTGGTGAGGTCATAAATGACCTGCTCAAACGCTGTGCGTTTGGCCTGTGGCTCTGAAGCATCTTTTCCTTTCTCCAGGCCTTTTCCCCTTCTCAGCTCTTTCATCCGGGCCTCCTCTTGCCAGGCCAAATTGGGGATGAGCTCTTTGCAGTGGGATGGCATGGTGTGCTGAGCCACTTTCCCTGGAGAGGTGGAGAGAACCAGGGGGAGACAGCATGAGGATGTAGAAAGGGCATATGTCATAAATGTTGCATCACTGCTGACACAGATGTGCAAATGCACCCACACAGATTGTCTAGTCCCTGTAGAGAAGTACTGCCAATAAAATAGGACTTTCTGGAGCAGTAACATTAATCAATTGGCCGGCGTGGGCTAGAGGGGTATAAAGCCCCCACAGCATCGAGCTGTGAAGCAGTGAACTATGTTCTCTGGAATGATGGAGCTCCATCCATTACTTTTGGGATGAGTTTGGCAGTTGGGGATGACTGAATGCAATCAAATCCTTACAGCAATGCTGTGGAATCTGGCAGGATAAACAAGACATTAAAGAGCTATGACTTAAAAAAATGTCCAGCCAATTTTGGGTGATCTTACCCACCCTTTGTTTTTTTATTTATTATTATTATGTTTTTATTTTTAAATTGCTTCATCATGGCCAAAGATTTAAAGTGAATGTTTCTAACCCGCTTTTTCTATATTTCTACATGCTTTTCAATTATTTTTAGATTTAACAATCTTAAAAGTAGATAAGGAGAACCAAATCAAACAAATAAGACAAAAATATTACACTTGCTAATTTATTTATTGAACAAAAAAAAAAGATGTGAGTCTTTGTTATCAGTATCTGGTGTGACCCCCCTTGTTCACCAATAACCGCAACAAAACTTTTCTGAAAACTGTTGATTAGTTCTGCACTAATTTTGGCCCATTCTTCTGTATAAAACAACTTCAACTTATAAACAGCTTGCTTGAGGTCCTTATGCAATATTTGTACTGGATTAATATCAGGACCTTTCATGGGCCATTCAATCATCTATGGCTGTCAAACATTAAATGACTTCTTCTTTAGGCTTTCTTGGGTAGAACCCCCTTGTGTGCTTAGGGTCTTTGTCATGTAGCGTGACCCACATTGTCTTGAGATTCAGCTCACAGACAGAAGTCCTGATGGTATATTTGTTCCATCAATGATGGCTAGCTGTCCTGGACCATGAAACTACCGACACCATGTTTCACAGATGGGATCAGGTTTGATGCTGGAAAGCAGTGTTTTCCTTTTCCAAACATCCAGACTTCTTCACAAAACTATTCTTCTGGCTTGTCAGTGTGACTGCAGATGGGCAACAATGTTCTTGTTCAGTTTTCTCTTGATGGTGGACTCATGAACATTAATTTTAGCCAATGTGAGAAAGGCCTTTAGTTGCTTAGAAGTTCTCTTGGGTTCCTTTGTGAGCTGGCGGACTATTACATGACTTGCTCTTGGTGTGATATTTTTGGTGGAGCACTCCTGTAAAGAGTAATAATGGTCTTGAATTTCCTCCATTTATACACAGTAGAAATGGGTCAGAACTGGTTAAATGTACTATCCAATCAGGCAAGAGTATTACTGCAACTCCCTTCTGGCTGGCCTTTCTGTACTATCAGGCCCTTGCGACTGATCCAGAATGTTGTGGCACGGCTTGTCTTTAATGTTCCCAAATTCATCCATATAACTCCTCTGATGCTTGTTTCCTGTAGCTGAACATCAGATTCAGACACCTGACAATGGCTTACGAAGCCACAAATGCACCAGCCACTCTACTTGATGCCAATGATCAAAACTCACTCTGTACCAAGAGCCCTTCATGCATCAAGTACAGCTCCACTTGACCTACCTCAACAGGGTTGGACTCGTCATCTGGCATACCGGGCATTTTCCCAGTGGGCCAACAGTCCTCGGGGGCTGATGCTGTTGGAGGGGCCGATGCATTTATGAATCTCAAATGAATTGGACTAACAGATAAAACAGCACTGAAGAAAGCCAGGATGATAAAAACACTCATTTTATCTATCACTCCAATAAATACACAGAAGAAGATATGAGTGCTGTCTGATACACTTTCTATGATTGATCGTTTTTGACAGATGCAGCACGTAAAAAGATTCGCAGAGTGTTTTGTCTTTTTGATTGTTAAATGTAATATCTGACGTTTTATTAAAATGTTTGAATGGTTAAATTCCTGTTACAAATCACATGTTCACCCACTCACAAACCATCCTGTGAAACATCTAGCATGTTCACTATGTGTCACTTGGACACTTCACGAGTTACAGTGAAAGACTTTCAGCATCTTTTAAAGGTCTGTAGCACACTGGTATGATGTTTCCTTGGAGCTAAAAGGTTCTATCTGTGTTATTTATATATTCTTATTTGTGACTTTTTAACATGATAATATGATCATGTTTAATAGTTCTATATATTTTAGATTCTTTATCTAGTAAAAGATCTATCTCCATATATGTCAGTGCCACTATGCAGAATGTGAGGCACAATATTGCAATACTGATCAGAAGTCAGATAGAACCTTATAGCTCCAAGGGGATGAAATATGACTCTAATGATTTACGTAGTTATCTTATAATATCACAGCGAAACAAAACTATTCATTGTATATATTTGCTTACAGAGTATCTGCCTTTTCTCATTCTTCCTTGTATTGTGTTTCTTATTCCTGTTCAGCAGCATGGCAGGAGTGCTTCTGGGTCTGTCCTTTCGTCAGGAAGTAGTGGTCACTTTCATAAAGCACAAAGACCTGAAAATTCCACTTTCCGTAGAGTGCTCCCAATTGTCTCCCACTTAATTCCAAATCAGGTATTCTGGTCCCTTCCGAATATATGCTGTCCTCTTCAGAGCGATGTGTCGGAGCACAGCCTCTCTGTAGCGAGAAACACACACTCTTACAGACCCTTCCACATTCACACTCGCCAGGAGTCCTCTGCCAACGAGTGTTCCCCCAGTCCTACAGCTCTGAGGTATCAGGCATGGCTAATCTAATCCTTCTGAAGTGACCTGTAGACTGACCACATGTTTCACATACATCTATGGCTGTCAATCATTCACACAGGCAGTGATAGGATTATCAAGTCCGACTGTCTGCTGTCTACGGCTGGCCCTTTGCGGTCAGTAGGAAACTGAAGCGAAGGTCAATGTGTATGTGCTGATACATAATCAAGACACTTCATTACTTTACAGGATAAGAACAAGACTACAGTATCAGATGCAAAGACTAGATCATTATGATGATGTTGATGATGATGATGATGATGATGATGATGATGTTGATGATCATGATGATGACCACTGGGTAGAGACTCAAAACAACCTAATTTCTTGTGGCATGGATTTCACAAGATTCTGGTCCAGTGATTGCAAAACAATTTCATGCTCACTTTCATTTCATGGATCTCTTTTTCTAACACTTCTTGATGATGTTCTGTTGGATTCAGATCCAGTGAGTGGAAAACCAGTGAAGACCACTGAACTCATTTTCATGGTCATGAAACCAGTTTGAGGTCATTCAAACACTGGTCCCGAAATGGCCCTAAGTGTGCAAAGAAAACATTCCCATCACCATTACACCACTTCCACCAGCCTGGATCAGATTGGTTGCATGGATTCATGCTGTTGATGCCAAATCTGAGTCTTTCATCTGTAATGATGTTCCTTTGTTTCTCATGTCTTCAACTGTTGGATATGATTTTCATTCACAAGCTGTGAAACATGCCAGTAACCCCTGTCCATAATTTAATCTAGATCTTCATTTCAACTATATTGTTCTAGCATGTTTAACTCAAGAGCAAAATGCATCTTCATCAATCCAAAAATGTAATCACAGGACCTACAGGTAGCTCTCTTTCCATCAGAAAGAGACCAGACAAGTTTGATTGTCAAGGGAGGTGTACAAAGAGAAAACCCTCACTTAGGGCAAGACTAAAGTTTTCCAAAGAACACCTAGAAAAAGAGCAGGACTTCTGAAACAATGTCCTTTGAATCCAAATCTGAATTATTTGGGCACAGGAAGACATGATTGGCACAAACCAAAGACAGCATTTGAGCACAAGAACCTCATACCAACTGTGAAACATGGGGTTGGAAGTGTCATGCTTTGGGGTTGCTTTGTTGCAGCAGGGCCTAGAGATCTCTCCATCATAGAAACCACTAAGAAATCTTTATTGTATCAGAGGGGGCTTGAGGAAATTATAAGACCATCTGTACGAAGACTAATGCCGAAACATCACTTATCTGAAAGAATTCAGCAAATTGGGAAGTCTTTCTTCCAGTCGACGTCAGAGACTGTTAGATGGTTATAGAAAATATCTCATTCACATTATCTCAGCCAAAGGAGGAAATAGCAGCTATTAGGGCATAACGTTTCCTAACAAGACAATGAATTGAATTATGTTATACAGTTTTATGTGATTAGTTATTTCACCTCTGTGTCTATTATTACACATTTACATTCATGGCATTTGGTAGACGCTCTTATCCCAGAGTGACTTACAAAAGTGGTTTGCTGTTGACTCAGAAAATAACTTTAACTAGTTCGTAGAGGCTTGAATCCAGAGATACCTCAAGCGTAGGTGCTACCAATACAAATGTCAGGTTGGATATCTTGATCCCCTCAAGGTTCAGTATAATTAAAATCCTTTAATGAGTTAAATGCTCTTGAAAGAGATGGTCTTCATTCAGCGTTTGAAGACAGCAAGTGACTCAGCTGTTCGGCCCCCCAGAAGTTTGTTTCATTGTGTTGGATCCAGGACAGAAAAGAGTCTGGATGCTTATCTTCCATGCATTTTGAGGGATGGTGGTTCAAATAGAGCTGTACTTTATGTTCAAAGGGCTCTTGGTACTGATCGAATTTTGACCGTATGGAGGGGCCGGTCCACTTTTGCCTTTGTAGGCCAGCATCAGGGTTCTGAATCTGATGTTCAGGTACAGGCAGCCAATGAAGGGAACACAGCAGGGGAGTCACATGGCTGAACTGAGAAGACGTTGCATTTTGGATCAGTTACAAGGGCCTGATGGTCCACATAGAAAGGCCAGCTAAAAGGCTGTTGCAGTAGTATAGCATTGTTATGACGAGACACTGAACAAGCACCTTATTGCCTTTCCAGACAGAAAAGGTGGAATTCTATTGATGTATTAAGGGAGAAATCTTTGACCAAGTCAAGTTTGTAACATAAACCAAGAGCAATAACCGGTCATCCACAACTACAACAAATCTTTGTTCTTCGGCCAATAGAGTGACCTGTGAGTTCTCAAAGGAAATGGCAAGATTATGGTGAGGACCAGTGGATCCTCGTGTGCTCTAGTTTCAACTACTGGAAAGAAAATGGTTCCACAAGACATCAGGATCAGACGTCTGTCTTCTGCCAGCGCAGACGGTGAGACAGTATGTCTCATTCAGCCACACACACTAGGCTAAGACCTCGTTAATTTTTCTGACTGAGCAGTGTGTGTATTACAGCGCACGTGCTGTGTGTATTAGAGAGAGAGTGCACGTGCTGTGTGTATTAGCGAGAGTGCACGTGCGGAACACTCAGTGGTTGACTCATGGATAATCATGCTGCAGACTGAGAAGAAGGAGCCCATTTAAAAGGTTAACACCTTTATACCTGCAAGGTGGCATCAGGTCCGGTATAATACAACTCACCTGGAGGATCCTGTTCACTAGGTGCAACCCACTAAACTGTGCACGAGGTACAGTGTTTCCTTCTACACCCATAAACCATACAATGTGACCTTGTTTCCAAACTCACTGTTTATTCTATCAGATTCTCTGACCTATCCTACTTTCACCTTGACTTTCAATGGTCAGAACACACAAGACCACCACAGAGCAGGTATTATGTGGGTGGTGGGTCATTCTCAGCACTGCAGTGACATTGACACGGTGGTGGTGTGTTAGTGTGTGTTGCACTGGTATGAGTGGATCAGACACAGCAGTGCTGCGGGAGTTTTTAAAGTCACTGTCCACTCCATTAGACACTCCTACTGAGTGTCTCCACCTTGTACATGTAAAGTCAGAGACAGAAGCTCATCTGTTTCTGCAGTTTGTGATGGTCATCCTCTAGTCCTTCATCAGAGCTCACAGGATGCTTCCCACAGGACGCTGTTGGCTGGATATTTCTGGTTGGTATACTGTTCTCAGTTGACACTGAATGGTTTAAATACTCCAGCAGCACTGCTGTGTCTGATCCATACCAGCGCAACACACTCTAACACACCATCACTGTGTCAGTGTCACTGCCGTGCTGAGAATGACCCACCACCCACATAATAACTGCTCTGTGTAGGTCTTGTCATAAACAAGTCATAATGTTATGGCTGACTGATATATCTGTGCATCTAGAACTGTTTTTGTGATTCAAATGCCCAAACTTGGAAAGACTACAACAGATCAGAAACTACATTAGATCTCCAAGACCGACCAAAGGTTGTGTACTTAAAGACCAAGCTATGATGCATTAAATAGCCATTTATGGTCTAAAAAGGAGGAAATCTGCCTCCAAGGTTTTGTTGTTTCCTTTTCCATCTAATTGGGCCCCCACAAAGGCCCCAATTAAAGACATTCAGTGGTCTGCAATAATCCTATTAAGTTCATATCACCACTTTATGAAAGTTACACACATGATTAGCTAAAGTTATTACAGTGAGTTGCCTGCAGAGTGAATATGGGTCGTTTACAGCTTCTCTTAACTGGATCAGAGATAGAAACCGAGCTTTTATCATGGTGTCTTTGTATGTGTGGCAAGGTAAAGGTGGAGTAAAAGATCAATCATTACAATTAGAGAGGTGGAAATGGCTCAGGAGGATGAAGGCTGGACATCAAAGGATAGAAACTGAGCTCAGTAATGGCTGAATACACTTACTGAACTGAGGTGGAGTAGGACATGGTCTTGTTACAGTTTCCTTAATGGTGTCAGGAGTTTGTGCAATCAGGGTAATTTATGTCCTAATGAAATGAGAGTACATGTACTTTTGTACATTTTGATTTTAACATTTACAGGATTATTCCAGTGCCCAGAGCTATCCATGGTGGCCAGGGAGCAGCTGGGGTGTTAAGTGCTTTGCTCAAGGCCACTTCAGTCATGTTCTGCCAGTTCATGGATTCGAACTGGTGACCTTCCACTCATAAGACAGTTTCCCTAACCACCAGGCTGCGGCAAATGGGTAAAGTGGACCATAAATCACAACAGGATACAATGATGATACAGTGATGTGTAGCAGCAGATTGAAAATTCTTCAGATGAGCTTATCGTGCATTTTATCTCTTACAACCTGAGATCCACAGTTTGGTACATGCCGGTATTCTCAGCTTCATATTTCAAGATCAGAGTAATCTTCAGACATAATTCACATATCATAACAAGTTAAAAGAGTTACCCTGTCTAACCCTCATCATGGTTAGATCATGTGTGTGATACATTATCAGTGAGTAATCCAGCTCATAAAACAGCTGAAATGTTTACTGCTCTGTCCACATGTACATGCTCGACCTGCATGTGGGGTTAATGATGCTACTGACCCAGATGTTGGGTTATAGAAGAAAATGAGAAGGGAGGGGCTGTTTGCTTTCTTTTTCTTCTACTCTGTGTTTACACTTCAGTAAGTAACCATTTACTTAAGTAACCAAGTACATTTTTGATCAAGACATGGTCAAATTCATACAGATAATTAAATTCTCTTAATTTTTACATCTCAAATGAAGACAAATCTATTGATCTCCTGAAAATAATGTTGCATGTGTGACTGCTTTCTATAAATACTTTTCTGATGTTTTGGCAAATAAAGTTATATCAAACAATGTACAAAATGCCACCAAATTGGCCTAGATATCTTTAAATGTCAATTTATTTTTGTATCAAATACATTTTGATTTGTTTCTTCACAAAATGTACTAAACAGTAAATTCCAGCAATTGAAATTGAGAAGTGTTAAATAGTGTCCAGCAGGGACACTGTGGTGTTCAAACACTCCAGCAGCAGTTTTGTGTCTGATCCACGTGTACCACCACAAAACAAACTAACACACCCCCATGTCAGTGTCACTGCAGTGCTGAGACTGCCTCAGATCAAAAGCAACATCAGATAGCCCCCAAGACCCTTATTCTATTATCATGGAAAGGTTGTGCACTTCAAGACCAGGCTGTGATGCATTAAATAACAATTTCTTGTCTGAAAGGGAGGAAACCTGCCTTCAAAGGTTTGCCATTTCCTTTCATTTCTAATTCATGGCTCCCATCAAAGACATTTCCAGAAGCAATAATCCTATTACATTTACAATGACACTTTATGTAAGTTACACACATGATTAGCTGAAGTTAATGTAGTGAGTTGCTTGTGGAGTGATTAGGGGTTATTTACATCTTCCCTTATTTTTTTCTCAAATATCTGATCTTTTCAGGAAAATTCCAGCAAATGCCATTCAGTCCTGAAGGTCAGAATTAATCTACTTGATTAACAGTGCATTTCGGATAAAATCAATGTATAGCTTCAAGGTTGGCAATCAGTTAATCATGACGAATCATCAATTAGTTAATATTTTTATTTCCTTATTTGTCCGACAGCCCTAATCAGCCCGAGTTTGATTAATTTGACTGTAAGGTTAACATGCAAAATGTCCTGTAGTGTGACAGTAATTGATGTGTGATGATGAAAAGAGTATAATATATTTATAAAATAAATCATTAACTGTAAATATAAATCCAATTGGCATTATTTTGTACACAGTTCATGATTCTAAATTTTGAAGAGGCACAAAACCCCTCAATCATCATCACATTATCCGACAACAGCTCAGGCCCAGTTTAGAAAATTGATCAAAATAACTGAAACTGTTCAATTAATTGAGAGGCTCATTTGTGTTTTTTCTTATTGCAGTATAGAGGTCACATGACTTCCACTGCAAATATACTTTATTTATCATTTAGTTGTAGAAATTGGGTCAGAACTGGTTAAATGTAATATATGTCATTTTATTCATTCGTTTGAAGGCTTTACTGACAATGAGTTGATTAGTAACATGTTCACACACTGCCCTGTGATGCATCCAAGATGTTCAGTACAGGTCACTTAGGATGTCATGAGTTAAAGTGAAGGACAAAGTGCTGTATGGAAGTTTCCACGTATTTTAAAGGGTCTGTGACCGTATATGTGACCAGGGGCTTTTATGGGTTAAATTAAGTTTTATAATGAAAATACTGTGGTGCAGAGTGACATGGATGATCAGGTTTAGAGGTCTGTCAAACAAGACCCAGAAAGTCCCTTACATGTTTGGCTGTGAGGTTCTTCATTCCTCAGACTTTACAGAACACATTGTCTGCTCTATAGAAATATACTATAAATCACTGGAGTCACTGCATGTTCCCTAAAGAACCATCCACTCACTGTTAAAAGTACAAGATCCTCGAGGAACCTTTAGAGGTTCTTCAATTTGAAACTGTGGAGAAACCTACTAAGGTGCTGCAGGGTAACACTTTTAAGAGGGTTCTCCACAGTTTCAAATGAAAGAATGTCTTGTACTTTTTACAGTTAAGCTTCTTCAGTGAATCAAATGTGAGGTTTTTTTTTTTTACAACATTGCTACAGAAACCCTTACCCTTTCAGAGATCCTTAACCTTACACTCTCAGAACACCTTAGTTGGTCTCTGAGAGTTAGTTCAAAATTTACAGTCAATACATCGGCACACTAGAATCCCAATACGAGGGTAAGAAAACAGGATCTTCTGGGTAGAGCATGCTCTTGCAGGTCAGGTTACTATCTCTGCATTCTAAGAACTTTGTCAGTCTTTATCTCCAATAAGACCTTTCTCCTTCCTGACACAGCTCCACCATTCCTGCATAGGGTACAAGCAAGAAAGTGAGGATGTCTCTTTGAGTGTATGCTGCTTTGACCTCTCTCCTCTCTCTCTCTGTATGTCTATCTGTCGGTCTGTCTCTCTCTCTCACTTTCTCACACACACACACACACACACACACACACACACACACACACACACACACACACACACACACACACACACCATTTGCCTCATGCTGAATAAACACCAAGGTGCTGCTCTCCTCAGCTGGAGGGGGCTGAGCCCTACCAGTTTACTTGCGTTTGCCTTTAAGCAGAGGTGCTAAACACTTTCCTCCCGAGATAAAAGATGATTAATATCTTCCAATGAGGGATACTTAGAGCCTCAAAGCCCCTTAAGCAGTTCATTAGAGAAAAGATGGGCTTGAGCGACACAGTGTCCCATGGAGATCTCGCACCCCAAAACAAGGGGGAACTTGCCTTTGGAGGTGAAAAGCTCTACAGGTACTTCAGGAGGAGGCACTCTCTTTGTACTTTGATGTGGCCCCCGCCTAGCAGCAGGCATGAGAGTGATGGAAATTTGATTACTTCTTCTGCCCTTTCATTTAACACCAGCGGGGAGCATTTAACCACAGACATCTGTGGCCAGAAGAGAACAGAGTATATATAACACCACAAGGAAGGACGGGAGGTATAGTCAGTGAAGGCACAGAAGCAGTGGAGTGTGTGTGGTTGGCGGATGTTGAGTATTGCTATGGATATGGTGCCACTTGGTGTGTTCCTCCTTCTCTGCATATGCCATCAGAGTTGTAAGTAGTGTCCACTCACTTTTATCTTCTTTGCACAGCTTTGACTCATAGTTGGCCACAGATGTTATGTATTTTTGACTTGGCTGGGATGGAGTGACTATCTAACTGCCAGTTTCTTTAAATGTGTAGGGATTTGATTACTTGGAGCAATGTTTTGACTGGTTTACATGTCAAATATAGTTTTTAACATGAGCAAAACTGATGATAAACGGGGTCATCATCCTTACTAGCTAAGGATATTTTCTGAGTGAACAGCAAAGCACTTTTGTAAGTCCCTCTGGATAAGGGCATCTTCTAAATTCCATAAATGTAAATGATCTGCCATGGAAAAAAAAAATCAAGCCAAGGTCCAGCAAGGCAATCAGATTCTGTACAAGATCTAAAAGGAGCTCTTTTTTTTTTTTTACAACAGAAGCATTGCTTCACAGAGATCCAGGTTTGAGCCTCTTCTGAGCAGCCAAAAGGCAACAGTGGCAATAAAAACTCCCTCAGATTGGGAGGAAGAAACCTTGAGAGGAACCAAGACCCAAAAGGGGAACCCATCCTCCTCTGGTCAACACCAGAACAGCACAAGAATTGTCATGCGATGTTATGTATCTGAAACGGTCACTCATTGTACTGCTCTTGTGTCTTTCAGCCGCAGCTGTCTTGAACAAGCATACAGAACCAAGGAACCTCTTTGCTGAGAGAGTGTGCTGCAGACGCCAAAGTCACTTCATCTACATAGGGAAAGGTGAGAAGCAGGTGGGAACCTGTGTCATAGTGCCCCCTATCAGCCTAGATGGGAACTATGACAAATGACAAATAATTTATATCAGGGATCGGTTCTGGAGTGTCAGTTTCCCCCACATTTTGCTGATCTCCCTGCTCTAACACACTTACTAAACTTGGTAATTAACAGGTGAGTAGATTCAGCTGTGCTAGAGCAGGAAAACATAAAAATATACAGGAATCTGGCACTCCAGATTGAGATTAACTACCCCTGATTTATGGTGATGCTGTTGGAACCAAACTTTTTTTATTGAATTTTATCCCCAATCATTAAAAATGCCAGTACTGGAGCATAGTTCAAAATTTAAGAAATACATTAAAGAAATTGATCAAAAGTGATGCTTAGAAATGCTTCTAAAAATAAAAATTCAAAATTCACAATTAAAACATGGAGATTTTTTTGCATTAAACAATATTATAAAGATTCAATTTAAAACATCGTGGTATCACAAATATATTTAGTCCATGTTTTTTTCCTCTGTTTTTCATTCATTTAGATATCTCAGGCAGCCCAGTGAATGTGGATGTGGGCATGTGCAGGACACACTGTGGCCAATCATGGCCTTCATCCTTTGGAGCTGGGAGGCAAAGCTACTCAAGACATTCCTCCATGCTGGACTACCTGAAAGACAAAAAGGTATCAGAAGCACTAGCAATATGGCAATACTGACAACATACTTACAACGGATATGGCTGAATTCCTTACCTTAGACTTACACACAGAATAAAACTGGGCTTTAATGGTTGTCTGAAACTGTAGTATATGAATAAATATTGTTGTATGTAAACTGTTAAACATTATATGATGTAACTAATATTATTATATTACACTAATATGTAAAAAGGAATGAAGGAAAGGGACTGTGGTTAAATGTAATATTTTATTATGAAGAGATGCATTTAGAAACTGATCGGACTTTACTTTGGTCAGATGCGAATGCTGGGTGCTTCATTTCGAGAGACCCAGGCTGTTGGTGGTGGTGCCCCATCATGTGGATTGAGCTCTACCTGTGAGCCCACTGGGACACGAGTAGACAAAGTTCTGCTTCTTGATGGTCTGCGAGAGGTTGAGATCATCGAGGACTGTCACTGCGAAGCCAAGGTCACATGGTGCCTCCGTGCACCATCACTCAAGACATACTTCTTTGAAACGCCATATGAGACTGTCATTGATGTTGGGAAGTGTGTGGGATCTAAAGGTGAACAAGGTAAGGAAGAGAGGAAAATTTCACACACATTTTCCAAATTCCAGTATAAAATTTAGTGTTCAGCATTTCTAAATGGAAGGGCTGTGTTTCTTGTACATGATATCAGAACTACATTAAAATAAAGGCGTAGTGACCAGAAACATAATTTAGTTGGATCCCAGTGTCTGTTGGGCTAAAAGATTTAAAATACATTCTTACATTCCTAAAAAATAAAGTCAAAAGGCTGTACGATGGCTGTACCATAGATGAACCACCTTTGGTACCCCAAAGAACCATTCAATTCATCATTCTTTAAAGGAGAACTTAATCTCATGCCTCAGTCTGTCAAATTTGTAGATTGTGGTCAATTTCATGAACAATAAGACAATCTAGTTGACTCAAAACACACTTGATATTGGCTTCTATTATAACTGCGTCCTCATGTTCAGTTGTTTTTTAAGTTTCTCGAGTACGTTGAAATATTTAGTCTAAATTGCTGCCAACAGTTAGAAAAGTGAAACCTTTACTTTTCTATGTTTCTAAATCTCTAACTTTAAACTACTGGAGCATCTCACTAAAACAGAATATCTTGAACATTTTTTTCTTGTTCATAATTTAATTCAAAAAGGTAAACTGTCAGATTTTATATTCATTACATGTAAGGTGGTATATTTTGAGTCTTTTTTGCCTTTATTAATTTATTCAAACTCAAAATTAATTTGAGATTCTGGAATTCTGATTTTCCTGATCTATAAACCAAACTGACCAACAGTAATACAAAAAGACTTGATATAATCCATTTTACATATAAATATAAAATTTCACAGTTTAATCTTTTGAATAAAATGATCATTTTATTAAAAAAATAAAATAATTAGGAATGAACCTTTTCATGATATCTATTATTTTCTGAGGCACTAGTACATTTTTCATATTTCTTTCATATTTAGGAATATTGTAACATTATCAGATTAAGTGGTTTGTTTGTGATATAATTTACTTTCCTCTAGGGGGTTTGTCCACTGATAAGGTTTTAGTCTACTGGCAGGTAATTTTGCTTAATTAAAAATTACTATTATTATTATTATTATTATTATTATTATTATTATTATTATTATTATTATTATTATTATTATTATTATTATTGTTATATTTGAGCTTTTGTGAAGAAAGGCTGCTTGAAACAAGCAAGTGGAATTAGGCCTTTTCAACAGATAAAATGATTTAACATGTAAAAATAAGTTAGTAATCTGTTAATCTATCTATATCTGATCATTTTTTTACAGTAATCTCAAAGTGAGAAATAGTAGATGTTTACATTAAAGGGGACTTCACTTCACATGTTATGTAGATACAGAAGCAACAGATAGAGTTTAATAAAGCTCAGAAAACCCTTATAAAGGCATCCATTGTGAGATTCTTCATGGATCTCTCCAAAGGACCCCATTGGCACCATTATTTTAAAGAATGCAGGGTTTTGACTTATGCTCTGTCTGGTCTCAGCATCTGTGGAAAATTCATGACCATTCAGGAGTTTGATCAACATTTCCAAGTATTTACATTTGATTTGTCACCATTATGATACATCAGGTTAATGTAATTCAATTGTTGTGATTTGTTTTTTCACAGAGGGATTCTCTTGTGTGCCTACTAAGTTTGATTCTACTCTTGTGGACACTCCAAACAAAGTGGAGCTGATTCAAACAGTGACTGGGTGTGATGTGAAAGAAGGCTGCTATAGAATCCCTTATGTTGAATATCATTATGAGATCACATACAATGATGAAGAGCTTAAGGAAGAGAAACTTAAGGTGAGTGTAAAACTGGTGAACTTCAAATACACAGACTGTACAATGGTTTCGACAGTAAGCCCATATATATATAGGTATTCAATCAATCAATCAACCTGTATTTTCACTCATTTTCAGTGTAGCAGAGTACTGGCAATAGACAGGGATTGAAAAAGGAAAGACAATAATATCAATCGATTGAAATCAATACTCATAAATAAACCAATAAAAAACAATCAAGACGTTGAAATTAATAATATTGTGTAATTATCAATTTCTGATTGATTTAGTAAGAAAAGATTTAAAAAGATGAAATTGAACAGAATTGGATAAATGTGAACTAAAAGTGAAATTAGATGATAAAAATATCAAATATGAGAATATACAACTTCTAAAGAACTTGACCAATGTTACATTAAATAAAATATAAATAGATCCAAGTATGACTTAAACCAAAAATATGACTTGTCTGAGAGCAAAAAAAAAAGTATCCCATACATAGGTGGTTGACCTCACACTGTTACTAGTTGAAGAGGAAATTAGTCATTTGAATTTGGCGTTAGTCAAGGCTAACAAGTGATCTCCATTTGCAATGCACAGAGGTTAATCCTATGATCCATTTCCTCCAGATGCAATCAACATCTTGTTTGACACCCCCAAACTCCCACTTCCTCAAATGTGGAGAGACATGGAAATAATTTCTACTTCTTCCATTAAAATCGAAGTCAAAGTCAAATCTCTTGAATCGCCTCTGTTTCTGGATTAAGAGGTTAAACTCACAATGATCTAAATCATTTATACATCAAGGATTTGGTGATTGAATAGTTAAATTGTAAATACTGATTTTGGGTTGACGCCAATTTTTCCTCACTTCTACATCTTCAGATGTATTACTAAGTACCTACAGTCTGTTCTTCACTGCTGTTAAACAAATACAAGTCCTTGCACATTTAAGCTAAAGCACACATTCATCTTCATCCTCAGGCTCATCGCTCAATCATTTTTCACTGCTATGAAACTATTAGAGAATATATGTGGTTTTAAATATCAGGAACAAAATTATGGTCCATTGTAGATAAAGCTAAAGGGTTTTGTGGACCATCTGTGGCAGCTCCAAGAAGGTGTGAGGAGAGGATCACAAATGGCCCCAGCAGGTGCCAAATCAAAGCACTTAGCATGTTAAGGGTCCAGCCCGACCCCCCAGGGTTTGCAGTTGACTGGTGAATATCAGCAGCGTGTGGTGAACTGATTGCTTCTCTCTCTCTTGTGTTGCTAATTTGCAGGAAATAGACGTAGGGAGATGTTTGGGAAGCTGCACCTCAGGAAACCGTTGTCTTCTCAGGTACACTTCAAAACAGCTGACATAACACAGATGGCAAACAAACCTTTTTAACTTTCGAGTGAATGTAAAGAGAGGTTCTGAATGAACTTATGTTATAAAGTGTCAAATGTTCTTTTCGTGTTTTCCATCATTTTGAGAATGTGTCCCTTACAAAGAGAATAAAACCCACCACCTACACTCCCCCCTCCCTGTTTATGTGTAAACATTGAGACAGACAGAACAAAACAATATTACCAGCACACTTACGTATTTTATTACTAATATGGCTCTGTTATAGTAGTAAGAGCATTGCTTAGTTATTGTTCACGTGGTTGTGGACTCGATACCTGGGTCTGCTTAGCTTCCCTTATTGCTCCCTTCTTTCCAAACTGGAATATGTAAAGTGAGGAATTTTGTTGTACAGTATAGGTACAAGTATTTAACTCATTTGTAAAAATACAGTAAAAACTGTTATTGGCTCAATGATTCAGTGCATTAATATAAAAATGATTTTCCATAATTTGTGTAAATTTCACATGATGAAAATATACGTTGAGTTTGTCTCAAAATATTGTCTGTAAAATAAATAGTAAAATAATATTATGGATACTAATAATAATTAGTATCACTCATGTACAAAAAAAATTTGACTGTATATATATATATATATATACACACAGTCAAATTAGTACAATTCAGAGTATTTTATTTTGGTGCACACCAACTGTATTTTCATTTGCAGTGGCCTGGTCTCTGACTCTAAGGCCTGCACTGTGTGACTGTAGTCAAGTTTGCTTAGTAAAGGCTCAATATTGGAGGCTCATTGTTGAATTCTCTGTTTGTGCAGGAGTGCCTCGGATTCAGCAGAGTGTCTGCTATGGGCTGAGGGTCAGGGCAGCGCGTGCGTGCCACAGGGCTATGAGAGCCACACGTTCCTGAACCAGCATGGTCAAACCCGCACTGTGCTGGCCATCACCTCCTGCCTGTGCCAGTCTTAACCGTGGCGACCTCTACTGGACTTAACTGCCCAGTGCAGTCATTGAAATCAGTCCACAGTCAAAAAAGTTCAACTTAAAAAAATCCACTTTACTTAGTTTCAGCAGTTTGCAACTTTAATTGCACAGTTAACGAATGCAATGTTTAGAAGTTCAAATGACTTATTTTTAAGACAAATATTGTGCATTTTTTAAATAAAGATGTATATAATAGAGGTCCTTTGAAGCCACTTTTTGTTGCTCAGAGAACCTTTAAATTGATGGTTCTTTAAAAATGCATTGTAAGAGAAGAACCTTTTTTTAAGTTTAAAGAACTTAAATATGAAAATAATGCACAGGTCACATAAAAATTACTGTATATTAAAACTAAGTACCATTTAAGAGAGGTTGTTTTGAGGTGATACAGGTTTGAAATGTGGAGATGATTTCTCTTGTACAGTACATTCATACTTGGCCACTGTCTGAAGTCCCTGTAATATATGTAAAATATGTAAATATAATTTTGTAAATAAAAAATGTCTTTACGTCTGTTATGCTGAATTTTGTCTCATATAAGGTTTATTTAAATTATTAATGCAAAATAAAAATGAAAATCAAGATAGTACATCACCTTTCAGATAATATTACTAGACTTTCATTCTAGTACTATGGGTTACAATAATGTGTGATAATAATAATAATAATAATAATAATAATGATAAATTAATAACAGTTAACAGTACTCTAAAACAGGTACAGTAACATATATTAGGTTAAAATAAACATTACAATAGAAATGCATTATAATGTATCTCCAAAATAGCAACTTTACAACAGAAAAAAAAATTATGATTTCTGTTAGTCAAAAAAAAAAAAAAAACAGCAGAAAATACCTCCAAAACTACAAACTGACAGAGTATTAGAGTATTATACACACTGAATAAATCCTAATGATTCTATCAAACACGAACTAATAAATGAGTCATTCACCTTTATATTTCCCTGATAGATTGGAGGACTAGTTACGTTTACTCCGTTACATTCATTCATTCATAACACGTTTCTCTGTATTTTCGAAATACGTTTAATTTTACACAGGAAAGAGGAAGAAGCAGTTAAATCAGTCTGACCAATGCAGTTCATTGTGTGTTCTGATAACTGCACTGATGTGTGACTGGTCACACCTGATCCCTGATCAAATCTTAAACCAACCTGATCCCAAACGAGAAGAATCCAGACTGATAAATCTACCATCTGACAGACAGACAGACAGACAGACAGACAGGGGTTGTGTTTGATAGAATGTTGTGTGAGAGTTTTGAATGTTGTGATTCTGCTTCTTAGAAAGTTTCATCTGTCCAGTTTTCTGTTCCTTGTTATTTCTTTTTCTTTTATTTGCATGGGGTTTTCGCATTTAGGCAATTTTTTTTTTGAAAATCCTAATAATGTATTTATATTATACGTTCAGTAGTGTAGTAGTAGTAATAATAATAATAATAATAATAATAATAATAATAATAATAATAATAATAATAATAATAATACTATGGGCATAATGTTATTAATATGGACATAATAATAATATGGCTATAATACAGAATATTATTCTGTATATTACGATTACAGGTGCTATAACGTTGTCTGCTAACTGGGGTTCTTCTAGTGCTTCTCCAAAAATGAGTATATTATGAAAAAGTCCATTCATGTTCATTTCATTCAAAAAGGAGTAAAGTGTCATATTTTATATTCATTGCGTTGGTATTTTAAGCTTTTTTCGTTTATGTTTCGTTTCGTTTTGTAATTATTAGATTATTAATATCGAGTTTGAAAAAAATGAATCATTAAACTGTATGAACATTAAAAGTGAAATATGTCAGTTTAGATTCAATGGATCTAAAATATGTCGCAGTTCCCTTTTTGAAATATCACCATTTTTCGCTATGTTCTCATGTTTGGAGATGTTTAAAACATGTGGATAAGTATGATATGCATTTAGACTTAAGTAATTTTTTTTATTAGATGGTCATTTGAATGATTATTTCAAAGAAGCACCAATACTTTCAATGTGAGTATACTCACCACTGTTCACACATGCATGCAGTGTAAAGACATTAATGCACAAACAAGACAAAGCTGGCAAATTAGCATACGGCAGTGTGTGTGTGTGTGTGTGTGTGTGTGTGTGTGAGGGGGGTATAAGTGAAAAATTAACATATGCACAGAAAAATGAACACAATTCAGTGATGGTTTGTATGGGAAATGTGTTCATTGTGAGATAAAATAAATGAGCACTAAAATAACCCTGAGATCTTTTGAAGTCGTGTTGGTATTTGAACACGTTATTTCTCGAGTTGTTACAATAATCCTCTCCAAGACACGTGCTCGTTAGACCCCACTGTTACAACAACCCTTTCATGCCCCGTTTTCTAGAGCTGACCAATAAAGACCCCCCCCCCTCAGTCACAGCTGGGTGTGATCGTCAGAGTGTGGAGGAAGAAAGGACGTTTCACACCCGTTATACGTCTTTATGTCCTTTAGATTTACTTTACGTCTTGTTTTATGATACAAAGTCATCAGTGGATGTGTACAGTGGTCCACGCTGAAGACGACCACCCGAGTGAAGCTCCACCTTTGAAGGAGTCGGTTTTATAGCCTACAATTATTTCCCAACCCAAAAGCCTCTTTTATGTATCCATCATTCATTCTCCACTTTTTGGAGATATCACATATATATTGTGATGATGATAATAATAATAATAATAATAATAATAATAATAATAATAATAATAATAATAATAATAATAATAATAAATGATTATCACTTTCTTCTCTTTGCTGTACTGTACTGATGCTGCTACTGGAACCTTAATGTCCCTGAGGGAATAAAGTTCTATCCTATCCTCCTTTCCTATAACATTTAGGTGAATCAGCACATTAAACAGTCACATTCACACTGTAACACAGTAACAGTGGCAGAAAATGAAAGTCTGTCTTTAGAACACACTGCTCGAGGTCCAACTGTGACGTCACCAAGCCCATTAGTTTTGGCCTATGTTTCCATTAACAATCCATAACACTAATCGACCACAATAAGGGGGCTTGTGGCTGTTTATGCAAATACTAATCCATGGATGGATTAACATAGACCATACATAGGACTGAGGGTTCCAACCCAGTTCTTTCTGTTCTTTAAACGTGTCCTTTAAGCAGCTGATCAGTCAGTGTTTAAGCAGGTGTTGAGAGCAGTTTCACTTTGTTTGTTAATGTAATTGTTGTTCCTGTATTAAATTATCCTCGTTTGTCCGAATTAATGGATCCATTGCTGAGGACGTTAACCACCTGCGGTGTGCAAACTTCCTTGCTGGGTCTCCTCGGAGCTCAGCTTCAGCAAGCTGTGGAGGTTCGTTCCTGGAGACTCACCTACAATAAGATCTCCCACTGAAAACTCAGTGAAAATATTTTCATTATGAAATATCAAGTGTGTATTTTACAGGTCCAAAAAGAATGGAAAGCCAGTAATGGGGACATCACTCCATCTCCAGATCTCACTTTGGAAGATCTCGGTGCTCTTATCACCAGTCAGGTTCACACCTTGTTAACACCGCCATTAGCTTTGCGTTACATTCCCTCATTATTGACTTACATTTGCGAACAAATAGCACCTCTTTATCGCTGTTTACCGAAGAGTTAACAGTGCCAAGCCTTTTCATATAAAACGGTGCCTGCGTGGAGAGCTTCAGTCAGTTGCTTCCAAGCTTCTACCAGGAGAACCCCCAGAGAAAGCCAGATCTAAGATTCTACTAGAAGAACCCCCAGAAAAAGCCACATCCAAGCTTCTACTAGAACAACCCTCAGAGAAAGCTACATCCAAGCTTCTACCTGAAGAACCCTCAGAGAAAGCAACATCCAAGCTTCCACCAGGAGAACCCTCAGAGAAAGCCACATCCAAGCTTCTACAAGGACAAAGTCTGAGCTTCACGTCACAATCCCCACGGAGATGTTGCCGACCGTTTTCTTCCTCCTGATCTCCATGGCAGGCTTTGGAGATCCCAGACCGTCTCTTAACTACATGAAGAACCACTTTTCCGTGGAGGGCGAGTCAGAAGAGGTTCGCTCAGCTGCCATCAAAAGGCTTTTGGAGGTGTTTGGCATGGAGGACCCTCCTGCCAGCCCCCCTCGGTCCCATAAGCAGCCCCCGCAGTACATGCTGGATCTGTACAACACCGTGGCGGACGTGGACGGAGTGACCAAAGACCCCACGGTGCTGGAGGGCAACACGGTTCGCAGCTTCTTCGATAAACGTAAGAGACACTTAATACTATTATTTTTTAATTTTGCTTAATTACAAATTATTATTATTATTATTATTATTACTATTATTATTATTATTATTATTGTTGTTGTTGTTGTTGTTGTTGTTGTTGTTGTTGTTAATAATAATGATAATTTTAAATAATGTTTTTCTTCTGCTGCCTGGACAGTTCGCAGTGGTCAGATCGAGTTTTTGTTCAACTTGTCCACTGTGGCAAGGAGTGAGAAGCTCCTTACAGCTGAGCTCCATCTGTTCAAGCTCAGACCTCAAGCATCAGTTACTTTCAACAGACATCATTTCTGCCAGGTCAGAGCTTGCCTTATGACAATACAGTTATCATATTCAATAAAGTGTCGTATCACCAGTTCCAGTATAATGTACATTAAAGGGTTTGTTTTGCCTTCATTTTCAGGTTAATGTATATCAGGTTCTTGATACCAGCAAAATGAACATCTCCCAGAGCAAGAAGCTTGTGTCTTCAAGGCTTATTCCCATACATGCCAACGGCTGGGAGGTTTTCACCATCACTCAAGCTGTAAGTCTGGAAAAGCTGGAATGGAATAACTAAATGATCTTCATACACTGTATCATTCAGTATCTTTGAATCAATGAATTAGTGAGTAAATGTTTGCTCTGTTATAGATCCGATCATGGACATTGAATCACCACAGTAACTTGGGTCTGCTGGTCACAGTGAGAACTCTGGCAGGCACTCAGATGGACCTGAGAACTGTGCGATTTGCATCAGGCCAGAATCACCACCACAGCAAACAGCCCATGCTGGTTCTCTTCACCGATGATGGCAGACGTGCTGCACCCCTGGAGGGTGTACTCAAAGGTACATCCAAAAATAGCCTTTCTCTCATTGGTGAAGATTGTGTCCAATTTTTGGTTTAGGAGAAAGCCCATGCCCATCCTTACAGTTCCCTTTATACTTAACTCTGAACTCCTTCTCTTCTTAAGGTTCTGAAGATTCCTCAGCTGTTCCCAGTCTTCCACTCCCCAGCATGAATCTCCCTGTGGTTGGACATCGCATAGCCCGCTCCCTCGACTATGAAGAAGACCGGGAGAAGATGCCATGCCAACGCCTACCGCTCTATGTTGACTTTGAGGAGATTGGCTGGTCTGGCTGGATTGTGTCCCCCCGTGGCTATAATGCTTACCACTGCAAAGGATCTTGTCCCTTTCCTCTGGGCCAGAACATGAGACCCACTAACCATGCCACTGTGCAGTCCATCATCAATGCACTCAAGCTAACCAAAGGCATTGAAACACCCTGTTGTGTGCCAGACAAGCTCTTCTCCATCAACCTTCTGTACTTTGATGATGATGAGAATGTAGTACTAAAGCAGTATGATGATATGGTGGCAGGAAGTTGTGGATGCCACTGAAATCCTAGCTATATAACTTGCATGTAAATAGACCAAATACTCACTAGAACTGCCTGCTATCTGATTGAAAGGCAAATACCCAACGACCTTCTAGGGTTTGTTTCATGGAATTGTTTATACTTGGCCAAAAGAAGAATAGCACTGACGATCGATGTTGTTCGGGATCCTTTAAGTGGACTTCAGCTGACATGAGGATGGACTGTATGGATGAATTACTCAGTCCTTTATACAGCTTTGTAAAATATGTAAATAGACACAAATGCTAATATATGGAGAAGCTTGGGGTGGTTACTTGTAAAACATGTACATTTGTATATCGCGTGTTTTAAACTATTATAAAGTCTAAATAAATTGTAAGACAAAAATGGCTTGTTGAGTTACTGTAGTTGACACATTTGTACATCTGTGCTGATTCCATTCCAAGCATAAACGTCATGAATTCAGAACAAACATTGAAAACCTGCTCAGAAATGTGTCAGCAGATGTAAAGCCCCTCTTTGCCATTTACAGTGGGGCTTGAAAATTTGTGAACCCTTTAGAATTCTAATTCTAATACATTTCCAGATAAATTTGAGATAAAACTTCATCAGATTCATCAGTCAACACCCAAGAAAGAAAGGATGGTTCTGGGCTAACAGATATCAATACTCAAAAACGGAAAAGATTAGAGGTACCACCATGTTAATGAGTTACCATTCACACTTCTGCCCTTACTCTCATTGTTCCCACATATCGTAACTCATCTGGGTAGTTCCTTTGTGCAGGAGCTCCCACAATGTGTAGAACTGTTCTTTATCAGTGGCCTCTAAGTGTAAGCTGTATATAGACCCTTTGCCAAGTTTGTATACAAAGGCAATCTTTAGATGGATGTGACGCATATTGCATATACTAGCACAGATGTAGTAAAATGACTGATGGTTTTGTTTAGTACTTTTAGAACCATTTGGTTTCAAGTAAGGGCTCTGGTGTGCATTACAAGCTAATTTTAAAGTTCATTCACACTCAATGCAAATCTTTAGTATGAAACATTAATGTTCAATATATTCCCTGGCTATTAAATATAGACAGGTTTATTCTAGATCTTTCACCAAACATGGACAAAAATGCTAGTACAGTCCATCTGGATCTGGAGTTTTTGCACATTTTGTTCGACCCAGATTTCTGTAAAGCTGCTTTGTGACAACTCCTTTTTTCTGCTAAAAATTCTACATACAATACATCATGATAACAAAGTGAGATGATAAAATTTTGTTTGAAATCTTTGCAAATCACAAAAATACAATGTACATATGTATTCATAGCCTTTGCTCAATACTTGGTTGAAGAACCTTTGGTAGAAATTACAGCCTAGTTTTTTTTTTATATGATACTACAAGCTTGGCACACCTGTTTTTGGGAAGTTTCTCCCATTCGTCTTTGCAGAACCTCTAAAGGTCCATCAACTGGATGGGGAGTGTTGGTGCACAGGCCTTTTTAGATATATTTTCAGACGGGGGCTCCATCTTAGTCACTCAAGGACAAACACCAAATTCTATGTTTAAGATTCGGCCACACTACAAACATTTCATATATTACATATATACATATTTCGTATACATCTGAAGACATTTCTTCAATTTCACATATCTTCAATTTGTTTTGTACCCTGCTCAAGTGTTGCTTCCTTAATGCCGACCCAGATGGGACTGCAAACCCACAATCCCCAGCTCCAGAGGCTGATGCCTTATCCATTAGGCCACTGGGCCAGACAAGGGCTTCAGCAGGGTGGACACAATTCCAGGCTTCATGTTTTTCAAGAGCGTTGGTGGTGTCATATTCATAAGCACTGGCAAATAGTTTTCTGTATTAAACACTTAATGAGTTAAATAATCCTCCAAAATGTGTTTTTCTTTCCTTTTTTTATTTTTGAAAAATCACTTAATAAGGATAAAAGCAGTAAATGTCATTTAAGTTTGGCATGAATTTTGAAAGCCCACAGTGGTGTAAATGTCCTGTGGTGTGACTACATTGTCAGTTGTGTTAAATAAGGTATTTATCCCTTTTTCATCTCTATTTGTTCTGTTTGGAATGAACACAAACAGTTCAGAACAATTCAGACTTTGAACATTAGAATTTCATTTAATTTGTATAAAAAAAGGGGCTAGTAGTCCCTTATTGAGAGAAGCTTCATTGAACTACCAAGAACTATATTTGGTGAGGCCTGCTGCACTACAAACATTTGATAAACTTTGTTAATAAACGCGTGGATAAATGCAATTCTATTGTGCTGACCTTTTTCTCTCCCACTTCCCACAAGTGCAAGTGTTTCTTTAAGCAGCTACATGCTGACCCAGGTGGGACTTGAACCCACATTTGATATACACATGAAAGTCATCTTTTATTCACATATCTCCAGTTTGTTTTGTACCCTGGTCAAGTGTTGCTTCCTTAAACATCTAAATCTAAATGCCGACCCAGATGGGATTTCAGGTTTAATTCTATTGTAAATTAATTCAATGTTTAGGAATTGCAACCATATTTCTACAAAGCCTCCTCATTTCAGGGGCTCAAAAATCAAATCTAATGTGGTGGCACGTACAGCCCAAATCATGAAGATTGTGTCACTGTCCGAATATTTATGAGCCGAAGTGTAGGAAGTACACTGTACTGGAGGCACATGGAGTCAGTGTCAATGCTGACCATTTTAGACTTAGATTAGAAAATAAGACGCTGTGGTTTCATTTTGGATTTTTGGCTGTTGCAGAAAAGTGTTCTGCTGACAGGTCCTTGAGGCCAATGGAGGTCTGATCTGGGGGCTGGGACGCTGTCCAGTGACATGTGAAACGTCTCAGATAGTAGCAGCTCTTTTTCTCCACAGTGTAAAGTCATATACAGGCCCTAAGGAACCTTTCAATGATTTATTTCATTCATTTCTCTCCTTCACCTTTTCAGGAACTTCAAGACATAAGGAAATGGTGACACAGCAGGACTGGTTTGTGTCACAAGAAAGGATGCTAATAGAGGGTAAGTAACCCATTAATGAATTGGACCTTACTGATGGGTATCATACCATGAGCACTGACTTAATAGTTTTCTGTGTTAAACGCAACCATTAATAACCAATGGGTTGACCATCCTCAAAATGTGTTTTCTTTTTCCTTTTTATTTTGAAAAAATCACTTAATGAGGATAAAAGCAGTAAATGTCATTTATGTTTTGCATGAATTTTAAAAGCCCACAGTGGTGTAAATGTCCTGTGGTTTTCTGTATTTCAAACTTCTAACATTAGAATTTCATTTTTAAATTCGTATAAAGAGGCTAAATAGTCCTTATTCCTTGAAACATATTTGCAAGAGCTATTTTTGGTAAGGCCTGCTGCACACCTAGGCTTGTTTGATAAATGCAATTCTAGCCTTATGACCTTTTCTTCTCCTTCCAGTTTGGTTGAAGTACCTGTGCAAGTGTTTCTTTAGCAGCCACATGCGGCCATTTGAGCTTGAACCCACAATCTCCAGCTCGGAGACATTTAGAAATACTCTTGAAAGTCATCTGAAGACCTTTTACTCACACTATCAGCAGTTTATTTTTGTACCTAGTCAGATGTTGCTTCCTTAAACATCAAACCTATAATCCCCAGTTCCAGAGGCTGATGCCTTATCCATTAGGCCACTGGGCCAGACAAGGGCTTCAGCAGGGTTGACACATATCCAGGCTGCATGTTTTTCAAGAGTGTTGACATGACATTTCATTGTATGCGATCAGAAAGGAATGAATTGTCAGTTGTGTTAAATAAGGCATTTACCTTCACACCATCTCTATTTATTCTGTATGGAATGAGCACAAACAGTTCAGCACAATTCAGACTTTGAACATTAGAATTTCATTTAATTTATAAAAGAAATGGTATTACTTATTCACAGAAGCATTATTGCCAAATTAAGACCTGCTGCACTGCAAACATTTGATAAACGCTGCACACTGTGTACTCTTCTCCTCCTTCAGTTTAGTTAGTACCCTGTGCAAATGTTTCTTTAAGCAGCCATGCTGACCCAGGTAGGACTTGGACACAATCCCCAGCTCTGGGAGACATTTGATATCAGGAGTCATCTAGAGACCTTTCATTCACCTATCTTCAGTTTTGTTTGTACCTGGGTGAAATCACTTGCTTCCTTAAACATCTAAATGCTGGCCCAGATGGGACTCGAGCCCACAATCCCCAGCTCGGAGGCTTGTTCTGCCTTATCCATTAAGCCCTGGGCAGACAAAGAACTAGTAGGGTAGACACAATTCCAGGCTGCATGTTTGTCTTCTCCCCCTTCAGTTTGGTTGGTACCACTGTAGAGTGTTTCTTTAAGCAGCTACATGCTGACGGTGGGACTTGAACCCACAATCCAGCTCCGGAGACATTTGATATATATACATAGAAGTCATCTAAGACCTTTCCTTCACATATCTTCAGATTTTTCTGAATCGTGCAGCTACAGGGAGCCAATGGAGGAGCGCCCAGCAGAAGAGTTACGTGAGCTAGATTTAGTAACATGACAGGCTGCGCTGCATTCTGGATAAGTTGCAATGGTCTGATGGTCATACGGAAGGCCAGCCAATAGGGAGTGCGTAGTCTAGTCTTGAGATGACAAGAGCTGAACAAGCACCTGAGTGGCCTCTCTAGACAGAAAGGTCAGGCGATTCTCCTAATGTTGTGGAGAAATCGCAGGACCAACGAGTCAGGTTTGCAGCATGACCCGCAGGAAGCGATAACTGGTCATCACTACACCAAGACTGCGTGCTTCAGCGAGATGGAGTGACAGTGAGTTCTCAAGGAAATGAGCCAAAGTCAGGGTGAGGGCCAGTGCTACCAGGAATGAATAGCAGTTCGGTCTTGCTGGGGTTGAGTTTGAGGTGATGGGCTGCCATCCATGATGAGACATCAGAAACAAGCTGAGATACAGGATGAGACCTGGGTGTCAGAGGGTGGGAAAGAGAGGATAGGTTAAGTGTCATCAACATAGCAGTAGTAAGTAAAACCATGAGAAGATACTTTACTACCAAGAGTAGTGTAGAGAAAGAGAAAGAGGACCAGGCTGACCATGTGGAGACACCGTTGGATAGTCTGTGGAGCAGTGTGGCTCCTGCCATATGACCTGGTAGAGCATCTTCAGGTATGATGCAAATCGTGACAATGCAGAACCAGTGATTCCAAGGCTACCAAGGATTGACAGGAGGATCTTGTGATCTAATTGTATGCAGGCTGCAGAGAGGTCGAGGAGAATTACAACAGAGGATAGTTCGGCTGATCTAGCAGCATGGAGTTTCTCAGTGACCGCAATGAGAGCAGTCTCTGTTGAGTGTGCCTGTTTGAAGCCAGATTGTTTTGGATTCTATGGGTGTTGTGTTTAGTCAAATCTAATGTGGTGTACATTGGCCCAAATCATGATTGTGTCTGTCAGATATTTATGAGCCAAAGTGTAGAGTACACTATACTGGAGCACATGGGTCAGTGTCAATGCTGACCATTTAGACTTAGATTAGAGAAAATAAGACATGGTTCATTTTGGATTTTGCTGTTGTGAGAAAAGTGTTCTGTGATGACAGGTCATGAAGACCAATGGAGTCTGATCCTGAGAGCTGGGCAGCTATCCGGTGACATGCCAAACGTCTCAGATGAGCCTAAAGACCCTTTCAATGATTTTGCGGGCTAGTAGTCATTCACAGAAGCATTATTGCCAAGGCTGGACACAATTCCAGGCTGCATGTTTTCAAGAGCATTGACGTAGATTCCATTGTATGTGATCAGAAAGGAATGGAGTGCCAGTTGTGTTAAATAAGGGATTTATCCTTTCATCTCCTATTTGTTCTGTTTGGAATAGACACAAACAGTTCAGAACAATTCAGACTTTGAACAAGATTTCATTTAATTTGCATAAAAAAAAGAGGCTAATGATCACTTATTCCACAGAAGCATTATTGCAGAATTGAGGCCTGCTGCTGCAAACATTTGATAACCTTCTCTTTTGCACCTGACCTTGCTGCCTTACTCCTCCAGCCAGTTTGGTTAGTACCCTGTGCAAATGTTTCTTTAAAGCAGCTACATGCTGGCCAGGTAGGACTTGAACCACAATCCCCAGACTCGGAGACATTTGATATCAGAGGTCATCTAGAACACTGTGCACCTATCTTCAGTTTGTTTTGTACCTGGTCAAGTCTTGCTTTATAAACATCTAAATGCTGGCCAGATGGGACTAAGACCACAATCCCCAGCTCCGAGGAGGCTGATTACATATCCATTAGGCCACTGGGCCAGACAAAGGGCTTCAGTAGGATGGATACAATTCCAGGCTACATGTTTTCTTCTCCCCTTCAGTTGGTTCATTGCACCTGTGTGCAAGTGTTTCTTTAAGCAGCTACATGCTGACCAGGTGGGACTTAGACCCACAATCCCCAGCTCCGGAGACATTTGATATATACATGAAGTCATCAGAGACCTTTCATTCCCATATCTCAGTTTTCTGATACGTGCAGCTACAGAGGCCAATGGAAGGGAGCGCGCAGAAGAGTTCGTGACTGAATTTAGTAACATCGAAAGGCAGGCTGCGCTGCATTGTTCTGGATAAGTTACAATGGTCAGTAGTCCCGCATGGAAGGCCAGCCAATAGGAGTCGCAGTAGTCTAGTCTTGAGACAGAGACTAGACAAAGCACCTGAGTGGCCTCTCTGGACAGAAAGGTCAGAATTCTCCTAATGTTGTAGGGAAATCTGCCCAGGACCAACAGGTCAGGTTTGCAACATGACCTAGGAAGCGATGGCTGGTCATCCACTACTACACAGGACTGCGTGCTTCAGCCAGATGGAGTGACCAGTGAGTTCTCAGGAAATATGGAAAGTCAGGGTGGCCAGTGCTACCAGGAATGAATAGCAGTTCAGTGCTGGGGTTGGGTTGAGGTGATGGGCGCTGCCATCCATGATCCAGACATTAGAGGAGAACCAGCTGAGATCGGGGATCAGGACCTGGGTGTCAGAGGTGGGAAAGAGGATGAGTTGAGTGTCATCCCAGCATAGCAGTGGTAAGTAAAATACTTGAGAAGATGTTAGCTGCAAGAGAAGTAATTGTAGAGAGAAAGAGAGAGGACCAGGGCTGACCCTTGTGGAACACCGTTGGATAGTCTGTGTGGAGCTGATGTGGCTCCTGCCACTTATGACCTGGTAGAGCGCTCTTCCAGGTATGATACAAATGTTGTAATACAGAACCAGTGATTCCAAGGCTACAGGATTGACAGAGATCTTGCCAGTCTAGTGTATCACAGGCTGCAGAGAGGTCGAGGAGAATTACAGCAGAGATAGTTCGTGATCTAGCAGCATGGGTTTCTCAGTGACCGCAATGGGAGCAGTCTCTGTGAGTGTGCCTGTTTGAAACGGTGTTTTGGATTCTGTAAAGATTGTTGTGTTTAGTCAAATCTAATGTGGTGGCGCATTACCAGCCCAAATCATGAAGATTGTGTCACTGTCCAGTATTTATAGGCCAAAGTGTAGGAAGTACACTATACTGGAGGCACATGGAGTCAGTGTCAATGCTGACCATTTAGACTTAGATTAGAAAATAAGACATGGTTTCATTTTGGATTTTTGGCTGTTGTGAGAAAAGTGTTCTGTGACAGGTCATGAGGCCAATGGAGTCTGATCTAGGGGCTAGGACGCTGTCCCGGAGTGACATGCTTAAGCGTCCTCAGATACAGGCCTAAAGACCCTTCCAATGATTTAAAAAAGCGGGCTAGTAATCATTCCTGGAAGCATTATTGCCAAGGCTGGACACAATTCCAGGCTGCATGTTTTTCAAGAGCATTGTGCCAAGATTCCATTTATATGTGATCAGAAAGGAATGAATTGTCAGTTTGTATTAAATAAGTTTATCCCTTTTCATCTCTATTTATTCTGTTGGAATAGACACAAACAGTTCAGAATAATTCAGACTTTAGACATTAAATTTGTTTTAATTGCATAAAAAAAGAGGCTGGTAGTCATGATACAGAAGCATTATTGCCAGAATTGGGCCTGCTGCACTGCAAACATTTGATAAACACTTTACTCTTTTGCACTGACCTTTTCTTCTCCTCCTTCAGTTTAGTTAGTACCCTGTCTGGAAATGTTTCTTTAAGCAGCTACATACTTTGGCCCAGGTGGACTTGAACCCACAATGCCCAGCTCCGGAGACATTTGATATCAGAGAGGTCATCCCCAGAGACCTTTCATTCACCTATCTTCATTTGTTTGTACCTAGTCAAGTCTTGCTTCCTTAAACATCTAATGCCAGCCCAGATGGGACTCGAGACTCACAATCCCCAGCTCGGAGGAGCTGATGCCTTATCCATTAGGCCACTGGGGCAGACAAGGGCTTCAGTAGTGGACACAATTCCAGGCTGCATGTTTTTCTTCTCCCCCTTCAGTTTGGTTAGTACCCTGTGCAAGTGTTTCTTTAAGCAGCTACATGCTGACCCAGGTGGGACTTAGACCCCCAATCCCCAACTCCAGGACATTTGATATACCATGAAAGTCATCTGAAGACCTTTCATTTCACCATCTTCAGTTTTTCTGATACGTGCAGCACAGGGAGCCAATGAAGGCGCAGCAGAGAAGGATTCGTGACTGAATTTAGTAACATCGAAGGCGGGCTCGCTGCTGCATTCTGGATAAGTTAATGGTCTGATGGTCCGCGCCAGAGCCAGCCAATGAAATTCATGATAGTCTAGTCTTGAGATGACAAAGGACTGAACAAGCACCTAGGTAGCCTCTCCTGAACAGAAAGAGTCAGATTCTCCTAATGTTGTAAAGGGAGAATCTGCAGGATAACGAGTCAGGTTGCAACATGACCTAGGGAGCGATAACTGGTCATCACTACTGCAAGACTGCGTGCTTCAGCAGATGGAGTGACCAGTGAGTTCTCAGAAATGAATCAAAGTCGAGTGAGGGCCAGTGCACCAGGAATGAATAGCAGTTAGGTCTTGCTGGGGTTGGGTTTGAGGTGATGGGCTGCCATCCATGATCAGACATTAGAGGCAGAAAGTGGCTGAGATCGGGGATCTGGGTGTCAGAGGTGGAAAGAGGATAGGTTGAGTGTCATCAGCATAGCAGTAGTAAAAGTAAAACCATGAGAAGATATTCTTTACCAAGAGAAGTAGTGTAGAGAGAAAAGAGAAGAGGACCAAAGACTGACCCTTGTGGAACACCGTTGGATAGTCTGTGTGGAGCTGATGTGGCTCCCTGCCATGTGACCTGGTAAGAGAAACGCTCTTCAGGTATGGTGCCAAACAGTGTAATGCAGAACCAGTGATTTGAGCTACCAGATTGTGGGGGAGGATCTTGTGATCTAGTGTATCACAGGCTGCAGAGAGGTGAGAGAATTACAACAGAGGATGAGTTCGGCTGATCTAGCAGCATGGAGTTTCTCAGTGACATAATGAGGCAGTCTCTGTTGAGTGTGCCTGTTTGAAGCCAGATTATTTGGATTCTGTAAATTGTTGTGTTTAAGTCCAAATCTAATGTGGTAGCGTACAGCCCAAATCATGAAGGTGTGTCACTGTCGAATATTTATGAGCCAAGTGTAGGAGAGTACACACACTATGCACAGAGCACATGGAGTCAGTGTCAATGCTGACCATTTAGACTTAGATTAGAAAATAAGACATGGTTTCATTTTGGATTTTTGGCTGTTGTGAGAAAAGTGTTCTGTGACAGGTCATGAGGCCAATGGAGTCTGATGGAGCTGGGCGGCTGTCCAATTGACATGTAGAAGCGTCTCAATTCTCAGGCCTAAAGGCCCTTTCAATGATTCACAAAAAACGGGCTAGTAGTCATTCCTGAAGCATGTGCCAAGGCTGGACACAATTCCAGGCTGCATGTTTTCAGGAAACATTGACATGAATTCCATTATGTGATCAGAAGGAATGAATTGTCAGTTGTGTTAAATAAAGAAGTTTATCCTTTTTCATCTCTATTTAGTTCTGTTTGGAATGAACACAAACAGTTTCAAGAACAATTCAGACTTTGAACATTAAATTTCATTTAATTTTGCATAAAAAAGGCTAGTAGTCACTTATTCCTGAAGCTGTTATTGCAGAATTAAGGCCTGCTGCACCAAACATTTGATAACGCTACTCTTTTACTGACCTTCTTCTCCTCCTTCCAGTTTTGAATTTGATACCCTGTGCGATATTTCTTTAAGCAGCTACATGCTGATCCAGGTGGGACTTAGACACAATCCCCAGCTCCGGAGCATTTGATATCAGAGGTCATCTAGAGGGCCTTTCATTCCACCCACTATCTTCCAGTTTATTTTGTACCTGGTCAAGTCTTGTGTAAACATCTAAATGCTGACCCAGATGGGACTTTCGAGCCACAATCCCCAGGTCGAGGCTGATGCCTTGTCCATTGGAAGGCCACTGGGCGAACAGGAACTTCAGTAGGGTGGACACAATTCCAGGCTACGTAGTATATTCTCCCCCTTCCAGTTTGGTTAGTACCTGTGCAGAGTGTTTCTTTAAGCAGCTACATACTGACCCAGGTGGAGACTTAGACCCACAATCCCCAGCTCGGAGACTGTTGATACTTATACATGAAGTCATCTAGAGACTTTCATTCCACATCTTCAGTTTTTCTGATCATTGGCTACAGGGAGGCCAATGAAGGGCCTTGGCAGAGAGTTACGTGGCTGAATTTAGGGACACTGAAGACGAGCCGCGCTGCTGCGTTCTGGATAAGTTACAATGGTCTGATGGTCGGCAGTGGAAGGCCAGCCCAATAGGGGTGCCCAGTAGTCTAGTCTTGAAGGATGACAAGAGACTGAACAAGCACCTGAGTGGCCTCTCTAGACAGAAAATTAAATTCTCTAATGTTGTAAGAGAAATCACAGGACCAACGAGTCAGGTTTGCAGCACTTGACCTGGAAAGCGATAACTGGTCATCCACTACTGCAAGACTCGTGCTTCAGCAGATGGGGTATTGATGAGTTCTCAAAAATAGTAAAAGGAAGTCAGAGGTGAGGGCCAGTGCTACAGGAATGAATAGCTTGATTCCGGTCTTGCTGAGGTTGAGTTTGGGGTGATGGGCTGCCATCCATGATAGAGAGACATTAGAGAGAGGCAAGCTGAGATCAGGATGAGACCTGGGTGTCAGAGGGTGGGAGGAAAGAGGATGAGTTGAGTGTCATCAGCATGGCAGTAGTAAGTAAAACCATGAAGATGTTACTTTGCAAGAGAAGTAGTGTAGAGAGAAGAGAGAGAGGACCAGGCTGACCACTTGTGGAACACCCGTTGGATAGTCTGTATTGGGCTAGTGTGGCTCCCTGCCATGCAACCTGTGAAACGCTCTTGGGTATGATACAAACCATTGTAATGCAGAACCAGTGATTTGGAGGCTACCAGAAGTTGACAGGAGGATCTTGTGATCTAGTGTATCACCAGGCTGCAGAAGTCGAGAGAATTACAACAGGATAGTTAGAAGCTGATCTAGCAGCATGGAGTTTCTCAGTGACGCGTGAGCAGTCTCTGTTAGTGTGCCTGTTTGAAGCCGATTGTTTGGATTCTGTAAATTGTTGTGTTTAGTCAAATCCTAATGTAGTGTACATGCAGCCCAAATCCTTGAAAGATTGTGTCACTGTCAGTATTTATGAGCCAGTATGGGAAGTACACACTATGGGCACATGGAGTCAGTGTCAATGCTGACCATTTAGACTTAGATTAGAAAATGAACATGGTTTCATTTTGGATTTTGGCTATTTGTGAGAAAAGTGTTCTGTGACGAGTCCATGAGGCCAATGGGAGTCTGATCTAGGGGCTAGGACGCTGTCCGAGTGACATGCTTGAAACGTCTCAGATACAGGCCTAAAGACCCTTTCCAATGATTTAAAAAACAGGCTAGTAGTCATTCACAGAAGCATTATTGCCAAGGCTGGACACAATTCCAGGCTGCATGTTTTTCAAGAGCATTGACATGAATTCCATTGTATGTGATCGAAGAATGGGTGTCAGAAAGTTGTATTCAAATCAAGGGATTTATCCTTTTTCATCTCTATTTGTTCTGTTTGGAATGAACACAAACAGTTCAGAACAATTCAGACTTTGAACTTTAGAATTTCATTTAATTTGCATAAAAAAGAGGCTAGTAATCCCTTATTCACAGAAGCATTATTGCCAAGAACTATTTTTGGTAAGGCCTGCTGCACTGCAAACATTTGATGAACGCAACTCTTTTGCGCTGACCTTTTCTTCTCCTTCAGTTTGGTTAGTACCTGTTGCAAATGTTTCTTTGAAACCTTCAGCATGCTGATCCAGGTGGGACTTAGACCACAATCCCAGCTCAGGAGTTATTTGATATCAGAGGTCATCTGAAACTTTTCATTCTTTATCTTCAGTTTGTTTTGTACCTGGTCAGTCTTTGTAAACATCTAAATGCTGGCCCAGATGGGACTCAGACCCACAATCCCCAGCTCCAGGAGGCTGATGCCTTATCCACATTGAAGCCACTGGGCCAGACAAGGGCTTCAGTAGGGTGGGTACAATTCAGGCTACCATGTTTTCTTCCTCCTTCAGTTTGGTTAGTACCTGTGCAGAAGTGTTTCTTTAGCAGCTGCATGCTGGCCAGGTGGGACTTCCAGACCACAATCCCCAGCTCCGGAGACATTTGATATATACATGAAAGTCATCCCAAGACTTCCATTCCACATATCTTCAGTTTTCTGATACGTGCAGCTACAGGGCCAATGGGGAACGCAGCAGAAGAGTTGCGTGACTAGATTTAGTAACATCGAAGACAGGCTGCGCTGCTGCATTCTGGATAGAGTTACAATGGGTCTGATGGTCCCATGGGAAGGCCAATGTTAATGAAGTCGCAGTAATTCTAGTCTTGGATGACAAGAGAGACTGAACAAGCGCACCTGAGTGGCCTCTCCTAGACAGAAAGGTCAATTCTCCTAATGTTGTAAAGGAGAAATCTGGGACCAACAGGTCAGGTTTTTAACATGACCACAGGAACGATAGTGGTCATCCACTGCACCAGGGCTGCGTGCTGGCAGATGGGTGACCAGTGAGTTCTCAAGGGAAATCGTAAAATCAGAGTGAGGACCAGTGATTCCAGGAATGAATAGCAGTTCAGTCTTGCTGAGGTTGAGTTTGAGGTGATGGGCTGCCATCCATGATGAGTTGATGGGGCAAGCTGAGATCCAGGATGAGACCTGGAGTGTCAGAGGGTGGGAAAGAGGAGAGAGGATGAGTTGAGTGTCATCCCAGCATAGCAGTGGTAAGTAAAACCATGAGAAGATATTACTTTAAGAGAAGTAGTGTAGAAGAAAGAGAGAAGAGAGGACCAGGGCTGACCCTTGTGGAACACCGTTGGATGATAGTCTGTATGGAGCTGATGTGGCTCCTGCCATGTGACCCTGTTAAGGAGCAACTCTTCCAGGTATGATGCAAACCCATTGTAATGCCAGAACCAGTGATTCCAAGGCTACAAGATTGACAGGAGGATCTTGCCCAGCAGCAGTCTAGTGTATCACAGGCTGCAGAGAGGTCGAGGAGAATTACAGCAGAGGATAGTTCAGCTGGTAGATCCCAGCATGGAGTTTCTCAGTAAACCCATAATGAGAGCAGTCTCTGTTGAGTGTGCCTGTTTGAAGCCAGATTGTTTTGGATTCTATAAATTATTTGTGTTTAGTCAAATCTAAAATGTGGTGGCATGCAGCCCAAATCATGAAGATTGTCACTGTCCGAATATTTATAGTAAGTGTGGGAAGTACACTATACTGGAGCACATGGAGTCAGTGTCAATGCTGACCATTTAGACTTGAATTAGAAAATAAGACATGGTTTCATTTTGGATTTTTGGCTGTTGTGAGAAAAGTGTTCTGTGACAGGTCATGAGGCCAATGGAGTCTGATCTAGGGGCTAGGACGCTGTCCAGGTGACATGTAAGGAAACATCCTCAGATACAGGCCTAAAAGACCCTTTCAATGATTTAAAAACGGGCTAAGTAGTCATTCACAGAAGTGCTGTGCCAAGGCTGGACACAATTCCAGGCTGCATGTTTTTCAAAACATTGACATAGATTCCATTATGTGATCAGAAAGGAATGAATTGTCAGTTGTGTTAAATAAAGGGTTTGTCCTTTTTCATCTCTATTTGTTCTGTTTGAATGAACTAAACGGTTCAAATTAATTCAGACTTTTAGACATTAGAATTTCATTTAATTTGCATAAAAAAGAGAGGCTAGTAGTCACTTATTCCCTGAAGCATTGTGCCAAGAATTAAGGCCTGCTGCTGCAAACATTTGATAGACGCAGCTCTTTTTGCGACACACTTCTTCTCCTCCTTCAGTTTGGTTGGCACCTGATGTTTCTTTAGCAGCTACAGCTACTTTGAAGCCCCAGGTAGGACTTGAACCCCACAATCCCAGCTCCGGAGACATTTGATATCAGTCATCTAGAAGACCTTTCATTCACCTATCTTCAGTTTATTTTTGTACCTGGTCAAATCTTGCTTCCTTAAACATCTAAATGCTGACCCAGATGGGACTCAGACCCACAATCCCCAGCTCCGGAGGCTGATGCCTTATCCATTAGGCCACTGGGCCAGACAAGGGCTTCAGTAGGGTGGACACAATTCCAGGCTGCATGTTTTCTTCTCCCCCCTTCAGTTTGGTTAGTGCCTGTGCAAGTGTTTCTTTAGCAGCTACAGTGCGGCCCAGGTGGGACTTGAACCACGTCCCCAGCTCCGGAGACGTTTGATATATACATGAAAGTCATCTGAAGACCTTTCCATTCGCATCTTCCAGTTTTCTGATGTTCAGCTACAGGGCCAATGAAGTGAACGCAGCAGAAGAGTTACGTGACTGAATTTAGGAACATTGAAGACGAGCTGCGCTGCTGCATTCTGGATAAGATTTTAATGGTCTGATGGTCCCGCATGGAGAAGGCCAGCCAATAGGGTCACCCAGTAGTCTAGTCTTGAGATGACAAGGGCTGAACAAGCACCTGAGTGGCCTCTCCCTAGACAGAAAGGTCCAGATTCTCCTAATGTTGTAAAGAGGAGAAATCTGCAGGACCGAGTCAGGTTTGCAACATGACCTGAGAACGATAACTGGTCATCCACTACTACACCAAGACTGCGTGCTTCAGCAGATGGAGTGACCAGTGAGTTCTCAAGGGAAATATTAAAGTCAGAAGAGTGAACCAGTGCTACCAGGAATGATAGCAGTTCCAGTCTTGCTGGGGTTGAGTTTGAGGTGATGGGCTGCCATCCGCGGTGGGATTTATTAGAGAACAAGCTGAGATCCAGGATGAGACCTGGGTGTCAGAAGGTGGAAAGAGAGGATGAGTTAAGTGTCATCAGCATAGCAGTGGTAAGTAAAACCATGAGAAGATATTACTTTACCAACAGAAGAAGTGTAGAGAGAAAGAGAAAGAGGACCAGGGCTGACCCTTGTGGAACACCGTTGGATAGTCTGTGTGCAGGCTGATGTGGCTCCCTGCCATGCTGACCTGGTAGGCATACTTCCAGGTATGATGCAAACCATTGTAATGCAAGACCAGTGATTCCAAGGCTACCAAGGATTGACAGGATCTTGTGATCTAGTGTATCACAGGCTGCAGAGAGAGATGGGAGAATTACAGCAGAGGATAGTTCGGCTGATCTGGCAGCATGGGTTTCTCAGTAACCCGCCAATGAGAGCAGTCTCTGTGTGAGTGTGCCTGTTTGAAGCCAGATTGTTTTGGATTCTATGGGGTGTTGTGTTTAGTCAAATCTAATGTGGTGGCATGCAGCCCAAATCATGAAGATTGTGTCACTGTCCAAATATTTATGAGCCAAACTGTAGGAAGTACACTATACTGGAGGCACATGGAGTCAGTGTCAATGCTGACCATTTAGACTTAGATTAGAAAATAAGACATGGTTTCATTTTGGATTTTTGGCTGTTGTACAGAAAGAAATGTTCTGTGACGAGTCACTTGAGGCCAGAAATGGAGTCTGATCTAGAGCTGGGCGGCTGTCCGAGTGACTTGTGCTTGGCATCTCAGATGACAGCACGCTCTTTTTCTCCACAGTGTAAAGTCATATACAGGCTCAAGACCCTTTCCAATGATTTATTTCATTCATTTGCACTCCTTCACAGCACCAGAACTTCAAGACACTTAAGGAAATGAGTGACACAGCAGGTTAGTTGTGTCTGAAAGGATGCTGTGAGTAAATGGCTTGTGTGAATTGGACCTTACACAGTGGTGTCATATTCATGAGCACTGACCAATAGTTTTTCTGTATTAAACACAACCATTATGCTTAATAGGTTAAATAAATCCTCCAAAATGTGTTTTTCTTTCCTTTTTTATTTTTGAAAAATCACTTAATGAGGATAAAAGCAGTAAATGTCATTTATGTTTGGCATGAATTTTAAAAGCCCACAGTAATGTAAATGTCCTGTGGTTTTCTCCTATTACAGACTTTTAACATTGGGAATTTCATTTTAATTCGTACAAAAGAGGTAATAGTCCCTTATTCATGAAACATCTTTGCCAAGAACTATTTTTGGTCAGACCTGCTGCACTACACACATTTGATAAACGCAAATCTGTTGTGCTGTCTTTTTTTCTCCCCTTTCCCAACTCTTCAGTTTGGTTAGTACTTACCAATACCGTGTTTTCTTTGGCAGACTGGAGTGCTGGCCCAGGTGGACTTGAACCCCACAAATCCCATCCCGGGAACATTGGAAATAACCAAAGTCACCTGAGGCCATTCATCTGAAGATCTTCAGTTTGTTTGTGCCCTCGAACCCACAATTCCAGGCTGCATGTTTCAGGCGTTGACGCCGTTCTTTATATGCTATCAGAAAGATGAATTGTCAGTTGTAGTCATCAGGGATTTATCCCTTTCATCTCTTTGTTCTGTATGGAATGAACACAAACAGTTCAGAACAATTCAGACTTTAGACATTAAATTTCATTTAATTTGTATATAAAGGAAGTAGGCTAAGTAGTCCCTTATTGGCCAGAGCATTATTGCAAGAACTATTTTTGCTGCACTACAAACATTTAATAAACACAATTCTATTGTGCTGACCATTTCTTCCCTTCAGTTTGGTTGTTACCCTGTGCAGAGTGTTCTTTAAGCGGCTTTCCTCTGGCTCGGAGGCTGATGCCTTATCCATTAGGCCACTGGACAGACAGAGCTTCAACAGTGTGGACACAATTCCAGGCACCATGTTTTTTCAAGAAGCGTTGACATGAATTTCATTGTATGCGATCAGAAAGGAATGAAATGATATAACGTAGCATATGTGATGTGAACTCCTGAAACATCTTTCTGCTTCTCTGCAGGGAAGGAACTGCTTTCTGCTATCTATCTATAATAATATCCTATCTATCTATCTATATCTATCTATCTATCTATCTATCTATCTATCTATCTGAATGAATGAATAGATAAACTTCTATTTTCATAGGAGAGACTGCTGACTTGACTGTTGTCCAGAGAGACATTGAATCCATCACAAGGAGGTAAGACACAAATGTATGTCATTGTATCAAGCATATGAATGGAAAGTTGAGTGGAAGGAAAAAGTGCACAAGCAACAGAAATAATAAAAACAACAAAGGTATTCTTATGGCTATTGTTGATTATTATTATTATTATTATTATATTACATCAAACCTCCATGCTCCAAATCTCCTGGTTTCAACTAATTGTTGTAAAGGTTGAAAAGTGTGTTTCATCTTCAAAATAATGTCTTTTGGACATGGTTCATCTCCAGCAACCGCTGTGCCACGTCTTCGTCGTTTTGAGCAGGGAGCCCAAACATTTCATGCACTATTTGTATTTAGGTGCTGACCCTTTTTTCCTGCCCGTTCCCCCAAGTGACTCAAACCCAAAATCCCCAGCTCTAGGGGCTGATGCCTTATCCATTAGGCCACTGGGCAGGCGTTATAGGACAGGGGCGGACACAGCTCAGGCATTAAAGCATTTCTTGAAACTCAAATAAGCATAATAGCATGAAGTTAATACTTTCTACTCTCCATTGTTCACTTTGAAGGTTAACATTTTTTCTGTCCATTTCCTGGTCATTAGGACTGACAATTTTTCCCCACATCTTCAGTTTGTTTTCTACGCTGTGCATTTGATGACCCAGGTGGGACTTGAAGCCACAATCCCCAGCTCCGGAGGCTGATGCCTTATCCATTAGGCTACTGGGCCAGACAAGAGCAAACTGACAGTGCACACAATTCCAGGCTACATGTTTATTAAGTGAAATACAACATTGCATATGAAACAGTCTTGTTTACAGTCTTCCTTAATTGCAGATGATACAGGAGAAACTGCAGTGTGTGAAAAAGTCACTGGTGTGAGACCATTTCATATGTATGGAACAGTCTTTTTGTCTGTCAGAACTCCTGCTTTCATAGAACTTATGTTATGATTAGAAGTGCTGCACTACAAACATGACATCCCCACCCATCTTCAGTTGGTTGTACGAAGTGATTCATTAAGCATCTAAAGGATAGGTCACAATCCCTAACCCCAGCTCGGACCCCTTATCATACGAATTTAGACCACTCACGTGAATAAAAGCTGTAGGATCACTTTGCTACTAAGATGTTGTTGTAATTGGTTTCACAAGATGTTATGGTATAGGAGTCTGTTTCTGAGCTGTTGGTATGTGGTTGCTGGAAGGTTTTGCTGCGGAGTCGTTTGCTAAGCTCATTTTGAAATGGATCAGTTTAATTATTTACAGTAAATTCTATAGTCAAATAATTGTATTAAAAGTAGAGAAAAATTGTGGCCTGGGAACAAAATGAGGAAATACATTACAATTATTATATATATATATGACACTAGAACATACAAGAAATGGCCCTGTCTGCTATTTTCTGAACCACTTATTCCTGAATAGGCGTCCACTTTGTGATTCACCAATCATGCATATCTTTGAGGGGAAGCCAGAGTACCCAGAAACCGTATGAACAAACAAACTCCATAGATCCACCTCACCCAGGATCAAACCCAGGTCCATCTTGTTGTGAGGCAACAGCGCTACCCACTGCACCACCTCCCATTTTGACCAGTTATCTGAAATATTTTGTATGATATATAATTAAATAATATCTATCTATCTATCTAGATAGATAGATAAACTACAATTTTCATAGGGAAGACTGCTGACTTGACTGTTGTCCAGAAGGAAGACATTGAATCCATCACAAGGAGGTAAGACACAAATATCATTGTATCAAGCATATGAATGGAAAGTTGGGTGGAAGGAAAAATTGCACCAAAAGCAACCAGACATAAATAAAAACAACAAGGTATTCTTATGGCTGTAGTTATTATTATTATTATATTATATCAAACCTCCATGCTCAAATCTCCTGAGTTCAACTGGGTATTTGCTTAAAGGGTTGAAAAGTGTGTTTAAATCTTCCAAAAAAATGTCTTACTGGACATGATTTCATCTCAGCTTGTAACTGTTCACAGTAACCATCGTTTGACCAAGTTGCCCAAACATTTCATGCCTGTTCACACTGAACACTGGACCAGCTCTACACCCTCCAGAGCAGGAGCCTGGTGCGCATTGCGGCAGTAAATTCAGGCCTGTTTCCAGTGCATGTTGGACTCGGCAGGGCTGCCTTTGTCACCGGTTCTGTTCATAATCTTTTATGGACCAGAATTTCTGAAACGCAGCCAGGGGCCGGAGAGGTCAGTTTAGGAACCACGGGATATCATCTCTGCTTTTTGCTGATGATATTTGTCTGATAGCTAGTGGGCCAGGACCTTCAGGGCACTGGGTGGTTAAGTAGCTGAGTGTGAAAGCGATTTGTGAATCAGCACCTCAAATCTGAGGCCATGGTTCTCGACCGGAAGAGGGTGGCTTGCCCTCTCCAGATTGGTGGAGCTGTCCTGTCCCAAGTGGAGGTTCAAAGTATCTCGAGTCTTGTTCACGAGTGGGGATGAGAGGGAGCGTGAGATTGACAGGCGGATCGGTGCTGCCGCCGCAGCCATGCGGTCGGTGTACTGTTCCGTTGTGGTGAAGAAGGAGCTGAGCAGGCGAAGCTCTCGATATTTAGTCCAATCCTCGTTACCCTCACTATGGTCATGAACTGTGGGTAATGACCCGAGAAGGACAAGATGTTAGTGGATAAGCGGCCAAAATGATTTCCTCCAGCAGGAGTGGCTGGCGCTCCTTGGAGAGTAGGGTGAGATCCTCGGCTGCCTGGGAGGAGCTCGGACTAGAACCACTGCTCCTCTACATCGGAAGGAACCAGTTGAAGGTGGCTCGGGCATCTGTTTGGAAGCCTGGGCGTCTCCAGGAGTGTTCAGGCACGTCCACCGGGAAGGAGACAGGGTAGATCAGGACACGCCTGGAGGACTATGTCTCGGCTGGCCTGGGGCATACGGGATCCCTCCCGGGAGGAGCTGGCGTGAGTAATAGGGGAGAGGGAGATCTGGGCATCCTGCTTGGAGCTGCTGCCCTCTGACCGAGCCCCGGATAAAGCGGTGGAAGATGGATGGATGAATGGATGGATATTCGCGCCGCCAGGTGGTTATGAGCCTTATGACAGTCATTATAATGACAGTAATATTATAATCTGATTATCTTTTACAGTCATTTTCAAATCAAAGAGAAAAACATTTCTTAGAAACACAATTAAGAATAAAAACTGAATTTGACCAAATTGGATTTGAATTGAAACAACTGAGATACAATTGATGTGAAGATTTCAGGTTTAATTCATTGTAAATTAATTCAATGTTTAGAATTGCAGCCATATTTCCTACAAAGCCTCCTCATTTTGAGGTGTGTCACTGTCAGATATTTAGGCCAGTGTGGAGTACACTATGGAGGCACATGGAGTCCAGTGTCAATGCGGCCATTTAGACTTAGATTAGAAAATAGACATGGTTTCATTTTGGATTTTTGGCTGTTGTGAGAAAAGTGTTCTATGACAAGTCATGAGGCCAATGGAGTCAATCTAGGGGCTAGGGCGCTATCCGAGTGACATGTAAACGTCTCAGATACAGGCCTAAAGACCCTTTCAATGATTTAAAAAAGCGGGCTAGTAGTCATTCACAGAGCATTATTGCCAGAGGCTGGACATTGGGCTGCATGTTTTTCAAGAGCATTGACATAATTCCAGTATGTGATCAGAAGAATGGGTATCAGTTGTGTTAAATGAGGAAGTTTATCCCTTTTCATCTCTATTTGTTCTGTTTGGAATAGTTACAAACAGTTCCAATTAATTCAGACTTTGAACATTAGAATTTCATTTAATTTGCATAATAAGTAGTAAGTAGTCCCTTATTCACCGACGTGTACCAAGAACTATTTTAGTAAGACCTGCTACTACAAACATTAAATAAACACCAATTCTATTGTACTGACCATTTTCTCCCCCTTCCAGTTTGGTTGAGTACCCTGTGCAAGTGTTTCTTTAAGCAGCTACCTTGCACCCAGCCCAGAGTGGGACTTGAACTGTCCCCAGCTACGGGGACATTTGATATCCAGAAGTCATCTGAAGACCTTTCCATTCACCTATCTTCAGTTTGTTTTGTACCTAGTCAAGTCCCTTAAACATACGACCCAGATGGGACTCGAACCCCCAATCCCCAGCTCGAGGCTGATGCCTTATCATTAGGCCACTGGAGCCAGACAAAGGGCTTCAGTAGAATTGGACACAATTTCCAGGCTACATGTTTTCTTCTCCCCTTCAGTTTAGTTTAGTACCCTGTGCAAGTGTTTCTTTAAGCAGCTACATGCTGACCCAGGTGGGACTTGAACCCACAATCCCAACTCGGAGACATTTGATATACATGAAAGTCATCGAAGACCTTTCCATTCCACATATCTTCAGTTTTTCACAGTACGTGCAGCTACAGGAGCCAATGAAGGAGCGCAGCAGAAAGAGTTATGTGACTGAATTCACGAACGTGAAGGCAGGCGCTGCTGCATTCTGGATAGTTGCAATGGTCTGATGGTCCGCATAGGAAGGCCAGCCAATAGGGAGTCGCAGTAGTCCAGTCTTGAGATGACAAGAGACTGAACAAGCACCTGAGTGGCCTCTCTAGACAGAAAAGGTCGAATTCTCCTAATGTTGTAAAGGAGAAATCTGCAGGACCGAGTTAGGTTTGCAACATGACCTGTGAACGATAACTGGTCATCCACTACTACACCAAGACTGCGTGCTTCAGCAGATGGAGTGACCAGTGAGTTCTCAGAGGAAATGGTAAGATCAGTGTGTGGACCAGTGCCAGGATGAATAGCAGTTACCGGTCTTGCTGAGGAGTTGAGTTTGGGGTGATAGGCTGCCATCCATGATTGGACGTTAGAAATGGCTGAGATCCGGGATGAGGACCTGGGTGTGGTGGGAAAGAGAGGATGAGTTAGTGTCATCAGCATAGCAGTGGTAAAGTAAAACAGCAGAGAAGATGTGCTGGTAGTGTAGAAGAGAGAGGACCAGGGCTGACCACCTTGTGGAACACCCAGTTGGATGAGTCTGTGTGGAGGCTGATGTGGCTCCTGCCATGTGACCTGGTAAAGGCGGCTCTTCCAGGTATGAGTGCAAACCATTGTAATGCAGAACCAGTGATTCAAGGCTGCAAGGATTGGTAGGAGGATCTTGTGTCTGAGTGTCACAGGCTGCAGAGGTCGAGGAGAATTACAGCAGAGGATGGATTAGGCTGATCTGGCAGCATGGAGGTTTCTCAGTGACGCAATGAGAACAATCTCTATTAAGGTATTATATTTAAGAAGCCAGGTGTTTTAGATTCTATAAATTGTAATATTTAGTCAGAATCTAATGTGGTAGCACGTACAATGCAAATCATGAAGGTGTGTCACTGTCGAATATTTATGAGCCAAAGTGTAGGAAGTACACTATACTGGAGGCACATGGAGTCAGTGTCAATGCTGACCATTTAGACTTAGATTAGAAAATAAGACATGTTTCATTTGGATTTTTGGCTGTTGTGAAAAGTGTTCTGTGACAGGTCATGAGGCCAATGGAGTCTGATCTAGGGGCTGGGGCGGCTGTCGAGTGACATGCTTGGCGTCTCAGATGACCTTCGCTCTTTTTTCTCCACAGTGTAAGAGTATACAGGCCTAAGAACCTTTTCAATGATTTATTTCATTCATTTCCTCTCCTTCACCTTTTCAGAGACTAGGGCATAAAAATGGTGACACAGCAGGACTGGTTGTGTCTGAAAGGATGCTGTGAGTAAAGTAACATGAATTGGACCTTACTGATGGTGTCATATTCACAGAGCACTGACCAATAGTTTTCTGTATTAACACCAACCATTAATAACCAATGGAGTTAAATAATCCTCCAAAATATGTTTTTCTTTCCTTTTTATTTTGAAAAAATCACTTAATAAGATAAAGCATTAAATATCATTTATGTTTTATGAATTTAAAAGTGATGTAAATGTCCTGTAGTTTCTCTGTATTTCAGACTTTTAACATTAAATTTCATTTAGTCATTAAAGAGGCTAGTAGTCATATTCAGCTGAAACATCTTTACCAAGAACTATTTTGGTCAGACCTGCTGCACTCTGAGCATTTGATAAAGCGCAGTTCTGTTGTGCTGTCCTTTTTTCTCCCCTTTCCCAACTCTTCAGTTTGGTTAGTACCCTGTGCAAGTGTTTCTTTAAGCAGCTAGATGCTGACCCAGGTGGGACTTGAACCCACAAACCCACAGCTCGGAGGACATTGGAAATAACCATGAAGTCACTGAGACCATTCATCAGAGATCTTCAGTTTGTTTGTACCCTCGAACCCACAATTCAGGCTGCATGTTTTTCAAGGCGTTGACATGGAATTTCTTTGCATATCAGAAGGAATGAATTATCAGTTGTGTTAAATAAGGTTACCTTTTCATCTCTATTTATTCTATATGGAATGAACACAAACAGTTCAGAACAATTCAGACTTTGAACATTAAATTTCATTTAATTTTGTATATAAAAAGTACTAGTAGTCCCACTTATTGACAGAAGCATTATTGCAGGCTATTTTGCTGCACTGAAACATTTAATAGAAACGCAATTCCTATTGTGCTGACCATTTTCTCCCCCTTCAGTTTGGTTGAGTACCCTATGCAAGTGTTTCTTCAAGCAGCTTTCTCTGGCTCCGGGAGGCTGATGCATATCCATTAAGCCTGGACCAGACAAAGGGCTTCAACAGTGTGGACACAATTCCAGGCTGCATGTTTTCCAGTGACATGATTTCATTGTATCTGCGATCGAAAGGAATGAGGAAATATAACGTAGCATATGTGATGTGAACTCACCTGAAACATCTTTCTGCTTCCTCTGTAGGAAGGAACTGCTCTGCTATCTATCTATAATAATATCTATCTCTCTATCTATCTATCTATCTATCTATCTATCTATCTATCTATCTATCTATCTATCTATCTATCTAGATAGATAAACTACAATTTTCTAACGGAAGACTGCTGACTGTTGTCCAGAAGGAGACATTGATCCATCCACAAGGAGGGTAAGACACTAATGTCATTGTATCAAGCATATGAATGGGAAAGTTGTGGAAGGAAAAATTGCACAAGCATGAAATAAAAACACAAAAGGAGTATTCTTATGGCTATTGTTGATTATTATTATTGTTCTGTATCAAACATATGCTCAAATCTCTAGAAGTTTCAACTGAATTGTTGTAAAGAGGTTGAAAAGTGTTTCTTCTTAAAATAATATCTTTTAGACCTGTTTCATCTCCAACTTGCTTAACTATTCCTACAGTAACCGTCGTTTTGACCAGGGTGCCCAAACATTTCATGCCTGTTTTGTTGGAGTGCTGACTGTGCTCTGCCCGTTCCCAAATGACTCAAACCCAAAATCCCCAGCTCTAGAGGCTGATGCATATCCATTAGGCCACTGGGCCAGACATTGCATAAGACCAGGGCGGACACCATTTCAGAGCATTAAAACATTTCTTGAGAAACGAAATAAGCATAATATGAGTTATTACTTTCTTCTCTGTTGTTCCGCTGAAAGATTCTTTATTTTCCGTCCATTTCTAGTCATTGGACGTTTCCCCATCTTCAGTTTGTTTTGTACCCTGTGCACTTGATAAAGCCCAGGTGGACGACACCGTCCCCAGCTCGAGCCTGATGCCTTATCATTAAATGCTGGGTGAACAAAACAAACTGACGGTACCACCTAATTCAGGCTACATGTTTATTAGGCATTAACATAGATTACGTCGAATCAAGCGTCATGAGTATCAAAAGGAGATAAATACAACATTGCATATGAAACAGTCTTATTTAGTCTTCATAATTGCAGATGATACAGGAGAAACTGCAGTGTGAAAAGTCACTGGTGTGAGACCATTTCATATGTATGGAACCAGTCTTTGTCTGTAAGGACTCCTGCTCATAGAACTTATTTGATAAGGGTCCGGAGCTAGGAGGGGTTGTGGTTTGACCACCTTTAGTGTAATGAATCATCACTTGCACAAAATAATAAACTGAGGTGGGGATGTCATGTTTGTAGTGCGGCATCCCTTATCCTTATATTAGGCCCTCGCCAGACAAAAGCTGCCAGATGCTTTGCTAAGATACTGGTATAATTAGTTTCTAAGATGTTATGATATAGGGAGTCTGTTTCACAGGCTATTTGGTATCTGGTTGCTAAGGTTTTGCTACGGAGTCGTTTGCTAAGCTCATTTTTGAAATGGATCAGTTTGAATATTTACAGTAAATTCTATAGTCAAATAATTGTATTAAAAGTAGAGAAAAATTGTGGCCTAGAACAAAATGAAATACATCACATTTGCAATTATTATATATATATGACTCTAGAACATACTAAAATGGCCATATAATGCTTTTCTTGAAAAAACTCCAAATTAGAAAGGTTTCTGACTGGAGGTGGCATGAAGAGATCTTGCATGGTGATCTGGTTTTTAAGTTTATCAACACAAGTGAACCAGACAGTGGTGGTGTAGTATTTTTATTTGTACAACAGGTGGAGCAGTAGAGCTGTGTTGCAAATTCTTTAATATTTGGCTACAAATGTGCTACTGCTTAAAAAATGGCCATCCTTAGTTCTGATATCTCCATGTTTGCAGGAGCTCTAGGACTGCTGATCTGTTTGTTTCATCTGAAATACAAGTCCAAGTCAAATCACAAGTCTTTAGCTTAGAGTTTAAGTCAAGTGTGTAGTAAGTGTAGTGCATACCTTTGTTAGGGAGGTCAGGATTTTGGACATTCACCACCCCGCCCCACTTGCAACTCCATAACTCATTCCAAAAGTACTGGATGGAGCTCCATCATTCCAGAAAACACAGATCTACTGCTCCACAGCTCAGTTCTGGGGGGGCTGTATACCCCTCTAGCCCACCCCTTTGGCAGTTAAGGCTCAGTTGTGGGCCACATTTGGGCCATTCTTTGGTCCCTGTGTAGGTTCATTCTACTTCTCGGCAGACACTTGACAAGAGGTGTGTGCATTTGCACATCAGTGTTAGCAATTGGTGCATTGTAAAGTAGCTGAATGCGTTCATTGGAAGTGGTGTCCACAGATATTTAGACAAACCCAGGTAAGCTTACGGTTTAAGGTTTAAGTAAATGTTAGGGAGAAGGAAGTAGGTGGTAGCACCCAACCTCAAACTGACACAAACCAACGTCAGACAGGCAGCAGGGGCAGCTTGGGACATTACACCTAGCAGTTTCGGTAATGTGGTGAAAAGCCTGTAAAGGAACTGTAGTCATGAACCTGTTCTCAGTGCAGCAGAGAGCAACAACAGGAAAACAGCCTGTGAAGAAGATAAAAAAAGGCTTCATGAAGAGAAATGTTTTCAAATGAGATTAGAAATCAGAGAGTGAGTCCCCAGCAGTAACACATATGATATTCCAGGGGGCGCTTTATATGAGATTGCTCATTCCCTTCAGTGTTTTTTCTAATTCGAGGACTTGTTATTAAGCCAGCATCTTGTTGAACAAGTGCACACCACGGGTTGTGTGGTTTAAGAAGGTCTTTTAGATACTGTGGGGTTAAACCAAACAGCAAGAAGTGTTTTATAGTCAATGCAGAGTTTTAAAGGTAGTCAACGAAGACATGAGAGCTTCTAATTGGAGCTTCCACAAGGATTTGCCTGAACTACCAACCAAAGGTCATTGCAGTAGTAAATACAACCATCTTCCAGTCTCTGACATTGACTGGAAAAAAGACTTCCCCACTCCTCCTGATGTTTTGGGATTGTTGGAGACTTCTTAATTAATCTCACGTCTGCTCTTGGGCTACACATGTTAGCATGGCCTGACGTGGCCAGTTGTTTGAAATGTTCGCCACTTAAATTATATTATATTTTCTGATTGTTCTGAGGTCTTTTTAAATGTCTTCTCAGACTCAATCTATGCAACCTTCTTTTCTGGAGGCCTGAGAGAGTTCTTTGGATCCTGCCAAGGTGATCCCAGTCACTTCAACAATCAAGAGCAAACCCAACTAATGTCTAAGGTTTAAATAAGCCAGACCTCTCCAAGGTCATCTATAACGAGGTGCTGTGGGTGTGTCCTAACTTTTTTGTTCTTCACAAGAAATGATTATAATTCTTATTCTAATATTTACATTTTATGAAGGATGCTTGAAACACATTTCTTCAGTTTTATGTGTTTGGCTAGATTCCATCCATTTCTCAATAGAGTTAAAACCAAGATCAAATGTCCATTTTTAAAGAGGTCAAAGATTTTCATGAGGTGTCCAAAATTTTTCACATGAGAAAAATAGCTTAATGCAGAGTTAGGGAGCTCTCCCCCATAACTCCTATTGCTTTAGTGTGGTGTGATCTCCCAGCCAGGGAACCGAGCTCTCTCCATCTTCATAACATCTAGGGCAATTGCTGAAAGTTTGAGAGCCACAGTTCCTTTCGATACACAGCACTCCAGCAGCAATGAACCCACTCCAGTCTTACACGATTATGTGAAAAAGCGATTTTTTCCCCCACGACAGCAGCAGTTAACCGTGGCTGAATGAGACCTGGCCCTCATTTGGACGTGGGCTGGATTAGATTACCTCCGGTTTCCTTGGACACAGGCCTGTGGACAGTAATGGGGTAATGAGATCTCGCGCAAACAGAATGAGGCGTTCCAACTGAAGACCCTGAGGCTAAATAGGTAGAATATTCTCTGGAATGAGAACAACGGGCCACAAAAGCACACAGTGGGCACTTGAGCCAAGGCCTTGAACTACAGTATTGTGTGTCGTTGTTCAGCTTCTTTGTGTAGGTTCACGGAACGAGGCAGGAAAACAGAAAGATGTATTATTAGAAAAATGAAAAGCGCACAACAGTATTCAACAGCAATAAACACCTCTATCAAGTAGCCTAGTTATACAGGACTGTGTTTAAAAACATGAACCAGCATTAAACTGACCTTCAGATCCTTTGTTCTCTCTCTCTGATGCTGGACTGACCTGCACACAGAGGTTACGGAACGCCTGCAGCAGTGGTTCGGGTGAGCTGGAGCAGGATATAGGCTTTGCGTGGGGCTTTGGCAGACCCCATAACCACTTTCAGTGTGTCACTGCAGGACATGCTTTAAAGTGCCATCACCATCTAGTGGATAGTTCTGGCATTATCATGATTTAAGCACCAGTCAAAAGTTTGGACAAACCCACTTACAGGATGCTCTTTAAGTGCTCTTATCCTTAGTATGGATGAAGGTTCTTGCATCATTTAACGGTTCTTCAAATTGATGGAGAATGTGCTGTAGAGGATTCAATATAGAACAGGTTTTGAAAAGAACCCTCTACGGCCCATTCTCCATTTATCTGGCTAACGTGCTGCATTTTGCCATATGGAACCCGTATGCCTCCATGCCCACTGCATCTCATGTTGTATCCAGGCTAAAGGAGCTCAGCGTGGCACTAGAGTCTCCTTTCGACTGTACAATTTTCCCCAATAAACGTATTCTTTCACATTAACAGTGGAACCACTCGTAATGTTCCTCAGTGAAAAACCAGGTTGGGATGGAGGGGGGAAAAAAAAGGCTGCAGAGTCAGTGCAGAGTACTGTATATCCAGTCATTCTGTTTTTAATACAAAGTCAACATATCTACATACATGGTTTCAAATAAATCGGCAGAGATAGAAGAGGTTGAAATTCTGAACACTCAGTAGCACTTGGCCTGAATATCTGAAATGCATCGTAACATTGAGGGTTGGTGGTGGTGGTGGTGTTTTTTTTTTAATATATATTATTTATTTATTTGTTATCCAAATTCAGTTCTGGCTCTTGTCTTGAGTTACCAGGAACATCATCTCGTTCTCCCGAGGATTTGTAACGTTTCGGAGATACGGAAGATCAAAAGCTCATTGGGTAACTATTCTGATGGCTGAACTGTTTTGAAGAGGGTTCCTTTTCTCTCCAAGTTGTTCAAGATCTTTCAAATGTGCTTTACCTTCAGGGATGATCAGTTTCTCATAGGGAAAAAAAAAAAAAAAAAAAGACTTTCATCTCCACGACTCATTTTAAACTGTGGATCAAAGTGCATTTGAACACAGTTCTGTGTGCTTCGATATGGAGAGCTGATATTTGATCATTTCAAAGCTGTATACTGTGCAATTTTCACTGTAACCGTTTCCACAGCTGGTTCTCAAAGCAATAATTAAAAAACAAAAAAACAACCAAAATAGGGTGTAAACAGGGTCTAATATAAATAATACCAACACATATCGAGAAAATTATTTATTAAATTAAATTAAGTTTAAAGTAAGTCTTTGAGCAAGAATGTACTTTAAAGGACAGGTCCGGAAATTGCTGTGGTCACTTCAAGGTCCCTTTCATTTCTCCCCAGTACCTTTAACGCTTGTTGTCTCTTGGTTGTAAAATGGTCACCTTCACCAGAAAAAGCTCCTCGGACTGGAACTCCCTTCTCTTCAGGGAAATGATCTTTTTAGATGTGGTTTTGGGAGAGACACAGGTTGTAGGAGCATGATAAAAATATTGGGAATGGTTTTCCTTGGCCGTGTTTGGAGTTTGTTCATGGCCTTGTGCTGTATCGTTCCTACAGGACGCTCTAAGAGAGAATTCAGTGCACAGGTAAGATATATATATATAGATTAAAAAAACGTACATAGGGACCATGTACAGTCACATTAGCTTGCCAACTACACAACATCTCGTCGATTATATTCCAATAAGTACTCAAAAAAATTATATAAATATCCTTAGAAATTCAAGCATAATAACAAAACGAAATAAAAAAAAGTTGGTTAAATATTCGACGACAACAATAAGGCTCACTTTTAGTCTCGGATCGAGATAAGAGAACGAAAACCTAAAAAAAAAAAAAAAACCTTTCCGAAACCTTTTCTGTTTGAGACGGCTTGTGCTAATTTCTCCGAAATAGAAAAAAAAAAACCTATTTGTGCTACTCCTACAGACGAAGTCCTCACTAAATGGGAAGAAAAAGGAAAAAGTGATGCTGACGTTTTCTGCTACGCCTTTTCTTAAATAGTTCGGATTTAATTAAACGAGAGAATAAGTGGAGCAGACTGACTTCTATCGGCTTCTACAAGTCAGTCTGGGGAGTTTTCGGGCCTCTTTCGGGATGCTGCGTTCTTAATCCCTAAAACTGTTTCAAGCAAAGAGGGAGAACGCGGGCCAAGGAGGTTTTTTTTTTTTTTTTTTGTGAAACTTTGTGAAGCTTTGGAGCTTTCATTAGGAAAGTTGCAGTGCTTTGAAATTCACTTGCTGGATCTCTGAAGAGGAACACTGTCACGCTGCCTTGTGGAGAACGTTTGATTTGGCAGGACATGGCCCTCAGGATTTGAAACACTTCAGCACAGCGTTTCTGCAACTTCCTGTGCTCTGCCAAGGTCTTTGTACGAGTTTTAGTGGTAATTACAGACCGAGATGGGTCTACTTAACCATGAGAGTAAGTTGTGCTATGTGGTGTGGTGGTACTAAATCAGGGGACCTGAACAAAACCAGCCTTTCTGGCTTCTGGGCTTGGATCAAACAGCAGTCATCCTGCCGCTTGCTCCGAAGGAAAACGAGGCTCGGACAGCTTCCAACTAGTTTTGCAAGAGGAGAACTGATTGAATATGAGTGATTCAAGCCGTTTGCAAACCCTTTGTTTTTCTCTTCACACACAGGGTATAAGCAGCATATTTGTAGAGAAAGAGAGACAGAGCGAGAGAGAGAGAGAGCGCTAGGGAGAGAAAAAGAGAGCAAGAGAGAGAGAGAGAGAGAGAGAGAGAGAGTGACACACCATAATAATAACAGTATTCACAGGTGCTTCCGTCGAAATAACCGACAAAATCTATCGACGAATCTGACAGCTCTTCAAAAGGCAAAGTTCACTCACAATAGCGCTCCGACCGACCAGGAGTAAAAGAGACACTGAAACTGATTATACCACATTACTAATGTACTGTAAGATGAGTCAGTGACCGTAGCAGTCCTCCTCCCCACAGTTCATCATCTCTGCCCCTCTGCTGTTGCTGCTCCGTTAGGCACAGAAGGTAGGAGTTCCGCTTCCATCAGGGTGCCGAAAACCTTTCGCCACTGCAGCCGCCGGCTTGAGGAAAAGACAAGGTCGCGCTACCTCCTTTTCCTCCCAGCAGAAGTCGTCCCCTCCGGCAGCCAACCGGATTTCACCATCGACCTTTTCGTTGGCAAATAAAGTATGGGGTAAAACTCCCGTTGAAGAGTGCAGCAATTTTTCAGGCTGTAGATTTAAATGTTTTTTTTTTTTGTTGTTGTTGTTGTTTTTGTTTTTTTTTACACTATTTATTCAGTCTGTTGTTTTTTTTTTTTTAAAGAGGTTTTCATTTTTCATCCACATTGTAATATTTCTAAAAAGCCGACCACGACATTAATATCAATATTTGAACACTGAGGTAATAAGCTTGCTGTGTGATACGGAACTTCTCACAGAAGTTCTCGAGAGAAAACGTGTCCTTTGTAAATCTGTCATCCGTCACCTAAACCCCTGAACAACCCCAACTACCACTTTCAGACGCAGGAATCCCTTCAGCGATGTCATCGTTCTTCAAAACGTTCCCTCCTGCAAGAGCATCATTCGGCATATCATTTTCACGGTACAGTAAATAGGTGCTTGTTTTTGGAACAAGCAAATCTTTGTCGTTTTTGTAGATCGTTGAGAAACGGTGTTGAGATGAATGTGTTCTCCTTCTCTTATGTTGCATAGTGATCAAAACTTCCTAGGTACTCCAGGGCGGCCTGGTAACAGAACTGGTATTCATCCTGCAGAAAGACAGGACACAAGAACAGACATATTCTTGAGTGTGGTCTTCGTGGTAGCAGTAAACAAAAGCTTGACCTTTGCTGGCATATACACATTACATGGACAAAACTATTGGGACACCTCATTCAGTGTTTCTTCTGAAATCAAGGTTATTAAGGAGAGTTTGTTCTGTTTTTGTTGGAGTACCTGTCTCTGCTGTGGAGACTTTCTACTACAGATTCTGGAGCATGGCTGTGAGGATTTGATTGCATTTAGTAGAGCACCATCATTCCAGAGAACACAGACCCACTTCTCTACAGCACAATGCTGGGGGGGTGGGGGGCTTAATTCCGCTGTATGTCTGTGCCTGGTATTAGGCATGGTGCCCATAGGTTCATGTTTATCTGCTCAAGGGTCCTATTCTATTGGCAGTTTAATACATGGCTGTACGTTCTTTGATGTTTAATTAGTATGTGAAAAATATTTACAGTGCCTTGAGCCAAAAGTATTCACCCCCTTTGCTTTATAAATATTTTGTTACATTACAACCTTTACTTAAATGTTTTTTTTTTTAATCTCAAATGTATGTGTACACCTGCACAACATACTCTATACGTTGTTGAAGTAAAATGAGAAAAAAAAGTTAGATATATTTGGAAATAAAACTGCCATGTGCATATATATTCACCCCTTTGCTATGAAGCTGCTAAATAGTTTAGATGCTCTAAAATGCCCACCTGTATGCAATCTAAGTGTCACATGATCTGTCAGTATGTACACACCTTTTCTGAAAGGCCCCAGAGGCTGCAACACCGTTAAGCAAGAGATACCACTAACCAAACAACACCATGAAGACCAAGGAGATCTCCAGACAAGAAATAAAAATCTCTGATGAACCATCAGAGCACCATCAAATCCATTATCAACAAATGGAAAGAACATGGTACCACAACACACTTTCCATGAGAGGGCCACCCACCAAAACTCTCATACCAGGCAAGGAGAACATTAATCACAGAGCAGCACAGAGACCAAAGGTAACCCTGAAGGAGCTGCAGAGTTCCCAAGCAGAGAGTGGAGTATCTGTCCATATGACCACAATAAACTGTACTTTCCATCGAGCTGGGTTTTATGGAAGAGTGGCCAGAAAAAAAAGCCTTTAATCACAGACAAAAATAGGAATTCATGTTTTGATTTTGCCAAAAGGCATGTGGAAGACTACTCTGTATGGAGGAAAGCTTTTCGGCCACCAATGAAATTGCTATGTCGGGTGCAAACACCAACACATTTGCAGCTGTAATTGCCACAAATGGGGGCTCACAAAGTACTGACTTTAGGGAGGTGAATAGTTATGCTTTAAGTTTTCAGTTATTATGTCTAATTTGTTTTCTGCTTCACAATGAAAATATATATTAAATGTTCAAACGTTCAATGGCATTTGCTGTGAATGAAATTCTGCAAACCCTCAAAAAATCCATTTTAATTCCAGCTTGTGAGGTAGCAAAACAAAATGGCAAGTGGAGTGAAAACTTTCGCAAGGCACTGTACATGTGGTTTTTCAAGTCTATTTATAGCACTGTGATTTGGCCTTTAAGATAAATAATTCTGATTGTGTTTATATGGTGGGTTTATGAATAATTTGACGAGATCTGCTCTAATTGTCTGGTAAGACAAGTTGCAGAGCATTGTTTTCAATACTGTAACAAGAACACTGCAATTTTTTTTTTGGGATTGTTCCTGAGTATTAAGAGATAATAGTGATATGCTGTCCTTTTGTGTACAGTTCGCCTGCGTAAGAGATGGTAACACTGGCTATGGTTAACTTTTAGGCTACCACAAGTACTTGCTTCCCTGGCTTTCACTGGGGACAATGGTATTGCTGGGCAAAGCTGTGGTCAAATATTAGAATATTGTGATAAAGTTCATTCATTTTCACAATTGAACTCAAAAGGTCATATTTCATATTTATTACACAAAGTGAAATATTTAAAGTCTGACTGTTTGACTTATATTTCATGAAATTCAGAAATCCAAAATTCCAAATTATTATAAAAATCCACCACAACGTAACATATTAGACGTACAGGCAGATTCCTCATACACAACGTCATAAAACGGTACGTGCACTGAGAGCGGTCTACCTCAGTCTGAACCATGGCTGGTCGTTGTGTGCGCAGCATTTTGACAGTCTGGAAGATGTCCACAGCCCCTTCATAGCGCATCCTCTCCAGCACAATACTGAGAGTGATGAACACACCTGTCCTCCCCACGCCCGCACTGAGAGACAGAGACAGAGGGGAAAAGACAAATGTGTGTTAGAGAGCCAGAAATCAACCAGAAGAGTGAGACAAGAAGACAGCCAGTGAACGAGACAGAGGAGGAGTAAAAGGGAGAAATGGTGTTGGGGGTGGGGTTGACAGCTGCTTAATGAATCGTTCTCATTTGATTAATTAGTCAATCTAATGTGACCCAGCAGCCCACACAGGCATGATCCTGACCCTTTCTCTGCCCTTCAGAGCTGCCTCTGTTCTTCCTCTGTTCCCCTTACGCTCATTCAGGACAAAGTATGCATAAAAACAGACAGAGCTCCATCAGTGGGGGCAGACAGACTCTATTTAATCTAAACCAGCAATGTTTCAGGAGAAATAATAATAATAATAATAATAATAATAATAATAATAATAATGACCACTTTTGAAACACTTTTAGTTCCATAAAGAGCTATGTTTGCGACAAGGCTTGTGTGTGTATGTGTGTGTGTGTGTGTGTGTGTGTGTGTGTGTGTGTGTGTGTGTCATGGAATAAGAAAGCTCTATAAACACAGTGAAGCACTTAAGCATAGTAGTATTTCCATCACAGTGTGAAAAACCTTTAATTTGATAAGCAATCTTAATATCAGGGATCTTTAGAGCATTAAAATGATTTTGCACAACACGTTCATATGCAAAGTTCATTTATGGAACCAGAAGTGGCTCTTCAATTAAAAGAAGACGTTTTTTAATTATTGTCAATTATGTCAAGAAGTATAAAATAGAGAACGAGTTTCTTGAGAGTGACAGTTATTTTAAAAAGTGAAAATATAAAGAGATTTCAAATTAAAATTTAAAAATTATTTTTTTTTACTTTTACATCACTATGTTTGCATCTCATTTCACTTAAAAAAAAATAACACAACACTGCATTGCTGCAAAACTCAAGGTGAGAGATCGCTGACTGCTAGACATGCCTGTACAACTCACTCAAAGACATTTTGCCCAGTTGACAAACTTTGAGAGGGGGCATCATTGGACTGAGAGAGTCAGGATGGTCATTTTGATTGTCTCAACCCTGGTCCTGAAGACACTCCTGCCTTGCAAGTTTTAGCTTTAACACCTCCCTTTCAAATCAGAAGGGCTTGTTAATGAGCTAATCAGCAAATGCAGGGCATGGTGTCATGAATGACTGGTACACACGGGAACTGTATCATCTTTGGTGAAAAATCCAGGTTCTGTTTGGGGTCCGACAACACTTGGGTTAAGTATGGAGGCCTCAGAGTGATTTGCTGTGGAGCATCACACTGTCCCAACAGATTATGTGTTGATCTGGGGAGCCATCGCATTTGACAGTCGCTCAACTCTAATGATAAGAGGGGAACTAGCAGCTCTTATTTTAGTTTGTTGGTCAATAAGTGAACAGATATCTATTGATTTATACATGATTTTGACTAAAATGTCAATCCCTTTGGACCAGAACCAGATTCATATGAGCAATTCAAAGTTCAAATAGGTAGGTAGGTGGGTGGGAAGATAGGTGGGAGATAGGTAGGTGGGTAAGTAGGTAGGTAGGTGGGTAGATAGGTAAGTAGGTAGGTAGGTGGGTAGATAGGTAGGTAAGTAGGTAGGTAGGTGGGTAGATAGGTGGGTAAGTAGGTAGGTAGGTGGGTAAGTAGGTAGGTAGGTGGGTGGGTAGATAGGTAGGTGGGTAAGTAGGTAGGTGGGTAAGTAGGTGGGTAGATAGGTGGGTAAGTAGGTAGGTAGGTGGGTAGATAGGTAGGTGGGTAAGTAGGTAGGTGGGTGGGAAGATAGGTGGGAGATAGGTAAGTGGGTAGGTAGGTGGGTAAGTAGGTAGGTAGGTGGGTAGATAGGTGGGTAAGTAGGTAGGTAGGTGGGTAGATTGGTGGGTAAGTAGGTAGGTAGGTAGGTAGATAGGTGGGTAAGTAGGTAGGTAGGTGGGTAGATAGGTAGTTAGGTAGAATAATAGAAATCATATTGCCTCCACTATTTTTAGAATATACTGTAGAATCTGTTGCCGCTACACTGTTATATAAACGTTACGGCATTTATTTGTTTAAAGCAATAAAAATCCACACTGACATTTTTTCATTAATCACTGCAGCCCTTAAACCACCAATAACATGTATATACTTTTCTGGCCTTCAAGGACATCGAAATTAGCCAAGAGCATGCGGCATGTCCTTGGAGCTGCCAAAGGTCAGGAATTCTTGCTAGGGGCACAGCAGTATCAGTCATCAGCCACGCTGGTAATCTTTTGAGTGACGGCTGGTGCTCATATTAAATAAATAATCGTGTTCAGCACTGTAGACTTGTTTGTGTCTTGTTTGCTTGAGTCTGGCACTATAATGTGCCGTTATCTCTAAATATGGGCAAATGTACAGACAGAATTCATGCTTGAAAATGAGTGTAACTGCTGCTACTTCTTGTTGTTTGGCGTCACCACTGCCAATCATTTACTTCTTAGCTTCATGAGCTTCCAGTAACATCCAGTGCTCAACTAAAGAAGCAAACTTCATACCACAAAGTCAACACTGACAACACAGAACAACGTGTAAAAGGTTTGGCCAAACTATCATAAGCCAGATGAATGAAACTGGACTGTAATAGCTCTACTCCATTACATGGCACTGAGTTTTGGAGCAGTGGAGGTGGTTATAAAAGATGATGACACCTTCATATTTAAAAAGAAAGCTCTGCATCCAGAAGCAACATTTTCTGGTAGGGGTGGAGTGTTGATGTGTGTCCAATAGCATCCCACACATTTTCACTTTCAGGCAGGTGACTGGTGAAGGTGATGCCACACACATTTGTTCGATCGTTTCCATCAACACAAAAAAGTGGACCATGTCACTGCCATTCTGAGTGACTCTATGACTGTCTGGTATGACACCATTGCAGTATTTGGCGATGTTGATGTGGTGTTAAGGGCAGTTGTCTGCGTCCATGTAGTCCTGCGTCTTGCAGCCTTCTGCAAACAGGAAGACTCCTGAAGGGCATCACTGCTTGCTGAATGTCTACAATCATGGCTGTTAGGTCACATGTGAGACAATCTGTCGGTTCCCCCTCTCTATGCTTGGTGTTGCTCTGACAGATCCCTCGTGTTGCTGGTGTGTGCCTTCTTCTACCCATTGCCTGCACAACGAGACAAACTTATGCAGTTTGTCAGGTACAGTGATAAAGCCATCCTTGCTTACGTCACATATGCAGCTTAGTGTGAAACGTTGACATTCACATGTCTCACAATGTCAAACCTTCCCACCAAGTTTCGTTCCTGTTGGTTGATTCCTCCCGGGTGCAGATATTTATTTGGTGATTCGAGAATCTCGATTTCAGATTTTCAAGAGCTATAAGCCTTATTGATTAACAGTAAAACAAGGCTTAAATTAATATAAAATGTACATATTCTGTACTAATATCTATATGATATAGATCTGTAACTGATCTGTATCAATGAGATCTGTAACTGCAATATACGATAAGCTCTGGTCGGCAATGTCACCTGGATTGTTTTGCTGCACCATTAAATAAAGAAATGACTCATTACTTACAATAAATTGTGAACGATGCTGGACAAGTGGATAGCCTAAGGAAGATTAGTCCAGCAATCATGGACAGGTCAATGGATTGCTGAATAATCATTAAATACAAACAAGATCACTGATGTAAAGAATTATGAGTTGAATTTTACATTTTGTAACATTTTAGAAAATCATCGCTGTCACTCAAAAACCGTCCATTATTTGAATGCTTGTGGGGTTTATTCAGTACCAGTCAAACGTTTGTACACCCTTGAATGTGTAAGTGATGAAGACATGATTACAAGGTAACATGACTTTTTATTTAAATTATTTATTTATTTAAATACTGTGTGGGCAAAAGTGTTGGGACACCTGCTCATTCACGGTTTCTTTTGGCGTATATATCCAACTGTATTAAAATATACTGCATGAACAAAAATACTTTGTTTATAATTACAAATTATACTACTGTACTAGAGGAATCTTGCCCGTTTATCACATTTTTAAATTATAATTAATTAAAATACGTGAATATGTTTTATATAAAACTGGATAGGTGCTTTATTTTGTAATTTGCAAACTTTTGACTGGTACTGTATCTTAACGTATAGCCTTAAATGATTACATTTAGAAGGGCAGTCTGGAGTCTATTTTGGGTGCAGAACCTCTTAAAAATGAATGTGCTTCCAAAGGTTCTGTGAGAAGATCCACTTTTGCTGCTTAAAGAACCACATAAAGATGTGTGAGTATGAAGAACCTTTATGTTAGTTCAGAACCTTTACATCATATGAAGGTTCTTTAGACCTGGGGAAGGTGCTTCCCAAACAAAGGCCTTTCTTTATTCATATAAACAGGGCTAATTATGAAACACAGCAGTGGGTCTTCTACGGCACCACAGAACCATTTATAGCACCTTTATTCTTCCGAGAGAATAAAGTCAGCAAAGCCACAAAATCTCCAAATATAAATCCAGAACTAAGCCAACCTGCTTTCATTTTGACATTTACAAGATTGCGCCGGCACTTGCACAGACCTGCAGTGGACACTGATTGGCCCGTCTTGCCCAAACTGCTCCTTGGTTTTGTGCACCTGTCCGATGAAATCGATGAATCCTTCCCCTGATTTTGGCACTCCTTGTTCAGGCCAGTCTGTGAACTGGAACTGCCTGACTGTTCTGGACTGTCCATCCTTCAGGGAGAATCAGATGAGAGCATGTAATGGAGAGACTGACAGAACAGTCACAACATGTCAGAAATGCGAACACGATCAAATGGGAAAGCCTTCTCCAGCTTTCACTCGCTGGGTATAAATATTAGCAGCCTGCTTTTAACAGCTACAAAAATCTATACTGTTAGCTGTCAGAGACGTCCTGCAGCCAGGTACAATTCAGCTGCCGTTCGTAGGTAGAGTGCTGAGCTTAAAATGAAAAAATAATTACACTGCTACAATTCAATTGTTTAATAAAGTACTCACTCTTGCGTCTGTAACCTTGAACTCTCTCAGGATATACTGAGGCATATTGTACTCGGCCATGGGGTCCACCACAAAGTATTGGTACCGTGCAGAGCGCTCCGCCGGCCAGTACTGGTGACATTTTTCCTGTGCACAGACACACACACACACACACACACACACACACACACACACACACACACAGACACACAGACACACACACACACACACACAAAGGGATGATGAAAACCTGATGCCACTCAAGCTTGCCGTTACATTGTAAACCAAATTTAAATGTAATTCTCGCAATACATTTATTTGGCTTGTACAATGTAACGTAATGTAAATGACAATTGTAATTAAATACAATTTATACTGGTAACAAAGGTGCTACAAAGATACTTCGAGTGACATATGGAACAGAGGACACAAAGAAGCTGAGGCAGTCCCATCCAGACCCGCACCTACATCTGATAAGCTATTCACAACTAGGCTACTGTTTATTTGAAATGCTGCAAACCTTCTGGCGTTTACAGTTTATTGGTTTAGAAAACTCCTAGACCCGTCACATTTTGTACATATCAAATTTAAAGCTACTCAGCCAATCAGATCTGTGTATGGTGAGCACTACAACTTCAGGGCAGAGGTCCAGACAACACTGTCCTGATGTCCAGGGCTGATAAAAATAATACACAGTAAAAGATAGGAAGAAAAGCAAATCAGCTTGCTGGTTGTAATTGGATCTGTAATTTGATTGGACATACAATTGTTAACAACATAATGCTGATAGAACTACGAGACGTCTTCAGTATACAACATGTTGCTTTGTATCGTGATGCAGTTATGGTACAGGCTGACACTACAGGAGTGTGAAGTCCAGGCTCACCCACAAGCTATCAGGACTGCAACACACTGCTGCTTACCAACACTATTCAACCCTGGCAACACACACACACACACACACACCACACGCACACACACACACACACGCACACACACACACACACACACACCCTAATGGAAGTAAACTCACTATTTATTGCTGCTCCATTGTTGCAATAACACACAGTGCACTTAAGTATTTAAGTCAACCTCATGTACAGTATACATAATATATATATATATATATATATATATATATATATATATATATATATATATATATATATTATATACTTTTATCTTGTTTAGTTTTGTTCCTCAGTGTCATTCCGTTGTAACTTATGTTTAATATTGTACAGTGTTGTTGAAAAACAAGCAAAGCAAACAATCATAAATCTGCCTGTTTACGTGACTTCAATTGCAGCAACTCTTTGAATCTTTTAAATTTTGACATTATGTTCTGGATCTGTATTGAGAAAGTCTCTCTAATCCGACCAGGGAACTGTGTGGTTCATCATCACAGAAGAGCCTGTGGCACTTTCTGCTAAAGAATGGCTCAGCAGCAAAAACAACAATATCCCCTAATATTCCAGAATTAGATCAGCCAGCGTATTTTTTTTCGGCACCTGACATCATTAGCATCAAAGCCTGCTTGATCAGGCTAGTGTGTTTCAGCTCAGTACTGTCAGAGCTCAGAGCAGACACAATGGCACGCATCACCTTACAGTTCTAAGAATATGGTAGTGCAGTCTTCACTCACTCTGCCTCACTTTCCCAATTTGCAAGCATGACTCACGACAGAGAGTTGTGCTCCACAGCATCCTCCAAAGTCCTCAGTGGTCTCTGCGAGTGGACCCTGTGTAGCAATGTATGCTTTCTGCTGCCTAAAATGGGCACAAAGTGGTATTTGATAAGAATTAACAAACTGCATGGTTAACACAGTGGCATGTGTTTGGGCATTCCCTGGTCATAATACACTATAAGTCCAAAGGTTTGTGGACAACATGGCTAATTCCAGGTGTAGGCTAGAGGAGTATAAAGTCCTTGAGCTGTGGAGCAGTTTGCCCACACTAGTACTTCTGGGATAGGTTGGGGATGAGGATCATCCAGTCTGACCTCACTTAAATACTTGGTCACTCAATAAAAATCAAAGCAATGATTTCAAAATCTTGTTGAAGCCTTCCTGGTTGTGTTGAGTCACAAATGTAGACCCAATTCTTTTGCATGAAACCCAAAAAACCTTGATCCCAATAAAATGAATGAATGAATAGATAGATAGATAGAGGTAGAGTTAGACAGATAGATAGATAGATAGATAGATAGGATAGATAGATATATAGATAGTATCTGGACTTTTAGTTAATTTATTTGCAAATAATGGTGGAAAAATAAGTATTTTGGTCAATAACAAAAGTTCATTCATTACTTTTTGTTGTATATCCTTCTGTTGGCAATGACAGAGGTCAAACGCTTTCGTAAGTCTTCACAAGGTTGGCACACACTGTTGCTGGTATGTTGGCCCATTCTCCATGCAGATCTCCCTCTAGAGCAGTGATGTTTTGGGCTGTCGCAGGCACCACGGATTTTTAACTCCCTCCAAAGGTTTTTATAGTTGATCGGGGAGACTGGCTAGCTACCCAGGACTTTGAAATGCTTTTATTGCCACTCCCTTTGTTGCCCTGCAGTGTGCTGGATCATCATGCTGAAAGACCCAGCCACGTTTCATATCTTCATTGCCCTTGCTGATGGAAGGAGGTTTGCACCCAAAATCTCACAATACATGGCCCTGGCCTGGTTTTTCATGTACACGACCAGGCCGCCCTGGTCCCTTTGCAGAGAAACAGCCCCAAAAGCATGATGTTAAGCAATTCCCCATGCTCACAGTTGGTATGGTAGTTCTTTGGATGCAACTCCGCATTCACCGGTCCTCCAAACACCTAATTTGAGTTGTGCTTTTTACCCAAATAGTTCTACTTTGGTTTCATCTGACCATATGGACATTCCCTCCCAATACCTTCTGGAACATCCAAATGCTCTAGCAAACTTCAGACGTGCCTGGATATGGACTGGCTTAAGGGACACGCCTCATAATTGCAAGATCTGGAGTCCCTACGCCGTAGTGTGTTGCTGATGGTAGCCTTTGTAACGTTGGTCCCAGCTTTCTGCAGGTCATTCACTAGGATCCCCAGGTCTTTGGGATTTTCTCACCTAAGCCCAGGATCACTTTGACCCCACTGGCCGAGATCTCATGTGAGCCCCAGATCGAGGGAGATTAGTGGTGGCTCCCAGGTCTCTGCATTTTCAATTATTGCCCCACAGTAGCATTTCCTTCACACCAAGCTGCTTGCCTATTGCAGATTCATTCTCCCAGCCTGGTGCAGGTTGGGTCTGCTGAATTCGGGTTTCTCTGTGTCTGCCAGCCTTTTTCTGTCTCACCATGGTGGGAGTTTGGGAGGACTTGTTTGAGGTTGTGGGGCAGGGTGTGTCTTTTTATAGACTGTTAACGACTTCAAACAGGTGCCATTAATACAGGTAATGAGTGGGGGGAAAGAGGAGCCTCTAAAAGAAGGCAGGTCTGTGACAGACAGAATCTTGCTTTGTTTGTTATTGACCAAATACTTATTTTCCCACCATTATTTGCAAAACAAATCTCTTTAAAGTCAGACAAAATGATTTTCAATTTTTTTTTCACATTTTGTCTCTCAGAAGGAGGGTCTACCGGCGATGTCAATTACAGGCCTCTCTCTATCTTTTAAGTGGGAGAACTTGCACAATTGCATCACTCAAATACTTATTTCTTTCCCCACTGTAGATAAATAAATGGTGTCCCAAACCGATGTGTATAATTTATTGCAGATATCTCTTTAAAACATATTATAATTCTATAATATTAAATTCTACATAGACCCATTTTTATTCTAATATTCTTAAAGCACTTATGTAAAAGCTGTCTGTTAATTTGCATCCAGAATTTCAAGTAAAGCTGGCGTTGATGTAGTCAGAGCCCTCGAGGCCTCTGATTGGCTGCAGGCAGACACGGGTGGTCTCATAGGGCATGATGTTTACCAGTCTGTTCTTGAACTTGTTGCAGGGCAGGTTGGCTGTCACAAATCTGGAAGTGTGAGCTGTAGTGTTTGCCAGACGCTATGAGGGGAGAGAGGAGACAGATGTGTTCGGTAAATAAAGCCAGCGCAGACTAAAGAAGACAGCAGGAGTCAGGAGAGAGGAGTAAAGATGGCCCGAGAAGGCTAATTATTCTAATTTATTCAAAATGGACCCCTCAGACCTACAATGTGAGGCTACACTGCCTCAATTTTCGCAACCACCATTTCATAGGCCCTAAAAGAGATATTCTGTGACTTCCTCGAGATATGCTAAATGAGATAGTTACCAAATAATTCACATTCATCTCTGCATTACCATTAATCATTGAATAACAAACCTCGGTTCAAAGTAAAGATTCAGATATGTTTTTAATTAATTTAAAATTCAAGTTTGGCAGTTTGGAGCAAAGTACTGTCCAATCTCCTCGTGCTAAAGTTTATTTAACCTTACATTTTGAATTGAGAAGAAATGCGGTGGGTGAGAAATGAGAAGTTTCCCACCAGCAGTACAGCAGACTGACACAATATTAGGTGGATGATAACCCGCTTATTTTTGCTTAACATATCTGCCTCTATAACACTGGGGTCTGAGGAGCTCTCCTCTTCTCCCCTTTTCTATGTGAGGAGATTAGCTGCCGCTTCTCAATGGTGTGTTTGCTGAGTGCTGACTGAAAAGCATTCTTGGGTATCTAGAAAGGCTGGGGGAAGTGTAGCATCATTCACTAATTCATTCTTATAACCTACTCATATTAGCGACGATGAACCAGCCTGTATGCAGCCTTACACCAAACAATTGAAAGCATGCAGCCTTTTTCGTCCACATTTTTGTCAGTTTTCGCAGTAGGTATGGCATGTTTTATGTATAGACTCTTGTAGGACCTCAGGGATAACAGAAAAAACACGCTCGACCACCTCAGTGCTGGGGAAATCTGGCTAAACACTCCTGTTCCAGAGAGGGTATGAGACAATATTTCCCCACGTTGATTCTCACAGGATCAATATAACCTGGTTTATTTTAGAAAAATACTCAGGAATTTTCTCTGTCGCAGGAACGCACATTTAGGAATAGTGACAGAGCTAGTTCATTCGGACTATAATGACTCGAGAACCTCAGTTAAAGGTTACTTTACCCTACCCTAACTAATCCTGGCCTAACAGGGCTTTATCTGATTAAATTACACCTACATCCATAACTCCAACAATAGGAAATACTTGTAATTTTAAAATTATATGTCCATATTATATTTTTCTTGTTACGTATCATCATTCCAAAAATATCAAGAAAGCCAGGCCAGCAGTGAATTTTCTAACTATGGAGAGTCAATGCAAAAGGGTTAATTAAATTTTTTTTAATCATAAAATTTTGGAAAAAATCTGTAAAGAACAATCAAGCGATTCACATTTTTCAAATGCAAAATGGAGATACATAATACATAACTTTTTGTATTGTCAGTAGCGATAATTCAAAATTTTAAACTCCAGTGCCATGCTCTGTCATGGCGTTCGTCATTTACTCTCCACCTGTGTTGTGCTTCTGCATGTAAGAGTACATACGGCGTTGACTGCAGCTGTCAAGAGGCAACTGCCTCCAGCAATGCTTCGTGGATGAAACCCATTGACCCTGTTTGCACCATGTAGTCGCGAAAGGCGATCACTACGTGACCGTGAATGTCCACTGTGCGCTCGTGGCGGATCCTCTCCAGCATGGCATCAATAACGATGAAGCAGCCTGTACGACCAACACCCGCACTGGGAGGAAAGAGGTAGAGAGAGAGAGGAGAGAAATAAAAAGCGTCGAGCGCTTCCGAGAATGTCTGTGCGCAGTTGAAATGCACAGCTGTATGCAAAAGTGTTGGCACCCCAGGCCTAACTGCGATTCTGATGATTTTTAAAGTGAAAAGAAGAAAAAGACTGCTTAACCCTTATAGAGTCAGCATTTTGACCATTGAATGAACCAAGAAGACTGATTAGATATTAGGCTGCGCCATGTGATTGCTGTTCTATGGTGTGGTGTCAATGTGGTGCTGGCTACTGCTGGCTGTGGTATATCAGGCCACTATCGCTGACAGCTAAAGGAGGAGGGGAGGGTATCACGGCCACCTCGAAAAGGGAGGGTAACAGTGAAACTTGAGGGGGGTTAAATGGTGAAAGCTGAGAATTGTATGTGTGGGGGGGGGGTTAATGGCAAAAGTTGAGATGGGGGTAACGGCAAAAATTGGGGAGGGAGGTTAACGACAAAAAGCCGAGATGGGTAAAGGCAGATGGGGTTAACTGCAAAAGCCGAGGGGGGAGTAACAGAGAAAGATGGGGGTGTATTGTCGGCGAAGTGCAGAACAGGGTTTACTGGAAGGGGATCTAGATAACCAGGGTGTGGGTTCACCTGCATCCTGTCCATAGTCTTATCTAGTAGAAGGGGCTGTACATTGTTGAAAGCACTGGAGAAATCAAATAACATTATCCTCACAGCACCACCCCCCTTATCCAGGTGAGAACATCCTGGAGTCTAAGTAGATGGAGGTCTTCACACAAAGCGACTGGCCTCAAGTAATTAGGGCAAGCCCAAGTGCTGACTTTCTTTGGGTAAATATGGTAAAACTCAGTGCAAATTTATCGTCCAATCAAAAGCAGTTTGATACAACTCTAGAACCCACACAATCAGAATGATATAATCTGAAGTGGGAGAAAAACTGGGGTATGGGTACAGCTGGCCAGGGGTTAACAATTCAAAATGCACAACCATAACAATGAATTTTGTGACATCACAAAACCAGTTCATGTAAAGCAGGCTGTTTATGCAGCTTAATTTCCAAACAGACTGAATATGAATATGAATACCATGAGAATTCATGGCATATTTAACAATTAAACCATTTATAACAATTCCCTAATAATATGCTATGTTCGACCCAAGTAGAGTACAATCACACTACAATATGGAGTCCTTAATGCAGGATTCCTAGGTCTACTTTTTTGTCTGTAACATCATTATCTGTGTTTAGATAAGAACTCCCTGCCAAATGCTGTATTTTGTGATGTGTATGTTTCAAATAACTCTGTAAATCCCACGCTATTATTAATACTCTGTTGTCTGTATGCTTGCAGTCAGTAATGTAAGACTGCACCACAAACTCCCACTGCATCCAAATGAAATATGGAGATATTTGATAAATATTGACTTCTCTGGCAGATGTCACCAAAGCTGAATGGCAAGTGGATTGTCAGCAGCTCCAAAGGGTAAAATACCCCAAGCTCTTAAGCCAACCCCAGGGGGGTGCGGCTTCAGAGTTCAGCAGTAGAGGCCCCCATTCTAATCCCTCTCTAATCCCAAATGATGGATCCTCCATTGCTTTGTGGGAAGGATAACCCCAAAACCCCATAATCTGAGCATGACCCGCCGAGGTGGGTTCAAATGCTGAATGTGTAAGGCTGTGCAAGAGAATATTCTCAACACACATACAAGAACTGCAGACGATAATCCTACTATTCAAATTGCCCTGATCACAAGAGAGAGTTCAGTGGAGGAAACGTCATTCCCTTTAAAACAGAGATGCAGCCAAATGTAAACACAGTAAAGAGGACGTAGAATTTCATTCTGTGGAAAGTAGATGAGATCTGGTGGATCTAGCGAAGAACAATGCTTGATTCCAATTTCTCCTGGACACCCCAGCTGCGTCTGGATGCGTGTCGGTTTCATACACCAGTGTATTTAATACAATCATTTATTTTCTCTCATTAATGTGCTCTGGTAGAATGTTATTCTACTCTTCAATGATTCCGAAATGAGTAATTTTGGTGATTTTTAGAAATATACCGTATACAAACATAGGAGAGGAGGAGGAAACTGTAGATCAGTGAAACCTAGAAAAAATACTGCACCAAAAATTATGCTTTTGTATGAAAACCCTCAAATTAAATCAATTTGCACAACATCATTATTTTCATTAATACAATGAAATACACAATGTAACTGTAGATTATTTGCACAGTAAAGAGAACACAGTATACAAAAGGCAACACCCTTATAACTTAATGGAAGGCTAATGTATATTAATATAATCAAAATGTAATTAGAGCATTTTATTGGTCTATTCATTCATAACTAATTGCACACAGTGTTCAAACCATGGGTTCAAATCAGGAGAATGGATATGGAATATATATATATATATATATATATATAAACACACATGTGAGCTGCCACTGTCGTATTATTTTCAATTATTTGCTTGAAACTGTTATTCTTCTCCACTATGTATACACTAATGCAGTGATAATTGTTGGCAGTCTGCAACATGGAAACAACATATAATCCCAAACAATCGATTGAATTAAGGAAACACAACAGCGGGTACCAAAGAAAAAATGCTGTAACTCATTAACATAATCGCTCAATAATGAGGTAGGTAGAATGTTCAATTAATCGACATTGTGATTAGAGGTCAGTATAATGGTCAGCATATGTATTTAGTTTACTCTCTTTGTGCCATTCAGGTTCATAGAGTTTTGAGAGTGACACTGTGGACTGAGGATTCATGCCGACATCAAACTGTGTGCAAGTGTGTGTGTGTGTGTGTGTGTGTGTGTGTGTGTGTGTGTGTGTGTGTGTGTGTGTGAGAGAAGAGACTTCAAGGAGATTCTTCTACCTTGGAGGGCCAGAGGCAAAATATCCAGACAGAGTTTATCAACCATACACAGGAAGAGAGAGAGAGAGAGAGAGAGAGAGAGAGAGCGGAGAGAGAGAGAGAGAGAGAGGAGAGAGAGAGAGAGGATAAAGCAAGAGGGGTCAGAGAGATAAGGAGTTTTTTTAGTTCTGGAGCTTACTGTCAACATCTGACTTCTAATCCTAACTCAGATTTAGAACAGACTTAGAGGATTAGGGCCAGAAATTTGCCACACAGAATATTTACTGTACAATTACAAGTCTATGTCTGATCTGATCTAGACAATCTATATCTAAGTTTGAAGTTTTGTATTCACTGTCTATTGATTAATGTGCTGCATTGATATAGTTATTATTTCGCTGTGAATTACAGTGAAAGGCTTTCATTTTAGTTCTCCCTACCACAATTACTCTCAAGAAATATGTCTGTAACAAAGGGCTATTTTTATGTCAAAATTATATATATGGATTATTTAAATGAATAACAATTATGAATTACTAGTTACCAAATCTGACACAGCTGTCAGTTACTCAACTTAACCTGAGGATGCGAGGTGGAAAGTATTCATGCACCACTCTTTTGGCACATTGTGTTGTGTTCTAGCCTTTATTCCAAAGTGGATTGAATTTATTTTTCCCTCACGACAAAGTGAGTTTGAAAGTTTCTTTTTGCAAATTTATTAAAATAAAAACACAAAAATATAATGCACGTAAGTATTCACAGGCTTTGCATCCACCGATCATCCTTCTGATGTTTCAACAGCTTGACTGGACACCTGTGGTGGATTCATTTGATTGGACATTATATGGAAAGGTACAGACCTAGTTCTATAAGGTCCCATAGTAGACAGTGAATGTCAGAGCACAAATCAAGTCATGAAGTCTACGGAATTGTCTGTAGATCTCAGACAGGATTGTATCGAGACACAGATCTGGGGAAGGGTACTGGTGAAACAATCATGCTGCATTGAAGGTCCAAATGACCACCATAGCTCAACAACGTTCATAAATGGAAGACAGTTTGGAACCACCAGTACTCTTGTACCAGCTCTGTGATTGTGGTAGAAGTGCCTTAGCTAGGGAGGAGACCAAGAACCAATGGTCACTCTAACAGAGTGCCACGTTGTTTCAGGAGAGAGGAGAACCTTGTAGAAGGACAACCATTTCTGCATCACTCCACCAATCAGGATATGGCAGGCTGAAAGGCTCAGTAAAACATCATGATGTGTGGATGCTTTTCTGCAGCAGGAACTGGGAGGTTAGTCAGGGTTGAGGGAAAGATGACCGCAGTGATGTACAGAGACATTCTTGATGATAACCTGCTCCAGACCTCAGACTGGACAAAGGTTTATCTTCCAACAGAAATCGACACTAAGCACACAGCCAAGATTACAAAGAAGAGTGATTCAGGACAACTCTGTGAATGTCCCTGAGTGGCCCAGCCAGAGTCCAGAACTCTACACGGCTGTGTACCAATGCTCCCCATCTAATTGATGGGGCTTGAGAGGTTCTGCAAAGAAGAATGGGAGAAACCTCCCAAAAATAAATGTGCTAAGCTTATAGCATCAAATTCGAAAGACTTGAGGCTATAGTTGCTTCCAAAAGTGCTTTGACAACCTGCTGGAACAAAGGCTAAGTGAATAACATTTTAATGCAGATGTTATATATATATATATATACTTTTTAATATATTTAAATCAACTTTGGTTTGTATACAAACATAAAAATGTGCAAAAGTGAAGCGATGTGAATATTTCTTTCCAGATCACTGTACATTAAACCTTAGAATCCAAGAAATACATTTTTGGGATCTTTTAATTGTCCATATGTAATATATATATATATATATATATATATATATATATATATATATATATATATATATATATATATATACATACACACATACACACACAGATATAGGTATTGTCATGATCCTATGATACTTAATTTGTCTTAATTTCAGATGTAAAAATTAACAGAATTTATATATTTAGGGCACAGTGAGCACACATGTCCAGAGAGATGGGCAACTGTGGTGACTGAGGAGAAATTGGCGTTTAGTTATCATGCCCAAGGGCACTTCGGTCAGGTTCTTGTCAGTTTAGAGGATCAAACTGGTGACTTGGTCAGTGGCCACTTTCTTTCTGATTTCAGTATCCACATCTCCCCCCAGACAACGTAAAGAAGAACATGTCAGATATCTAACATGTCTTAGCTGATAGATTACATCTACTGTAAATTGTCAATGTTAATGTGGTCAATTTTTCTTTAATTTGGCGATCAATGAATGAATCACAGACCCCCAGCCTGCCAGTTTGTCCCCGTCATCGTTGAATATACATAGAAACCTTGAAGGTCACTTTCTGTACTGACCTGCAGGACAAACGACAGGGCCAGCATCAGGAGGGTTACAGGCTTTGACTCTACGCAGGAAGGCCAAGAATGGGGTGGGGTATTCAGGTACGCCATGGTCTGGCCATGCTGTGAACTGAACTGAGCCTATTCTCTCCCTCTCATTACAGCCAGAGAGAGAGAGAGAGAGAGAGAGAGAGAGAGAGAGAGAGAGAGAGAGAGAGAGAGAATGCATTAGTAACAGACTAATGTATAATTAAATATTGTTAATAATAACTGAGGAAGTAAAATAGATGAGGTAATGCAGAATCCAACAGATAACAGACCATCTTAAAAAAAAAAAAAAAAAAAAAGAAGATCAATGATGCAAGTCATGAAGAACTGAATCTTAAGGGTACCAGAAGAAAGGCTGCTGGTCATCACAACAATCATGGGTGTTTTATTTTACAGAACTTCACGACCCAAAGAGAATAACATGAGCTATGTCAGCTAACAGTAATTGTGACTGATCAATGATAGCAATAGTAATTAATATGTAGATGCACGGTGTATAGTTACATTTCTTTAAACCACAGCTTCCCAATGTGTCTGTAATGGGACACTGGATCATGCTCGCAAAGAGCCTCATCCCACATGGGTGTTGCCAAAGCAGCTACAGGCCTTGTCCAAAATACTGCCTACAGGTCTCATCCAAAATATGGCTATAAGCCCTGTAACACATAACTACTGTGGCACTGGTGTGCCTGGTAAGGCCTCGCCCACAACCACTAGTATGGCATTACCATGCTTGCTATTAGCCACAGCCCACATTTCTACTGCAGCATTAGTGATGTTGATGAGCTGGACCCCCATCCCCACCAATGCCACATCATGTGAATTAACCTTAATGCTATCCTGTGTATCCTGAGATTATCGGTAAACAGACAGAGAATCTGATAAGAACTGATTCAGACAATGTAGAACAACACAAGAACCATCAGGGCATAGACCTGCCATGAGCTAGAAGCTGCTCTGTTATCTGCTCTGTTATCTGGTCTTTTATTTGGATCTGTTAACTGGTCTGTTAATTGATCTGTTATATGGTCTGTTATCTGTTTGTTAAATGGTCTCTTGGCTGGTAGAGCAGTGACTGGCAGATTGCATTAAAGGACGCTGGCTTTAGCTTCACACTCAGCAGACTGACTTCTTACTGCTGATCTTCATTCAGTGCGAAGTTCGGCTCAGCAGAGCTATAGCTACAATCAACCAGTGCTTCCACACAAACTCCATCTGATGAGGCGATTAATACACCTGCCTTTCTCACCTGCCATCCAACTCAGACCCCGTGTGAGTTTGTGTGTGTTTCCATATATGACAGAATGAGAGCACAATGCATAGACAGGACCTTATTGGAGAGACTGGCGCAGAGAGTTTATGTGTAAGAGCAAGTGTGTGTGTGTGTGTGTGTGTGTGTGTGTGTGTGTGTGAGAGAGAGAGAGAGAGAGAGAGAGAGAGATGTGATACACTTCACATGATGAAGGGAGGCAATTGTAGAGGTAGACAGGAGAGGAAAGCATCAGCTAAGCGTGAGACAGACAGACTGCCTAGATAAAATTAGACAGCGAGAGAGACAGAAACAGCAGGGAGAAATACCACCTAGCAGAATGAGAAAGGACTTTAAAACAGGCAGTGTGTGTGGATCTGTGTGTGTGTGAGAGAGAGAGAAAAAGAGAGAGCAAGAGATAGTGATAGAAAGAAAGAGTAATGTGAGTCTGTGCGTATATACATTGCTATATACTATATATATATATATATATATATATATATATATATATATATATATATAAATATATATATATACACACACAGTACTGTGACTAAGAGAGAGTGTAGAAACTCCAGACCCCATTAGAACAGATGCAGGTAAACAGAAATACAGTGAAGAGGAAGGTGATTCTCTCATTCTGAAGAAAGCTGAGCTCTTGTGAGCTAGTTTGAAAAACAAAGCTTGGTTCCAGATTTCATCCTGGACACCCCAGCCAGCTGGATGTGTTCATTTGCATCACACCTGATTTAACATCACTAAGCACTGATTTACCAAAGCAGGTGTTGGATGAGAACTATAAATAATACTAGACTCCCATGAGGAGAGCGTCAGAGCTGTGTAATGAACACAGTGATGGAAAAGCTCCATTTTCTGTAGGAATGTTGCTATTATTCTAATATGCATCTGAATGTGTGAACATCAATAACAACAACCGATGCCTGATACACAGTATTATCATTGTATACCTCAGTGACTACAACATCATGGACTATAATTTGAATATTGTATGTTCAGCTGTAGAGAGACTTGCTGGGAGTCTGTTCACCTTATGCAGGGAGAAGGTTCGAACGCAGAAGGTGGCCAGCTCCATGGTGTCCAGCAGAGTGACCTGCACCAGGCCGTATGTGTCTGCACCCCTGCTGGGCCAGTACTGATCACACTTGATCTGCAGAGAGACAGAAAACACCATTAAAGTAACACACGCTGAGGCAGAAAATTGAACACACATGCAGAGCCACTCAGCTGTCTTCTGTGCAACACACAGACACACACACACACACACTGTCCACTGCAAACACAAGCAGATGTTTAGTTCCACACCTCGTTCACGTTCACAATACAGTAAAAACCCACACACACATCGGCACCTCCCTTACACACTCTCTCACCCGTGACTTCTCCTCCAGTTTGGTCATCATAACTATAGACGCTGCTCTCTGCTCCCACACCATCCTCCAGAAGTCTCCAAACGTTTCTGGCAGCGGACCCTGGGTGGCGATGTATGCGTTCTGCTTCCTGTAGCCATCAATGTAGTTTGCATTGATGTAGTCACTTCCCATCATGCCTGCTGTCATTGAGAGACAGAGTGGGTAAAGAACAGACCAGACACCTCTTACCATGTATTTTGACATGCGTTATATACCCAAATACTTGTGGACATTAAGTTGCACCCATTGCTGTCACAGATGTGCAAATGCACACACAGCTTAGCTCGTCCCTGTTGAGAAGTGCTGCCCACAGAATAGGACTCTGTGGAATAGATAAATAAACATGAACCTGTTGGCACCATGCCTAATTCCAGACGTGGGCTAAAGGGGAATAAAGATCCTAAAGTGGAATGATGGAGCTCCATCTCCACTTTTGGGATGAGCTGGGGAGTTGGGGATGAGGTGAGATGACGATAATCCAACATCCTGAGCTCACTAACTAAGCCATTGTTGCTGGATGCAAACAAATCCTCACCGCAATGCTTCAGAATCTAGCAGAAATTCTTTTCTGCACAGTAGAGAAAGTTACTCCGACAAAAACAACTCTGTTAAATTCACTTGATTTCAGAAGATACAGTGAATAAGTAGGTGTCCCAATACTTCTGCCTATAGTTTATAGCATTAGTGTGTAATATGCAAATGGGAAACACCCAAGGTTCTCTTCCAACAATGATGATACACAGATCACCCATAACATTATGACCATTATGACTTGTTTCTACACTCACTGTCCATTTCATCCTCTCCTCTGACCACACAGGAGCACGCTGTTGTTCTATAATTACAGACGGGAGGTCATCTGTTTCTCTGCATACTTTGTTTCACACTTATCTTTAAAGGTCAGGACCCCAGAGGACCACAAGCTATTATGTGGGTGGTGGGTCATTCCCAGCACTGCAGTGACACTGACGTGGTGGTGGTGTTAGAGTGAGTTGTGCTGGTATGAATGGATCCGACGCAGCAGTGCTGCTGGAGTGTTTAAACCCCTTATTGCCACTGCTGGACAGAGAACAGTCCACCAAGTAGAAATAAGCAGCCAGCAGCATCCTGTGGGCAGCGTCCTGTGAGCAGCGTCCTGTGAGCACTGAGGAAGAACTAGAGGATCACCAACACAAACTATGCAGAAAATGTCTAATAAGAGTGTCTAATACGTGGACAGTGAGTGGACACGGCGTTTAAACACTCCAGCAGCACTGCTGTGTCTGATCTTTGAAGATCAGGGTGAAAGGAGGACAATAACGTATACAGAGAAACAGAGGAACTACATTCTGTTATTATAGAACAGTGTGCTCCTGTGTGGTCAGAGGAGCTGATAGAATGACCAGGGTGTAGAAACAAGGTCATAATATTATGGCGGACTGTTGTATGCATTAAATCGTGGTGGCATAAGCAAGCTGTTTAATAAATCAACAACTCTTTGAAATCAATTTCAACTAAAATGAAGGACACTGGCCCTTTAATTGTTTATTTAATGGTCACACACTACGCAAAAGCCATGTCCTAAACAGGCCTATGCTGTCATGAGACCATTAAATGAACACTTAGAGGGAATTAGAGTAGTGCTGTCTGATTTTCTTGTCCAATCATGATGAGAGAGACACATAATTGTCATTGATAGCCGTGTAAATACCAACAGACACACACTGCGCCGCTCTCGATCGGAATTTTGAATGGATCTCTACTGACGGCATATTATTTATTCCAACTGTGCTGGAGCCAGAACCGCTCCCATTTTTGGACCTTTAGTGCACCATAGAGGGCTTAATGGCTAATGGCTTTTGCACCCTGCATAGTGCACTGGGCGTCAAACAGGGACTCGTATCAGTCCAGGATTAGCAGTGATGTGGGTCACCGAGCGCTCAGCCCTATAACAGCTGAATCCAATCTAGGTTTGCATTTGCCCAGACAGCCACTAAACAAAAAGCGAAAGCTTAAGATAAATACAGACGCGTCCGCCAATTGTGGTCTTAAGAATTCTCTTATCGAATGAGAGCACATGGGTTTCATCTCTGAGAGGCTAACCCCAGTTTAAGAACAGAAACTTGCCAACATGACAGTTCTGCTCAAACCCCACGCACCACTTCCCAAGCTGCTTCTCAAACTTCTGTAACTTCACGCCACGTTTAAGTCACAGCTGGATGCTTAATCGATGTTTGAATCAGACTAGTTCCATCTTTCAAATTCAGCTGCTTTCATTTTCACTTTAAAATGCACACACAGCTCGTTGAGTTCCTTCGGAGAAGTACTGGCAACGGAAAAGGACCCTGGAGCTGATTAACATGAACGGTACCATGCTCAATGCCAGGTGTGGGCATTCATTTGTGGAGCAGTGGAACTGTGTTCTCTGGAATGATGGAGCTCCAGCCAGTACTCTTGGGATGAGTTCAGGAGCTGGGGATGAGGTGGGGTTGATATCAAAGTGCGGCATGTACCATCAGAACCAAACAAGTCTGATTTTCATGGGAGGTGTGCAGTCAGGAAGGCATCAGGTCAAGACTAAAGTTCTCCAGAGAACACCTAGAAAAAGAGCAGGACGTCTGGAACGATGTGCTTCGGACAGATGAATCCAACGTTGAATTATCTGGACCCAGTTACAGAAGACATGTTTGGTGTAAACCAAACACAGCATTTGAGGACAAGAACCTCATCCCATAATATGAAGCATGGGGGTGGAGGTGTCATGGTTTGGGGCTGCTTTGCTGCAGCAGGCCCTGGAGATCTCTCCATCGTAGAAACCACTATGAACTCTTTATTGTATCAGAGGGGGCTTGAGGACAATGTAAGACCTTCTGTACAAAGAGCAGACGTAACTGAAAGAATTCCGTATGGAGGAGTGGGAAAATCTTTCTTCCAGTCGATGTCAGAGGCTGGTAGATGGTTACAGGAACATCTAATTGACATTTTAGCCAAAGGGGGCAATGCCAGCTCTTAGGGCACTGCGGGTTCTACCTTTGTCCTCCCAAGAAAATGACATAATTACATTTTACGAACGATGTTTCAAAGGCCTCTTATGTGTTTATGTAGATCACCTCCATCTCTCAAGTTAAAATGAAGACCAAATGTCTTCATGGAGATGGAGGGTCCGAACTGTTCGACTTGACCGTATATTGTACATCGGTGTCGTAGCTCCAGGGCATTTCTTTAACAGGGCATTCATTTAACAGACGTCTGTATATGCCATACCATCCACAGGCACAAGGACGACTCTAGTGTGGTCGTAAGCGATGACATTGGCGTAGCGGTTCTTTGGCTTGTTCACTTCCAGGTTGGAGTGCTCCCACGTGAACTGCTGCCCAGGATCGATGGACTGTGTGAAAAAGAGGGGAGAACAACAATCAAAACAATTTATTTCTGCAATTATGGGCTCAAAAAGGTTAGAACAACGCCACAAGGGCAGCTTCGTTTCGCTGAGCCTCGCGGATTTGTTCTCTCGGAGCCGAGCAGACAGCTAACGTTGACTCACTCGGGCGAGGGACTGCGTATTATTGCTGTTTTTCCTCCCTCGTGAGCAAAACTCCTCGCAGCCAGTCCTCAATAAAACATCGGCTGTATAATGCAGAGCTTCCACAGGCTCACAGCGAACACGGCGCCGCTGCCTGTGATGAGCTTCTACAAGGTCACCTTGGATTTTATGACCAGCTCTCCCTCTCTCTCACCTCATCATGCACCCTTTCTTCTCTTCCTGCTTTCTTCTGCATTCTATAAATTTGTGCCCCCCCCTCTCTCTCTCTCTCTCTCTCTCTCTCTCTCATTAATTCTCCTATTTTTAACCTGTTTTATTTCTCTCTCCTTCACTCTCTTTCGTTCTCTAACGCTCCCTGCCTCGGTCTGCTTCTCTCATTTACTCTCTTTCACCTTCTTTATTCTCTCATCCGCTCCCCCATTCCTAGACACTTTTCTCCTCTCTTTTTCTGCTTTCTTTCTCTTAATTCTCTCAGCCTCACTTCTCTCTACCTCAGTCTCTACTCTTTTCAGTCATTCTTACCCTCTCTCTTTGACTTGCTCTCCATCTTCTCTCTTTCCATCTCTCACTTTGTTTCCAATTCACTTTGTCCTTTTCAAAGTTTAGTTTAACCCACCACTCCTTCACTTTTCCTGTTTTTCTCTCCGTTTCTCTTCTTCTTAGTGGATTGTTTTCAAACCCTGTTCTCCATCACCATTTCTACTTTTTCACTAGATATTTTCTCTTCACTGTTCTCTATCTTCTGTCTCCATCAATCTCTCTATCTCTATTGCTCTCCCTATCTCCTCTCTCCATCATTCTGTTTTCTCTCCATCATTCTCTCCTTCTTCTCTTTCCATCGTTCTCTCCCTCTCCATTGTTCTTTATCTTCTCTTATTCCATTGTTCTCTAAAATCTCTATAATTTTTTTCTCTACTCTGTCTCTCCATTGTTCTCTCTATCGTCTCTCTCAGCATTGATCCCTATCTTCTCTCTCTCCATCTCCACTGATTTCTCAATCTTCTCTCTCCATTGATCTCTACCTTTTTCACTCTCTCCATTGTTCTCTCTCTTCTTTCTCCATTGTTCTCTCTCTATTGTTCTCTATCTTCCCTCTCCATCATTCTCTCTATCTTCTGTCTCAGTTCATTCTGTCTCTGACACATCTCTCTCCCTCTCCTTTCTATCTTCTCTTTCTCTCCATCAATCTCTCTATTTTCTCTCTCCATCATTCTCTCTAACTTCTCTCTCCATTGTTCTCTCTATGATCTATACATTTTTCTCTCTACTCTCCATTGTGCTCTTTATCTTCTCTGTCTCTCTCCACTGTTCTCTTTACTTTTTCTCTCCATCATTCTCTCTATCTTCTCTATTGTTTTCCTTAGCTCCTCTCTCCATTGTGTCTGTTTTCTCTGCATCTCTATCCATTTTTGTCTCTCTCTCTCTCTCTCTCTCTCCATCTCCATTGATCTCTCTTATCTCTCTCTCACCATTGTTCTTTCTATCTATATTTTTTCTCTCCATCATTCTATTTTCTCTCTCTCTCCATCAATCTCTTTATCTTCTCTCTCTATCATTATTCTCTCTATAAATTATCTTTTTGTCTCTCTACTCATTCTCCATTGTTCTCCATTGCTTCTCTCTCTTTCTCTTTCTCTCCCCACTGTTCTTTCTATTTTCTCTCTCCATTGTTCTCTCTATCTTCTTTCTCTCTCCATTGTCCTCTCTATCTCTCAATGTCTCTTCATTGTTCTCTTTATCTTTTCTCCATCTTTCTCTCTATCTTTTCTCTCAATTAATTCCGGCTGTGTCACATCTTCTCTCTCACTCTCTCTCCCTCTACCCCGCGCTCCCCACACCACCCTTCTCCCCCGCAGCCTCTCTCTCTCATTAGTCACCTCGTACTCCTGGGAGAGCCGCAGGTTGTCGTTGGCCTTCAGAAGCTCTGTGTGTTCTGCCAGCTCTGAGATCGGGATGGGAGGGTGACTCATCATACCTGCAGGGGGTCAAAGGTCAAAGGAGGGCACAGGCGGGAGGAGAGAACAAGCCAAAATCACTGTTAGTCACATGAACAGCTGAGCTGCAGTGTGTGTGTGTGTGTGTGTGTGTGTGTGTGTGTGTGTGTGCGCATAAATGATCTAAAATAGAATGCATATATGTGTGTGTAAATGTTGTAGTGTGTCATTCCAGTACAGTATGTGTGTGTGTGGTAGGGTGTGTGTGAATGTGTTTGACAGGGTGTGTGTGATAGGGTGTTTGTGTGTGTGTGTGTGTGTGTGTGTGTGTGTGTGTGTGTGTGTGTGTGTGTGTGGTAAGGTGTGTGTGCATGTGTGTGATTTGATGTGTGTGGTAGGGAGTGTGACAGAGGCTGGGGGTTGGGGGGGTGGGTGGGCATTAGAGGATGGATGTAGACTTTCATCCAGGCAGGTGTGATCTCACAGTTATGAATCATAAACGAGCGCACCTCCTGAGAGAACGCCATTTTATCAGAGAGAGAGAGAGAGCGAGAGAGAGTGAGAGAGAGAGAGAGAGAGAGAGAGATCATGTAAAATAAGGCTACCAAGAAAAAAAATGTTTAAAAAGTGAGAACATGGAAAAAGAAAGAGAACGAGTGACAGAAAGAGAAACATTGTACAAAAAGAAAGAAAAGGCACTAAGGAAAGAGAGATAGCCCTTTAAATACAGGGCACCCTATAAAAAGGAAGATAATATTGTTAAAAATGAAAAGACAACATTATAAAGTAGGGCTGTGTATTGGTAAGAATCTGTCAATATGATATGATTTGCATCACGATACGGGGTTACGATTCGATAAATCGAGACATTTTTACCCTAGGCCAGTTTCACAGCATGCGTTGATAATTTTCCGTACCTTTAATCACTTAAAATGATAAAATATTTGTTGGAGACACATGCAGATATTGTTCTTTTCAGCAGATCCCAGGATACTTTAATATGACTTAATCTAAGAACTAAATATAGAATTCATAGTTTTACACGGATTTGACCATGTTTTGATAATGAAATACGTTATGTCTGGAATTGTTCTGGGTTGTAAGGACTATTAAACCTTTCACAGCTTGGACATCTTGTATCATCTTGAATGATAGTAAGAAAGAAAGAAAGAATGATAGTAAGAAAGAAAGAAAGAAAGAAAGAAAGAAAGAAAGAAAGAAAGAAAGAAAGAAAGAAAGAAAGAGGGGGTTAAACAGAGTAATGAACAAAGAGATCAGGTGTTGGAGATCAGGTGTTTCTGGTAGGTGTTTACTAGGAGTTGTGGCAGGTTATCTGTCTCTCTCTCACTCTCTCTCTCTCTCTCTCTCTCTCTCTCTCTCTCTCTCTCTCTCACACACACACACACACACACACACACACACACACACACACACACCTCCATTTAACTATTTTAAACACATTCAGTTCAGGTGAGAAAAAAGTATTGATATACATACCAGATGTATCACTATTATCCCATCTTGGGACTTTTAACCCGGAAAATTGAACACTGCATACGCTAAGAAAGAGAGCAAACAGCCCCTCCCTTTTCATTTTCTCTTAATTGGTGACATTATTAGCCCTTCCCCCTCTCACTGATCAGTCAGATCAGTCTGCATGCATGTTGAGCAGAACATGTGGACAGAGCAGTAAACATGCACTGGAAGCTCCTTTGTCATTTAAACTGATTTCATTGCGTTGAAACTTGGGAAATTCAGCTGTTTTCTGGTTGGGATTACCCAATTGCCTGATTATTCATCACACAATGATTTGTTATGTGTATACATATCTGCCTCCAAAGTGTGGATCTCAGGTTCTAAGAGTAAATTAAGCTGAACAAACAGTGCACTACTGTACGGCTGCTGTTATTATACTGGGGTTAAACAGGCCCAATAAAGCACTCTCAGTGCTCCGTGTGTGTGTGTGTGTGTGTGTGTGTGTGTGTGTGTGTGCGTGTGTGCATGTGCGTTTGTGTGTAACTGAAAACACTGCAGTGCGTCCTGCAGAGAAGGGTGTTTATCACACTGTGGCACCGATATCTGTTTATGTCGAGTATCAATTAATGCTTATGCACCAGCTCTAAAGGTCAGATTTAATTAAAACGCTGAAGCTCTTTGCTCTCTCCAGCCCCTCATCTCTCACCCCCCTCTGTCCTCTCCTCAGACTACTCTCTTTCCTGATCCCTCTGCTACTGCCAAGTCGACCCAGGTGTTAAGGGTTGCACTGGTACCAGTGGATCCGACGGCAGTGCAGCTGGAGTGTTTAAACACTGTGTCCACTGACTGTCCACTCTATTAGACACTCCTACCTAGTTGCTCCACCTTGTAGATGTAAATTAATTAGCCATTAAGCCCTCTATGGTGCACTAAAGGTCCAAAATGGGAGCGGTTCTGGCTCCAGCACAGCTGGAATAAATAATATGCCGTCAGTAGAGATCCATTCAAAATTCCGACCGAGAGCGGCGCAGTGTGTGTCTGTTGGTATTTACACGGCTATCAATGTGTCTCTCTCATCATGATTGGACAAGAAAATCAGACAGCACTACTCTAATTCCCTCTAAGTGTTCATTTAATGGTCTCATGACAGCATAGGCCTGTTTAGGACATGGCTTTGTTGTGGTGGTGTTATTGTGTGTTGCACTGATACAGTGCACTGGTCAAGTTTATTAACTTTTTACTTATGGAATATCAGGGAATTCTTTTAGTTACCACAATCCTACATTTTCACACATTTCCCAGATTATGTGAGTAGCTGGTGGTAACTGGATTTTTCTGAGCCCAGAAAACCAGTTTTTTTCTTTCATTGTGGGTTGAAAATTCAGCTTTCCAGTCAGGAAATATGGAATTTGAGATGTTCTCCATATTTCACAAAAACTGTTGCACATTTGAACAAAAATACACTACTCTTGCTCAAAATAAGGTTTCATCTTCAATTTTAGAGTAGCCATTTCACTTGACATGTTTCTGGAATGTGTGAGTCCCCACAGGAAACTCATGCAGACAAAAGGAGAACAGGGAAACTCCACCCACATAGTGGACTTGAAGCATAGACCCCAGCACTGGGATGCTTTAACTGTTTCTGAGCTGGTTTAGTCACTAATAATTCATATGTATTTCATGTCTGTAGGGTACTTTGATCCCAAGGTATGAAGTCTCGAAAATGGCATGTAACTGCCTGCAGAGTTAATTTAAAAATAAATAAATAAATAAATAAATAAATATCTTTAACTGGGTAAAATATTCCTTGTTTACTTATTTATTTTACAAGTAGTAAACTGCATTTAAAGTAAGTAAAGTAAACTTAAGTAAACTTCATATTTGCTGACATTTAAATTTTCGTGTGGGCCGCAAAACATTTGAGAGTGGGTTAAGTAGGATGTGAGTTACCAAGAATTAGGAACCCTGGACCTAAAGAACATCTCAGGAGATTTGCAGATGAAGGTGCTGAAAAAACACAATCAATTGAACGTGGAGTGAATCTCATGGGAATGTTTCCAACATCTTGTGGAATCCATGTCATGAAGAACCCAGTCTACCCAGTATTAATATAATACAGTGTTTTTAACAAAGTGATGCATGTGCAGTGCAATATGGATAACTCTCTCTCTCTCTCTCTCTCTCTCTCTCTCTCTCTCTCTCTCTCTCTCACCCGTTCTCAAACAAACAAACAAACACACAGAGTAACACTCAAACTGATGTGTATGTGTATGTGTCTGTCTCTCTCTCTCTCTCACACACACACACACACACAAAGCCCCAATGTTCTCTCCACATATGTGCAGGGTCACAGAGAGTGTGTCTCCATATGCATGAGTGTGTATGTGTTTGTATTAAATGTGCGAATGTGGGTGCGTTTTTACTTGTGCCTGGCGTCTGGAAGTTGATGCGTCTCATCTCGACGGGGTCGGTGGGGTGATGAGCCATCATTTCAGCGTTGTTCAGTAAACACTTGGTGCCCGCCCGAGTCCTGAAGTACTTTAAGTAATGAGCAGGAAAAACACACAAACACCTACTATCAAACTCAGGACTTAACCAGATGTAGGGCACAAGAATCAATATATGCAATCTAACAGCATAAACTGGCAATTAATAGCAGCTCCAGCAGCAACTGGGCTAAATGTTATATAACAGAAAGCCAATGGGGCCATATTAGGCCATGCCGCTTCCCCATTAGCAGGTTGTTGAGTCCAAGATTGGAGATATTTTCCCTCCGAATAAATACTGTAATCTCCCATCGTACTATGCCCAGTGCTGACTTACCTGTCTGGTTTACTGAAATCCCAGCAGAACGCGTCGCAGTGGGAGGTGTGGAATTGAGAGAGAGGGGCACAGAGAAAGAAAGAGGGAGAATGCAGGGGGACAGGGGGAGAGATAGGAGACAGTGAAAGGAAGAGAATGAAAAAAAAAAATCAATACTTTGCATTTGTATGCACAGGATACATGACACCTCCTGCAGACACAGTGTGACTCCATCGGGGACTGTTTAACTCCTGGCCCCTGGAGGGAATAGGAGGGTTCTGGACTAAATGGAAACAGCCCTGAGAGTGGTCAGGCCTCAAGGTAGATTTACACCAGTGCCTGCCACTCACTACTTGTGACTTGGGATGATCAATCAGTTAATTAATTCTCTTTATTTATTATTTCTATTTTTTTTCTATTAATTATATAATAATTTACTCTCTGTGTAAATCAAAATGCTAAAGTGGCAGAATGCTTTTATTGAGTTTACGGTATTAAATTGTTCTTCAGTGCTCAACACATATTTGGACAAAAGTATTGGGACAACTGTGCATTGGCATCTATAGCTTTTTAGACATCCCTCTGCTACAACAGCTCTAACAGCAGGTTCTACTGAGTACTGCAGACTTTTATGACCAAGCACCTCACCTCACCACATGCTATTGACTTACAGCTGATTATGGAATAGCTTAGAAGGAAGAACGCGCATTAACTGACTTGTTGCAGCAGTAACAATCCAACTTTTTCCTTGCTCCAAAGTGTCCCATTCTATTGCTGGTACTTCTCTACAGGGACTAGGACAAGCTGTGTGCATTTACACATCTGTGTCAGCAATGGGTGCAGCTTAAAGTAGCTGACGGGTGAATTCGAATGGTTTCAGCCAGTTTCTTTTTTTAAAAGTAAGAGAATGTGTTCTTATTGACCTTCTGAGCAGATATTTCTTTGTTCTATTATGAACCTTCCTGAAATATTATATTATTGGGTATTTGTGCCATTAGCCATATTGCCTGTGTTATACTGTAGAAGTGATTTTAGAGCCACCCACAGTTACATTCTTTATTCTGGACACATGTAACATTTTGTCTTTGTGCTCTCTTGTGGAATTTGTTTGACAGCGAGATTGGACCGCCATATATTCAGATCCATTTATCCATTTATTGCCAAGAAAACTTCGTTTATATTATTGAAAACACGACCCAGACTTTTCAATGGTGACTTGACTGTTTGAAAAGTAGTGCAGATTCATAGAATGAACCACCAAGGTCACACTCAGTAATTTAAGAGGTGGAAATACCTCGGCCCCGAGACTACTCAGCCTATTCAGAGTGGTTCTCCAGCCAAGCAGAGACAGGTGTGTGCTCTTCCTTGGGTGAACATAATTGTTTCATTGTCAGTGGAGGTGGAGTAAAAAAAAAAAATAAAAAAAAAATCAAATGGTGCTGAAAATGTCTGTCTTACATTCAGCCTGATTTACTGCTTGCTGCTAAATTTCAGAGTCATTACATTGTGCTCACTTTTGTGTCCCAACTTAGGACCCTTTGCCCTTAATAGAGCTGCAGTTTGCCTGCTGTTCCATTATTTCCTGATAGCATTTCATCTTTTTCTCCCATACTATTATCTTCTGCTACCAAAATAGAAGCCTGCTGCATATTTAATCACAGCTTGTACCACCATCAGACCACTCTATAACCAAGCACTTCTTTATCCTCCTGTTCTGACCAGTATCTCACTCCTGCATTCACATTTGCCTTCCTGCAATCACTCGTTTAACAAACTTGCTAAATAAAGTACTTCATATCAGCAGAGAGAAGAATAAAAATCTGAATAAAAAGCAAAAGGCATAAGAGTCGAAGGAACTACAGAAACACACTATCAAGTAATACATTTGTGTTTGATGGAAAATTGAATTGATTAAATTGATATAATAAATGATTATTGAAACTATTTAAATATGCATCTATGTAATTAATAGTGTAATCAGTATAAAATGCAGGTTTGGTTCACATCATGGTTTGGTGCGAAAGTACAATAGAACAGTGGTGTAAAACAGAAACTCATAAGATTAACCCCTGCAAGCAGTATGTTCCATCTAGTGCTGTACAGCTCCCTCTGAGGTAGTTAATACAGCCTGTAGTTTGTTATTAAACATACTCGTCTGATCCACCATGATTTCATGAGTTATCATGTTAAAATGTTTGTAAAATACTTACAGTGCACCCGGAAAGTATTCAGAGTGCTTCACTTGGGTAATATTTTTGCCATTAAAACTGTACACACAATAACCCATGATGACAAACTGAGAAAAGACTGTTTGATATCTTTGTAAATTAATTAAAAAAAAAAAAAAAAAAAAAAAAATATATATATATATATATATATATTATATATATATATATATATATATATATATATATATATATATATATATATATATATGTATATAAGTTATCACAGCCTTTGCTCAATACTTTGTTAAAGCACCTTCGGTAGCAATTAAAGGAAGCTTCTCCCATTCTTCTTTGCAGAACCTCTCAAGCTACACCCATAGGAGACCTTCTGTGCACAGCCATTGTTAGATAACTCCAGAGATGTTCAATCGGGTTGAAGTCTGGTCTCTGGCTGGGCCACTTAAGGACATTCACAGAATTGTCTCAAAACCACACTTTTGTTATCCTGGCTGTGTGATTAGGGTCGTTGTCCTGTTGGAAGATAAGCCTTCATCCCAGTCTGAGGTCCAGAGCGCTCTGGAGTAGGTTATCATCAAGGATGTCTCTGTACATCACTGCAGTCATCTTTCCCTCCACTCTGACTACTCTCCCAGGTCCTTCTGCAGAAAAACATCCCCACGGCATGATGCTGCCACCACCATGCATCACTGTAGGAACGGTATTGGCTAAGTGATGAGCAGTGCCTGGTGTCCTCCAGATATGATGCTTGGCATTCAGTCCAAAAAGTTCAAACTTTTTGTTTCTCATGGTCTGAGAGTTCTTTAGGTGGCTTCTGGCAAATGACAGCCCATCTTGAATTTGGCAAAAAATAATGTTTTACTGACAAGTGGCTTCCATCTGACCACTCTACCATACATGCCTGATTGAAACTGTTGTCCTTCTGTAAGTTTAGGTTCTGACTAAAGCCTTTCTTCCAAGATCACTCCGTTTGGCTGGGTGGCCAGCTCTAGGAACAGTCTTGGTGGTTTTAAATGTCTTCCATTTACAGATGATGGAGGCCACAGAGCCCATTGAGACCTTCAATGCAGCAGAAAGTTTTCTGTACCCTTCCCCAGATCGGTGTCTCGATAAAATCCTGCTTCAGAGGTCTACAGACAATTTCTTACGCTTCATAGTTGTAGAAACATCTGAAGAATGATCAGTGGATGATGCACCTGAGCTCAATTTTGAGTGTCATGGCAAAGGCTGTGAATACATATGTATGATATATTTTTGTGGTATTTTTTAATGAATACATTCCCACTAAATTCAATCAGATTTTTCTTATTTATCATTGTGGGACAGGGAGGATGGGCAGAGTGGGGACAAACAAGACTACAGTTATTACAGCAATACAACAACAAAGCTAACAGCTTATAGCTTAAGGTTTCTGCATGGCATGCCTGCTCGTGAACCTCAAATTTTCCCTAACACTACCATGACTGAACACACCAAACCATGACCCCCATACACACACACACACACACACACACACACACACACACACACACACACACACACACACACACACACACACACACACACACACAGAACTCCCCAACAAATTCCTCCTGTTCACTTACTTCTTGTAGAGCAGAATGGCAATGACGATACAGATGATGAAGACCACAGCTAGGACTGGCCCTACAACCCAAATGAGGCCGTCCCCGGCATCCAGAGGCTGGGGGTCTGAGTCTGGTGCAATGACCGGGTCAGTGTAGGGACTGGCCACAAACATCTTCTGAATACACAAATTTAGCAGTGTTACACATACAAATACAACACATCAGAGCATGATGTATAATGCATGGTCCCCTATTATTGGCCGGTCCAAGTACTGGGTGCCCTTATAAATATACAGTACATATATAGTGTCAGGAGCACTGTGTGTGATGGGTGCAAATGATAATAATGGGGTTGGGGGAATTGGCACTTCCAAATTTGAGGGGAGAAAATCAAGGGGTAAAAAACAAAATAATAAAAATAATAATAACAATGTTGTTTTCAAATATAATAAAAGAATGAAACAATGGTATGTTTCATTATGGAACAATGGAGAAATGGAGTGAGGGTTTTACAGGGTTTAATGGAGTGAGTGGTTTAAAGAACATTTCTGCAGTAGGCAGGTATCAATGCACTGAAATATTGTCAACGTGCTACACTTCATTCTGGCAGCTCTAGTCTCATTTTTACATTACACACCAATCTTCCATTACATTTAAACCACCTGCCTAATCTTGTGTAGATCTCATAGTGCCAGCCCTGATCTGTTGAGGCATGCACTCCATAAGACCTCTGAAGGTGTCCTGTGGTATCTGGTAAGACACTGGCAACAGATCTTTGCTCTGTAAGTTGTGAAGTGAGGCCTCTGTGAGCAACAGTGAGCCTTGGACTACCATGACCCTGTCCTGCCTTGGTTCAATTTTAGTAGGAACAGACTGTTTACTTGTTGCTTAATATATCCAACCCTTGACAGGTGCCATTATAATCAGTTAATCAAGGTTATTCACTTCACCTGGCCTTAATGTTATGCCTGATTGGGGTAAATCACAGCAAAGTGGATGCAGCAACCCAGATGCAATTATCTTCTTTTTTAATTGTTTTTCAAAATATCACTCGGTGTGAAATCATGGTCTGAGTGTATTGTTACACACCATTTTTAGACTAAAATCCTTAAAGTATCCACTCTTTACCACACAATACAGCTTGGAAACTCAAGCCTGAAGTCAGGTGACCATCAGAAACATTCCTTATCTCTTCTCTAACTGGAAAGGCTTGACTTTAATGTCTTAAACGATTTGCATAGTTTAGAAATCCTGCACTGTCCTGCACTGTCCATTTCAAACAGTACACAAAGCATCACAACATAAGATACATCTCCAACACCCAGCTCCTTACCCCAGTAGTGGAGTTGATTTCGGCTAGAATGAAGAAGACATACTCCTGGCCTGGCTCCAGTGCCCGGTTGTCAAACCCGCCGTAGTCAAGTTGGTCCCCAAGGGTGAAGAATGCGGGCAGGCTAGAGGGTGTGAAGCGGGCAGTGATGTATGCGCGGCGAAGGTCCATCTGCCTCTGCCGTGGGTCACGCTGCTTCTGACTGATGTCCTTCAACAGCTGAGAGAAAAAACGCACATATAACCAGTTCAACATTAATATTAACTAGCTACCGAACAATGAACTTATTAGACAAACTGAATGGTATAGTTTGTTCATCATAACTGTGATATTAGCCATATGCAAATTAGCCCCACAAATCACAGTGTCACAATAATAATAATAATCATCATCATCATCACCATAATTCTGAATAACTTTACATTAGTATCAACCAACCACATGGGGTACAACAGCAAAAACTGACACAGTAGAGAAACCACCTGAGATACAACAGAAATGGTCCATTGCCTATAGCAACCACCTACCAACACCCTTGCAACCATTAAGCAAAGTCATAGCAACAACCTAAGAAAATGTTAGATTTAACAATACAGCAGCCACTTGTCAACACCATACAAACAACCATAGCAACCACTTGGGATACTATAGAAACCACCTGTTATCACCATAGCAACCACGTGAGACACCATAGCAACCATGAAGCAACTAATTAGCTACACCACTATAGCCATATGGTATAGCATAACAACTACTTAGCAACCGTCATATTAACCACCTGGGATACCATAGCAATCCCAAAAGCAAATACATGCTCTTTAAATATATTATTTAATATATTATTATTACAATATTTAGACATACAATCACAGTCCCAGCCATCATCTAGTGCCAGGAATTCAGCACACTGTCCTCTGCAATTACACAATGTGCTCGCTGAGTGATATAAGTCATCTGGACACACTGAAAGGTATCAGATCTCAGAGGCTATCCATGTGTCTCACAGACGCGTGTGTGTGTGTGTGAGAATTTTTCATTAATGATTTCATTACTCAAGTGGATCAGGGGATTCATGGAGGTGTCAGCATCCACAGATCTATCTGTCTGTCTTTTCTTTCTCCCTCTCACCCTTCGGGGGAGTAATTGATCTGTGACTAGCGTGTGCCGAGTGTGTGCGTGGGCTGAAGTTCACAGCTCTGTGTAACGTCCGCTCACGTCATGTGCAGAAGCTAGCTCCGGACTGACAGAGCGAGCAGCACCCAGCGCTGCAGCACTGCCAGCCCAGAACTTATCTCTGCTGAGTGCCCTCATCACTCAGGTCCAACAAACCCAACCTGACAATGGACTTCCACCCACCAGTCCAGTCCCATTTGAGCTGTAACTGGAATTCAGTGTCTCGAGGAACACTGACCGGAGTGGACCTAATTATTAAAGGGCCCAGAACATGCCAAACTGATGTAGAATGGAAAGCACATGCTGAACCTGCTGAACTGTTAGTGCCCCATGTATCAGTACTGGGAGGGAACTGCCCATTCTGAACGGGCTGTTGTTCTGATGTCACAAAGTCTATACACTATACGGACAAAAGTTTTTGTACAACCCTTCTAGTGAACACATTCTGCTACTTTTTCAAGCTGAATCGGTTGCTGATACAGATGTGCACATGCACACACATCTTGTCACTGTAGACAAGTACTGCTAATAGAATAGGACTCCTTGGTGTAGGGCCATGCACGATGCCAGAGTGGTATAAATCCCTCAGCACTGAGCTGTGAAGCAGTGGAACTGTGTTCTCTGGAATGAAGGAGCTCCATTTAATACCTTATTTGGAATTAACTGGGGAGTTGGGGCTGTTACTGAATGCAATCAAATCCTAAAAAGAGTCCCAATACTTTTGTCCATCTAGTGTATATCCATCTACATAATCTATAGCAGTTTGGTCCTTCTACAGAGTGGTCAGCCATGTGCAATTTAATTAAATTGGAAGCGAGTGGAATTTGTTACATAGGATTGAGGTTTGTAATAAAATATTTTGATAAAACAATATTTCACGTCTCTAATTTTGTCTATAAAACATTTCACAGCTTGGAAATATTGACAATGTAGAGTGTTTTTGATATAAAATACAATAATATTGATCAAACTTTAATTTTCATACATTATTTACATGTATTCATTAAAAATATCGGCATTCAGGACTCTTATAGTGGAATTTGAACTCCTGTGTGAGTAAAGAGCAGCAGACAGCCCCTCCCTTCTCATATTTCCGTATAATTAATGTACAGCTGTGACCAAGACATCAATAACTCCTTGTCTCATGATCTCTTTTAGAGCTAGAGAATGTTCCAGACAGGTTGATCAGAAATGACTAAAACATTAAAACATATTAATTTTCATTTTAACAGGAAAAAAATAACCGAAACAAATTCAGTATATATAGAGAGAAAACACGTAGTCTGTTGATTTTGAACACTTTTAAAACTAGAGTGTCACTACAGTGTTCAGACGTGTGATTCAATTCTTATTTTAAACTAGATTACTCAGTGATACCTGATGAAACTGTGTTTAAATGTCTTTAGAAGTCTTTGCTCTGATCCTGAGTTATAAAGCTTACAATGTAGGTTCTAAGAGTTAAAGTGTATGGACTGGTCGCATGGTCTGGCCTAATTATCAGACACCTGATGCAGCTAATTTTGTTAATTCTGAAACCAATATCCTTTCCAAATATCTGATTGGTGAATCCCTCGTTTTTTACTCCATATATGGTTTATACAGAAAAAGAATGGTAAGGTAAACACCAATGAGTTCACTTTAAAAATAGATACACACTACTAATGTTAAAAATGTCTATTCTGGCATGAAGAAATGAACGGAGTTTGAATGAATGGAGTTTTTTTTTACTATAGTATTATTTCCAACTCCCACTCACTAGCTAGATCTTACCTTGTACAATTCTACCAGTTCTGGGAGGGTGGAGGTTAGTATGTGCTTCCTCCGAGTCACATAAAGCAAGCCAACCAGATTTTCATTATTTATATATATATAAAAGCAACTATCAACCCATAGTCATTGCAGAAATGTCTCTCAGAGGCTTGTGAGCGAACAATATTCATACAACGTACTTCCTCCAAGTCCATTTCATCAGGGCTCTTCAGATGCCGGTTGTTGAATCCCTTGACTCTTTTCAGAGGAACCACCACCACATAGATATTCCTGTGAGCACAGAGGGAGGGAGAAAAAGAGAGAGAGAGAGAGAGAGAGAGAGAGAGAGAGAGAGAGAGAGGGAGAGAGAGAAAGAGAGAGCATTGTGAGCTGGCTCTTCAAGCCTTTCATTAACCAGGCTTGCAGCAGTGCTATGGAGCCTGCTAATGAATGTTTTCAGTGCTGAAATCCCCGAGGAGCTGCTGGAATATAATAGCAGGTTCTGAACCAGCGAACACCAGCAAGCACACTGGCACATACAGGTGAATTTATGTAATATTACACTTGACTCAACATATCAATTTGTCATCAGGCAAGCCCTCATTTAGCAGCTGAAGATAAATACTGTGTTTAGAGCGCTCTGCACTGTCTGGCGATCGAACGCAGAACCAGGGTCTTCTTAACAATCCTAAGTCACAAATTACCGACTGCAGGTGTCTTAAACCTAATCTCTGTCTACTATTATATTTATAAAGTATAGGGACACTTGCTCATTCACTATTTCTACTGAAATCAAGTATATTAACAAGAGTTTCTCCTGCTTTTGTTGAAGTATCTGTCTCTACTCTCCAGGGAAGACTTTGTACTAGATTCTGAAGCATTGCTGAGAGGATTTGATTGCATTCAGTGATGAGAGTGTTAGTGAGGCCAGGATGTTGGATGATCACCACCCCACCTCATTCCCAACTCCAAACTCATCCCAAAAGTACTGGCTGGAGCTCCATCATTCCAGAGAACACTTTTTCACTGCTCCACAGCTCAATGCACGGGGGGGGGGCACTTTACACCCCTCTAGCCCACACTTGGTATTAGACATGGTGCCAATAGGTTCATGTTTGTTTATCTGCTCCAGAGTCCAAAGCTGAGCTTGGCAACACACTCCGTTGAGCCAAAGGCTTTCATGTGCTACTTTTGGGTAGTGTACATCTTGGTGCGAAAATCATTGACTGCTAGACATGGCTCTATGACACACTCAAAGACATTCTGCCCAGTTGACAGACTTTAAGAGGAGCAGGTTGTTTCGATTGTCAGCCATGTAGGCCATTCTTCATTGTCTTTGTTAGCGGCGGTGCCATAAACAAAAAACCAGGACTGCTACAGATTGGAACTGTATTGTCCTAAATGAAAATCCAGGTTCTTTTGAAGACTGGAGTATGGAGGACTCATGGTGAGTGCTTCAATCCTGCCCTTGCTTTGGAGTGACACACTGCCTCAACTGCTGGTGGAGATCTGGGGAGTCATTGAATACGACAGTCACTCCCCTCAAGTACTGATACAAGGGACACCAACAGCTCAACAGCATTTATAGGATATCCTGTTACCACACGTTAGCTCTCTTAGCAGGACTTCCAATTTTTCAGCAGGATTTGGCATTTTCCAGCAGAATAATGCTCCCACACACATGCAAGGGTTTACCAGGAATGTCTTGGCCAGACTGCAACAGATCCCTTGCTGGCTGCCAGATTTATTGCCAGTCAAAAATTGATGGGAGCAGCTGGGATGCCAGGTTCAGCAACCTCTGAATATACAGGATCTACAGGCCCAGCTGCAACATCTGTGGTTAAATGTGCCACAGGCTGCCATATGGAACCTGTTTGCCTCCATGCCCAACCATATCTCGCCTTGTATCCAGGCTAGAGGAGCCAGCAGAGTACTAGAGCCTCCTTTCAATTGTCCAGTCAATTCCAACCAAGTCCTTCTTGGTGCACTGATCAATGACACCGCAGTGATTGTGGTGGGCTTCAGCGCTACACTATTTACCGCTGTCAAGGCTACTGTAAAATCAAACACATTTTTAATAAGATCAAGCAAATTCACTCTCAGCCTGGACAAATAAAATCAATGAATGACTGATTAAACTCACCAGGTAATTAGCAAGCTCTCACTGGATTAAATCAGGCTCATTGAATTGGAGAAGGAAAAAGGATAAACCGGGTAGCCTTTAAGGAGCAGGTTTATAAGAAGATAAAATACACAGGTGGGTATTTCAGGTCCAGCCAAGTCAAAATCTGCCCCAGAATTTTGTTCCGACTCCCTGGCGGCTCTGCTGCAACTCAGCCGTTATTAGAATTTTAAAATGAGCTTAAAGTGGAGTTATTCTTCTACAGATATGACCGCCAGAAGTGGGTTTTTTAAACGGTGGTATGCAGCAGAGCCGTCCAGGCAGTCGGCACAACATACAGGGATGGATTTTGACTTGGTGAACCTGAAATACCCACCTTTGATAAAAAAGTGGTCAGTATTGTGAGTTTACCCCTCTGCTTTGTGATGGAGAGCAATTGTGATTTTTACTGCTCAGCTCAGCATCAACAGGCAGGAAGCAGAGAGCAATACAAACTGACCAGGAGTCTGAATTATTAACGCTGCAGGAACTGGGCAAATCCTTAGTGTGCTTGCCTGTGTGTGTGTGTGTGTGTGTGTATGTGTGTGTGTGTCTAGTGGTGGTTATGTGACTATGGATGACTGATATATGTGTGGGCAGTTGCATCTCAGTGCCCTTGAGTATGTGTATGTCAGTGTGTTCACATGTGTGTGTGTGTGTGTGTGTGTGTGAGAGAGAGAGAGAGAGAGAGAGAGAGAGAGATGGAGAGGATGGTTGTGTGTGTACAGTTTGCATGCATGTGCTTCAGTGTCCTTGAGTGTGTATTTGAGTGGAAATGTCTGTGTGCAAGGATCTGACAAGGTTAGTGGGGGTAAGTCTTACACTGCCCTATAAAAATCATATGTTGGTAAACAATCTCAAAAGTAATACATCTCGATTAGTACCGTGTATTGTAATTATGTTTTTATAAAACTTGGCAGATAAGCAGACATTCATGCTCATCATGACAAACATTAGATATACTGTGTCCAAAAATTTGTGGACACCCCTTCTTATGAATGCAATCAGCAACTTTAAGCTGCACCCTTTAAGCTGCACAGATGTGAAAAATGCACATGCAGCTTGTCTAGTCCCTGTAGAGACGTACTGCCAATAGAATAGAACTCTCTGGACCAGTTAAACAAATATGTACATAATGGCTCCATGCCAGAGTTGTGCAGCGGTGTTTGGGGATGAGGTGGGTGGTGATTATTCAAAGTCCTTGTGACTGAATGCAATCAAATTCTCACAGCAAAGCTTGAGAATCAAGTAGAATGTCTTCTCTGGGCAGTAGAGACAGTTACTCCAACAAAAGCAGGATAAACTCTTTTTAATAAACTTGATTTTAAAAGAAACAATGAATGAGCAGGTGTCCCGATATTGCTCAGTGAAATTATGGTTAGATTTACAAATTAATAATACATTTTTTTTCCGAAATTTTCAGAAATTGTTTGATTATTCCTTTAATTATTAGCTTAAAATCAATATCCAATATCAGAGAGATGTTGAATTTTGACAAATATTTGAAACATTCATTTTATGAACTACCGAGATGTGCGAAAATAACTTACTAAGTGAATAATTAAATAAGTAGAAGCTTAACATTTCCTTTTTTGTTAAAAAAAAAGGAAAAATAAAAATAAAAATATAAAAATCCCACTTCATACATTATACAAACAATTTTTATGGATCACTGGAAGGAAGTTTATTAGTATGTATGTGAAAAAGCTGCATATGTTCCCACAATGCCAGTATCAGTCCGTCCCGGGTTTTTTATGTGACTCTTTGTATACATAATGTTACGTGATATATTCAAGTTGCCTTCCATCTGTAGGTTAAATTATGGCTGTGTTAGTCATACCCACTGCATAACTGCACGTGTTTTAGCATTAATATATCTCAGCTCCCTATGCAAAATCTACCACACTACAAGATATTATAATACAGAAATATAGACTCTAATTAATGTATATGTGTCGTAAATACATTTCTAACAACATTAATATAGAAGTGATTTCTAGCGAATTCAAAAATCTTCAAGTAATATAATTTACAGGAGCGTTAAAGTGCATCTCCATTAAATGGATGAATCTAAAACTCCCACATTTAATTTTTGAATCCAAAAGATATGGGACGCATCAGATGGAACAAAACCATTAATTAAGGCTCCAAAATGGACCTGCTGGTGCAATGAGGGATTTGAATAAAAATGTTTGATTTGGTTATTTATTTGACTTTCCATTTTTTTTTTTAAATATGGAAAATGTGGGATATCCATAGAAAAGGGAACATATTTTGTAAAATTATTTTGTAATATGCTGAAAAAATTTACTGATGAATATTTCTGTGTGAATGTAATGATAATAAAAAAGTGCATCCAAATAATATTTACAGCACAGTATTTACATTTTACAAAGTTTGTTTGAAATTGCAGTTTCTTTGCAAATTTCTTCAAAATAAAAACATTTTATTACAAAAATTATAAATTATAACATGTACACATGTGCTCACAGCCTTTGCCATGACATGCAAAGCTGGAATGTTTTCTGGAGTCCCAGAAAGTCTGTGCCCCCTACCGGATCTGTACCTTCTGCATATGCAGACAGAGAAGAACTAGGGAGAATGTTAGATCAGCTGTGCTTGAAAAAGAAGCTGAAACTCGTTTAACAGCTAACAGGAGTCAGAATGGACTTGGGACCAGTGCTTTACAGCGTTTGTAAGATGTGTGCAGGAAAGATTAACAATCTAATGCTAGAATGCCTGAACTATAAACCGGCTGTGAGAATTGCTCAAGAAGCATGTGAAGATGCTCAAAGCTCTCTTGATGTCCTATAAGCTGTGTTGCTTGAGGGAGAAAGAGGTAAACTGTTAGATCAGGCTAAGAAAACACAAAGTCTGCTCTGAATTTGTAGGAGCCAATAATGCCCCAAGCACTCAGATTAAGACGGGAAGGCAGACAGAGCCTGAGCCTTTGTGTCCAGTGCAGGTTAACTGTGTTGCTGAACATCCTGTTTGCATTTCTGATGGAAAGGTTTATTCTGTTAAAATGGTGAAAAGGTTGATTCCCAAAGATCCCAAAGGAACACAAGGAATTAAATCTGCTAAGGCCGATCAGAGCAGATCAGATGAGCTGTCCCCAAATCAGACAGAGTATTAGTCAGTAGTATGCATTTGCATTCAGTGTATAATCACACACATAAAAGAAGCAGTCCACAAAGTCAGGAACAAGAGTTTGGTGGTCTAAAGGTGGCTTGGAACTGGAAATATTGGAGGAAAACATGGAAAAAAGATCTCTCTGATCTGAGGTGGGATGCATTTTTCCAGTTTACACTCTTATAGAGGTGGAAAAAAAATCCAACTAGCTGTGTTTCCTGTGAGCAGTTATGGAAAAATGCACGGAAGCAGGACAGTAAGTGAAATTAGAATGATAAGAACATGCCACTAGATGCATTCAGCCAGGGTTAAAGATCTTGATGGCGATGAACTGGACGTCATTTGGTATGCCGCGGTGCAGTTGCGGGGTCTGTGTAACAAGGGTTGATCCTGAACTGTATTCTGTCAAGCCATCTGGCTGTCAAACCACAAATCTGGCTGTGACAGTGATAATGGTCTACAACCTAACACCGTGTACCTTCATGCTGCTGTTTTGTGTAGCTGTGATAAAGGTCCATGAGCGAGATCTAAAGGGCTTGCTGCTCTCACAGTTTCACTAGTTCTTAGCTCTTAAAGTTTGTAATTTTTGTAAAATTTTTGTTTGGTCTCTTTTGTTTGGTATCTTAAAAACGACAAACTGTCTGATATCTGATGAGATAGAAAATGTGAATATTTGGGGTAGTGTTATTAACTAACACAATGCCTTTGTAGTTTTAAATTTTGGTTAATCCAGATCTTTATCGTGTGATCAGCACACAGACGGAAATCTGAATGGACGGTTCACTATAAGTGTTTTAACATCGTTCAGCTTAAACTCCTGAAGGGCAAACGCCCGACTGAGGTCTATATTTTAGAATTTCAAATAGTTATCTGAATGGTTTTGGTCATGTGTAATGTGTTTGGTCAGTTGTTTGGTCACTTTTTATTTTGTATATCATGTCAGTGTATGGGTTTCTGTGAAGGCAAAACTCATTGCTTAACTGACCGGTCAAGCAAAGATAGTTTTATGGCTGGTATTAAACCAGTTTCTCACTTCACTGTTCCTAGCTGCTTTCCTCCGAGAACTGATCTGGTCCCAGTGTCAAAGTTTGGGGTCGCAAGAATCAGCATGAATCCTAAGTGGGCGATGGAAGAGTGAGACACCCTGACCATTTCTGAAGTACACCGTGAAGTGGTGTTTTATTAATAAGGCCATAATATGAGAGAATGTTATGAAGGGATGCTGGGAAGAACTGAAATGTTAGGCTTCAAGGGCCACCTCAGAATGAAGACACAAAGGCACCTTTTAATTTCACAATTAGCACATTACTGCACTCCTCTTCACTGTACAGGTTTCTCATAAAGTAGGCAGGGAGAGCAAAACACCAAACAGTGTATGCATGGAGAACCTCAAGCCATTACTTCTCCACTAATTACATTCATCATTAATTAACACATAACGTTGATGAGTACGAGATGCTGCTGCATGGTTGTGTTTTGTGTTGTTTTCCAGGAAGCATGCAGACCAATGCATATGAGGTGGTAAGGATGGAGCAATGAAGATCAAGGAAGATCTCCATGAGCCGATATGACCGCAACCCGATCACTGGACCGACAACCGTCTGTCGAATCAACATGAAGGAGGGATTCTGAACAATCTACACCAAGTAGCAGAACGATCAGGACACCATGTGAAGAGCTCAACTCTGAAGACATCTGGATTTCGTGGACAGAAGTGCTGTTATTATGTAATGACCATAGGTTTTATCCTATGTGTAGAATGTCTAATGATCCTGTTACCAATGAAGACACTATTCAATCTGACAAGGCAGATATTGCTTCCAAGATAAAACGTCTATAGTCCCCATCCAGTTTGGAATTTATGGCATTTGGCAGACACCAAATGGAATAATGTGAACTAGACATTCTGTCATTTCTGATTGTGATACCTGTGCTCTGTTACGAGCAGTGTCAGTGGATGTTAGCTCTTGTATGACTCGAACCATAGTATTACTGATGCAGTTACACAATTTAGGTAGAAAGAAATACTATATCTTGGAGAAATTCCTAAACCATTATGCGAATATGTGGTTCAACTCAGGACAATAGATAATATCCATAGTCCTGAAAAAGAATATGCTTTTGTTGCAAAACCAATGAGTTCTGCTGTATTTCTGCACCCACAGGAACATACTGGTTATGCAGAAGTACAGCTTTTAGAGAATCTCATGCTTAATTCAAATGTTGGTGTTCACTAATGTATCTATTACCAGGAATGAAGCCATAACAAGTTGACAAAGTGTGACCAAATCAAGGCTCCAACCCATAGTAGTGGATAATAAGGATGTTGAGTGATATGTGAGTTTCATTAGATGTACCTAGAACATGCGGCCCTGTCAACTGTGATCAACAACAGTAAGGCATATGCTAATTTCAGATTCTCTGGACCTGTAAATGTTAAGTTACTTTTGAAGGGGACAAGAAATAAGAATAAGGAATGTCTTTATTATTAGGAAGTACAAAGTCATGCTATGACTCCTGAATTGTTGGCAATGATTGTGCCATTTTGTATTGTACAGTTTTAGTAAATGGAGTGTAATGCATTGAAAACCTGGCTAATGAAACTGCTGAAATGTTACATATCATAGCTACAACAACCTCACAGGCTGATGATATTGCAAAACAGAGTGGTTCTAGACCAGACCAATATATTTAAGAACTAGAGGTTTTACGTAATTATGTTGGACACATAGATCAGGTTGATACTGAAACTGGCCTTGTTTTGGACCTTGGTGTACACTTGGCTCATGTTGGTAAAGAGAAACACCTTTTAAAAACCTACAATAAACCATTATATTTGGCATCTGTCATTTGCATATTTTAAACAGCATACATGGAAGGTGGGAGGAGGTTCTGTCCCCAATTGTTGTTTCCTTAAAGTAGTTATTCCAAAGAGTTGGTCCCATGAATTTATCATTTTAAGTAGTTTCAATGATTGTTTTAGATATTAAAGGGGGGATTGTTGAAAATACAGATGCATTGCATACAAGCAGAAAACTGTACAGTTAAAAGGAGGCTTTAGGACCCTGTTGGCTCCTCTAGTCTGGATACAAGATGAGATATGGTTGGACATGGAGGCAGACAGGTTCCATATGGCATCCTGCAGAACTTTTACCCACAGATGTTGCAGCTGGGCCTGTAGATCCTGCACTTGTAAGTTGCTGAAGGTGCTGTGCCAGCATATCTCACAGACACAGCTGCATGCACTATCTGGGTGTGTTATTCTCTTTCCAAGACCTCTGATCAAATAGCATTTTTCTTTATTATTTTCTCTTTTGCTTATTATTAAACCCAATTATTGTTATATTTTTTATTCAATTACCAAGGATCTTCATTATTTGGAGAATGACCCACATATACACAGAAAGCTCACCTCACACCGGTCCTGGTGTCAAGTGAGGGCAGTATGATGGTGATGGTGGGCTCTGTATCTCGTGTGCGGTCGATCTCGGGTCGAGTGATGACAATTGGTGGAGAGGTTTTGGCGTGAATGCGGTGCCTCAGGCCGCCCATGTTGCCCTCAGAGCTGGTGATTCTAAAGTCGTAGCTGGTGTTCGGCAGCAGGTTGGGGATGACAGCCTTCCTTAAGCGTGCGTCTACCTCCATCTTCTGCCGGTTATACTCCACCTGGATACACATTCACAAAACTCCACTTATTCGCTCATCATTTCAATCCATTACTACCATCCATAGATCATCAATATCAGTGCAATGATGCTAATATGAGAACAGGCACTGACACTGTCTCACTTTCTCACAGTGGGGAAGGAAATGCAACCACATGAACACTAATGTTAAAATGATGTTTACACCCATTAAAATCTTATGTTGTCATCAAATGTGCAATGAAACAGAAATAAGGAATAGTATCTAAATGTGAATGCCTAAAATGCAGCTCAATATAAGCAGATTTCTGTCCTCAAAAATCACTTTATTAGAAGTTAACTCAACAAGTAGCTTCAATTAAAAGGACCTTGTCAATAAAAAAGATTAAGAATTATAACAACATGGGACAAAATCCTGTACAAAATAACATCTTACAACAGCTTGATATAGATATAAATATATTTATATCACCATATTGCATTATATATATATATATATATATATATATATATATATATATATATATATATATATATATATATATATCCCAATATAGATATAAGAAACGATATATCGGCCAGCCCATATCGCACTGTTTTTATCTCGATATAGGTTTAAATATCAATATATTGCCTCAGCCCCTATCACACTGTTTATATCCTGATATAAATATATCACCTCAGCCCATATCAGCTCTGTTTATATCCCGATATAGACATAAATATCAATATATCGCCTCAGCCCATATTTACTCTATTTAGATCCCAACATAGATATGAATGTAGATACAGTGCCTCAGCCAATATCACACTGTTTATATCCCAATATCAATATATAGCCCACCCTACAACACACTCCGTTCATATCCCAATATAGATATGAATATCAATATATTTATGAACATAAATTTATTACCCAGCCCTAAAAGTTAAGCTAGTGCTTTTAAAAGACAAACCTTTTACTAGGTCTGTCAAACCCAGGGGAAAACGTGCTCATGAAAACTGGACTGAATATTCTTTATGAGTGTGGTTTTAATTAAGCACTTCTATATTCAGAGTCTGTAATATGAAGTTGCCTGTGGGCATGACAAAAAAGGAAAATTCACTAAAATAAAAAATTGGTAACCTCAATATAATCATGGTCCATGCTATAAATTGGCCATCACTAATGTGCTTTGTTTTTCCCGAAAGCTTATTAACTAGACTAGATTGATGAGAATTGCTTACAGGCGCATAAAGGTAATGCATAATGAAGCAAACAGCAGTCTCCCATTGGCAGGGTTTAACTGATTTATGTGGCTCCAAACAGAACACTGTCAGATAAGACAGAACTTTTATTAATCCCAGTGGAAAGTGCAGACTTACAGAAGTGCTGAAGTCATATAGGGCTGTAGAGTTTACACACACAAAACACTGAGGGATTAGAGATATGGGCTTGAATATTAACGCAAAATATACTGATAACATACACTCAAAATAAAACGGTTTAAAAGTGTGGGAGTGCAGTGCTATTGGGAAGGATATCAGGATCAATAAATGATTAAACATTTAGACTGATATGGGCAATATATACTAATACGGAAGCAGTGTCTCTCAGTATGGCTTTGGGAATAATGCAACATGCCAGACGTCCCTGCATGTAGAGGATCCTAATGATGTCCTCGATAATCCATCCCATGCAGCTTGAATATTCTCACTCGTGCATACAGTTGTGGGCTTCATAGGCAATAAATGTCAAGATAATATCACACTTCCAATAAGAAAATCAAAATGATATATTTAGGTCTAAAAATACATTGTCCAAAAATGTATGGACACCCCTTCTAATCAGTGCATTCCGCTACTTTAAGTGGCACCCATTGCTGACACGTGCAAATGTACACGCAGCTTGTGAATGGGCTTGAGAATGGGCTTTCCGGAGCAGATAAACATGAACCTATAGGCGCTATGTCTAATGCCAGACATGATGCGGCACCATGCGGCACTATGGAATCATCATTCTCTGGAACGATGGTGCTCCATCCAATAGTTTTGGGATGAGGTGTCCTGACCTCATTAACACTATTGTTGCTGAATGCAATCAAAGCCTCACAGCAATGTTCACACCAAAAATCTTGAAATTCTTTCCTGGAGAGTAGAGAGAGTTACTCCAACAAAAGCAAGATAAACTCTTTATTACTCTTGATTTCCAAGAAAACGAATGAAACGAATGAATACTCCTGTTCATATAGTGCCATGTGTTGTTTGTATGACGTAATGTGCAACTCACAGTGAAGCGGTAGGGGGAGCTGCTCTCGGGGAACTCCCACGTCAACAACACACTTGTCTTGGTGGCCAGATTCACAGAGAAGTTCCTGGGCACGTCTGAGTGAGAGAGAGAGAGAGACGGACAGAGACAGAGAGAGAGAGAGAGAGAGAGAGAGAGAGAGAGAGAGAGAGAAAGTAAATTAGCTTCCATTAATCAAACACTAACTGAGCGCATGTCAGTGTGAATAAGAGTGAAATATTAGAGCTGCAGAGATCAGGGCTGTGTGGGCTCCAGGCCCCGGTGAGCAGCAGTGCAGGGAATTCTGGGAACAGAGAAGGTGTGAGCATGACGGTAACAGTTGGTCAGATTCAGAGGGCCACATATGTCACCGTGGCGACATTCCAGAGAGAGCTGGCCTAGATTTCTCATGAAGGCTTTCTGGGATGAGTTTGAAGTGGTTAAGATGGACATGGACAAAGAACCAGTGAAAATGTGCATCAGTGGAAAAAAACATGTTCTAGATCGCCACACAACACACTGGACTGAGGGACAGGGGAGCGGTAAAGGAGTACTCCAGCGTTTCTCAACATACTCAACTGGAAATTGGCTTTAATTATAAGCATACACTGAACAAAACGTTTGAGTAATCCTTTAAAAGAGGAAGTGAACATAAAACCAAACGAATCAGACCATTTTAACGGCTGAAAATATCAACGGCAAACAACAAATTCTAGAGTGCCACACAACAGACTGGAGTGGGGAGTGGGGAGAGTTAAAGGTGGGTACTGTTATGAAAACCTACCGCCACTCACTTACCTCAGAGTTCACACCCAAACAGGACTGAAAATGTCTACTGGTTCTCCACTTACCTCCATAATCCCTGCCTTAGCGACTGTTACCTGTGCATCTGTAAGCGTGCTGAGCCCTAAAGTGTCCCCCATTCCCTGCTCCATTCATGTCGGGGTGAGGGCAGGAGTGTGTCGGACACTAAAACGTCCCACCATAAGTGTTCCAGTCATGTAGGTGGGGTAGGGTTGAAGGTGGAGGTAGGAGGTGGTGGTGGTGGTGGTGGTGGTGGTGGTAGTGGTAGTTTTCTCTTATCCAGGTTTGGGATGGGGTACGGGGCATCATAAGTGGAGAGGGAAGACTCGAATGATTAAAACACTACTGTGCAAAAGACTCTGTTTACAGCTGTATCTGGACGCTCTGTTCCCTGTGCAGATTACATCACCATGGAATATTCAATAATACTGGGGAAGATGTTTCTCTACATTTGTTCAGTTATCTGCCCTAAATATTTAATCTAAAAACTAATTTTGGAGAAGAGAACCACATTGTGGTATGTTTACTATAAATATTGCAAATCTGCAAACAAATATTGAGACATTGCAAAGCTTTAATCTGAGATATAAATTCCAATATCTGTATGCAAACACAGATATGTTAGGGGCTTTCTTGTGCTACATATTTCAACATGTCATTACATTACAGTTGTGATTATTTATTTAGATAAATAGATTTTTAAGTAATTTTTGAAAACATTTTGGAGAAAGTCATTGTTTTTATATAAATATTACATCATTTGAATATAAACACTAGTTATATATATATATATATATATATATATATATATATATATATATATATATATATATATATATATATATATATATGTGTGTGTGTGTGTGTGTGTGTGTGTGTGTGTGTGTTTTTTTTAGACAAATATTGCAATTCAGGCTCCAAATTGGTGAGCTGGACCAAATCCTTCCATTCTATCTTTTAGGTCACATGTTTCACCCCCCTGATCATTATAACTTCAGTGTGAAAGGGTGAGGCTACGCATTAAAGGTATCAATCGCAATCATCACGATCATCCCAGAAATTCAATATCAGCGCATCCCTACCATAAGTGTAACTGTCTCCGGTGGCCTAAGAATTTGCACAGTACTGTAGATTATTTTATTGAATCTAGATTGTTTGGTTGTAAATGGGTCCAGGACTTGTAGCCTTGCCCCAGGACAGGGAGCTGAGGGTTTCTGTACCTGTATCAAAGGCAGCGGTTTGGTAGCGCACACTTGGGCTGAACGGACCGGGTCCAGCCCTATTGTGGGCACGAATGCTCACAACATACTCTCGGCCTGGGTTCAGCCCGTGGATGGTGTAGCTGGAATCCTGAGACAGGAGCATGATTTGACGTGGGTCCTGGGAATTTTCAGTCTCTCCATATGCGACCGTGTATCCAGTGATTATGTTATGTCTTCCGAGATCTGGAGGCAGCCATGAGAACTGCAATGAGCAGCAGGTGGCGTTGGCACTCTCTGAGAGCAGCGGGAATCCAATCGGGGGGTACTCAGGCACAAACAACTCCTGCAGGACCTCTGGGCTGTACCCAGAGCGCCCTCTAGCAGACAGGAGAAAGAAGTAGGTGGATCCGGGCAGCAGGTCAGTCACATTGTACTGACGCTCCCGAGGCTTAAGGTCAATGGAGAAGGAGGGTGTGCTGTTCTTCAGGCCGTAGGTTAAACGGAAGCCTAAAATGTTTGATGGAGGTCCGGACCTATTTTGGAGCCTCCAGGACACCATGGCGGACGTCTCCTCTATTAGCTGGACAGACAGGGACGGAGGGTCAGGGACTGAAAAAGAGAAACAGAAAGAAGGAGAAAGAGTGAGAGCACTGGAACAACATCATATACAATATATCAGTCATGGTCAGAAACTGAACCATGAAACTAGCCAAAACTAGTAGAGCTCAAATTAAATGGTGCTTTTCTGGGATTGTTGTGTAACCAACTGTTATACAGTCCACATATATTAAACAGGCCTTAGATCAGGTCATTTGTTTTGTCCATCTGCAACCACCTTTGAAGTGTGTTTGGGGTCACTAGCCTGATGTAACACCCAATGTTGTCCAAAATCCAACAAACTAGCCGAGGTTGTCCTCCTTTGCTATCCCATCCACTATGTTTATTGTACCAGTTCCACTGGCAGCAACACAGCCCCAGATCATGATGCTCCCACCACCATGCTTAACAGCTGGTATAGTGTTCTTGGGGTCAAATACATCTCTAGCTGGTTTTGAGCTGCCTTATAACACATTTTGACCCCATTTACACCTTCTTCCATTTTGAACATCAGGATTATACATTGATAAGGCTAAGTCACATAAAATGGAGAGCTAAAACTCCTCCCAGTAAAACCCAAGCGCCTCCCACAACAACTCAAACTCCTCCCCATGTTGTACAAAAGAGTCACTTTCAGTCAGCATGGTCTGCTGAAGCTTTTGCCTTCCACAACTGCAAGAAATGCATAACGGCATGTAAAATTATGAATTTCGAGGCAGCAGCTATCTTTAGCACAGCTCAGGAAGAGGCTGAACGGATAAACTGGTACTCACATAATGAGTGGATTTGCATATTCTGTCCCACACAGCAGTCAGATTTCAGTCCGACTAACCGGAGACACATTTGTCTACCATGTATAAAAAGCATGTAGTTCAAATCTTACCCAGATAAACTCCAGATACTAGTCAATGGGGTATTTAACACACCAGACTGTGCAAAACCAAGCATGTGTGACACTGATAGAAGGCTGACCTTCACACTGGGCGTCCACCTTCCCGCTACTGGACTTGGAGTAGTTGTCCATCTGCCATCACAGACTATTTAGAAATTTACATGGACCCTTATTATCTGCTACTGTTATTATTACGACCATCAAACCATCATCATTACTCAAGTACACCTGAGCCTTACAGCAGACTTGGTGGGAGGTGAGTAGTTTGACTACAGGAGGAGTCTCAGGTTTCTCTAGCTTTGAGGGATTTTTGCCTGCACTGGCGCCCTTTGGCTCACTCACAGATATCTGTAAATCTGCCTCGTGGCATCATCAGCTGTAAAAAAGTGCTATATGAATAAATTTGATTAGAATTTTTTTTACATCACCTTTAAACATAACATTGAATTCACAAACAGAAAGTGAACAACTTGTTGCAGTGGCACCATTTGGGTTTAATACAAAACCTTGAAGGGGATTAGAAACGGGTGTGAAGGGGCAACTTGCCCTAGCAAATACTGACAATCTACTAACAAAATCATAAAAAGTCAATTTCATAATGTGGCCTTGGTCAGGCTCCCACTGATAAACCCACCACAGCTGTTCAGGTTGTGTACAGGATGAAATATAAGAAACCTTCTTTTAGCCTCCCAAACACACACACACACACACACACACACACACACACACACACACACACAAGAGTCTGAGAGGTGATGTATAGAGCAGGTGTTGTGGATATTACATAGCAGGCTGTTGGCTGCAGAGGATTGAAATACGCAAACACCAGTGACATGAAGGATCTAGGAGATCTGTGCGAGGGTTGTCCCACTGGCCCAAACATTCAGTGGGCAGTGATGCCCTACTGGAGACATCCTGCTAGCACCATTAGTGGATGGCTGAATGACACGGGTTACATTATGTTAACGATGACTGTCCATAACACCACATCCACAAATTCTGCAATGGTGTCAAACCACTGTCATGGAGTCACTCAGAATGACAGCAGGGCATCTTCAGAGATGAGTTCTACTTTTGTGTTAGTGTCATGGGATGGATTATTGCAGAGCACCAATAGGAACCTCTATAACTCCATGCCTACACATCTGGCATGTTGCATTATACCTGACACCGTTCCGAGAGACACTACTTCTGTATGTGTGTCTAAATAAATAATGAAATGAATGGATGACCACCACGACAACAACAGCTCAATTAAAGGAACCAGTTTCAAGCTCATTTAGTTGTAATGTTGACACTGTCTGATTAGTAACTTAATTCTTTAACTTGGAATTAAGTATTCTAATCATCTGAAATCCAATAATGTGTCACGTATCGGTCCTGTTCTTCTCCTCGCTCTTCCCCTCTCGTCATTGTCGTTGTTTTGCTTGGTGATTGTGTCGGTTTGTCTGTATGACTACAGTTTGTTTTCTTATCCATTTCCCAAAAGACATGTCAGTTTGTTGGTTATGTCAGTTTGTTTTTTGTATTTCGTTCAAAAAGGCTCGATAGACTTGAAATATTCCATTTTACATGTAATAAATACCTGTAGTATTTACTAAGTATTTTTCACAATATTCCATTTTTTTGAGATGCACTAGTATACTTTCACTTTAATTGTAACAAAAATAATTGTTAATTAAGCTCACTCACAGTAATATGTTCAATTATTCAATGTTCAGTCGTGATACTGATATAAGGTAATATCGCACAGCACTAGTTTTTACTCACACTCAGCCTGTCTAGACTGTTTGCACGTTGTTTTCGACCCATTTCTGATCTGTATCTCCCCAAGCTGCTCAGCGTGCATTCTTCTGCATAGTTCGGATTCAGACTGTTCAGAACTTCTGGACTATTAGAATTCATTCATTCATTCATTCATTCATTCATTCATTCATTCATTCATTCGTTTATTTATTTATTCATTTATATATTCATTCATTTGTTCATGAAATCATTCACATACTACGATTCAGTGTCATGCCTGTTTTTCCTTTCCCTGGAAATTCCTCTGATTGCTGCTGCCAGCAAACAATCAGAATTATATTTCTGTGTGTGTGTGTGCGTTTGTATATGTGTCTATGTATTTGTGTATACGTGTGTGTGTGTGTGTACATGTGATGTGTATAAGTGTGTGTGTGTGTATAAGTGTGTGTGTGCGTGTGTGTGCGTTGTGTACAGAGACTGTACAGTACAGACACTTGTGCAGAGAGAGCACTCAAAGCCACTTGCTCTAATGAACTCTGCGCTGACGTTCTGGAAAAAAAAAAAAACGCTGCCTCATGCTTATCTGTCTATGCTGTGAGACAGCACAATAGCAGCAAAGTGAAGGGCAGCGAAGACTCCACGAGGAGATTTCATAACCAGCTTTACGCAACACACACACACACACACACACACACACACACACACACACACACACACACACACAGTTCCGCCTCACCTCGTCTGCCTGCCATACTCACATATTCTGCCGCATCATCCGTTTTCCACTAACACAGTGCCAGCAGGAAGAGAGGAAAAAACACACACCGTGAGAGAGAGAGAGAGAGAGAGAGAGAGAGTGAGGGAGGGTATGTGAGAAGAATGAGTCAAGAACAGGGGGAGCGTAGGAGTGGTAAAGAGAGAGGGAGGGAGAGCAGGATTTTTGTAAAAAGAGAATGGATGGCCTGTTGTAAGAGTGAGAATAGATGAGAGAGAGAGAGAGAGAGAGAGAGAGAGAGAGAGAGAGAGAGAGAGAAATTCTACTGCTTAATTAAAACCAATACCTCAGGTTTTTGTTTCAATACCAGCAGGTGAACTAAGTTTTTGTTTTTAAGTACCCTGCAAGTGCATACACCTCCTCACCTTCTTTCTCGCACAACCTGACACTGTCAGGACATGATTGTATTCAGAAACTAGATTATTAGTTTTTTAATTCTAGGCCAATTGTGTGGGATGTTATCATAATTTGACGTATATTTATTTGTTTAAAATTGACTTGTAAAAAAAGTCCTGAAAAGAGACAGTCACACATATCAGGGGATCCTAGGCTATATATTTGTTTGACCATGTTTTGATTAAAACTTTACTGCAGCCTACAAATGTTTTTTATTGTTTTGCTTGTAAGGACAATAAAAATTTCCAACAGAAATCCTGTTGGTAATTGATTGTCCAGAGTGGTTACTGAGTTGAAAATATAAACATTTTGACGATTAATTATTTGTAATGATTATACTGACAGTAATAATGCTTTCGTTATTTATGTATGTGTCAGTGTTATCCCATCTCAGGACTTTTATTCTGAAATTTGAACACTGTGAGAACAGAGCATTTACCCACTGCATGGCTGATATGGCATTTAAACTGGGATTTAAGTTGGAACTGAGAGGATTGTCATGTCTTTAGGTTACCCTGATCTCGAGTCATGCAGATTAGAATACTGGTCTGTAACCAGAGGTCACTGGCTAATGTACAGTAGTTACCAAATAAGAGGTTCTGCGATTAGTGATGATGTCAGGGTGTATGTGGTGTGATGACCTCACCTGGGCGTCGTCAAGCATGATGTCTCTGATGCGAGGCAGGCCACGAGACTCCCCGTTCTCTAGACGAGCGTAGTGCACCTGGTAACCACGGATCTGCCCATTGCGTTGCCGCAGCAACACTGATCGCCAAGACACCCTGATGGAGGAGGAGTTCAGGGGCTGTACCTCCACCTGTGAGGGTGGTGCCCCTGGCACTGCAGAACACACAGACACACACAGAGTCTAAAGCTTCACTAATATACACACATACACTACAAATATTCATGGACATCCCTTCTAAGCTGCACCTATTGTTGACACAGATGTGCAAATGCACACATAGCTTGTCTAGATGCTGTAAAGAAGTACTGCCAATATGGAGCAAATAAACAAATATGAACCTACTGGCACCAGTAGGTTCATATTTAATGCCAAGCGTGGGCTAAAGGCGTCTCCATACTTTTGTCCATATTGTAACAGCGCAATATGGTTATTCGCAGGGAACGGATTAAAAGACGGCCCCATAGTCAAAGGTGCCACAACACTTACGTCACTTTCACACATCTATTTGTGTAACACACTCTCCCTCTCTCTCCTACACTCAAGCTCCACTCTAACACACACAGACACACACACACAAACCCAGTATTGTCTTCTACACACATGCACGCACATTGTGTCCTCACGATGAGGACTGTATCAACTACATCTCTTAGCAATTAGCAGCTCACCACTCACACTCCCTGGATATCTACCCTCCATTGCTCAAAACAACGGCATCTGCAGGAACTGGGAAATGGGACCTGACGAGCCGCTACTCTGTTTATTGTCGAAGTTACACTGTGATTTATTTGCAAAGGCTTCGTACGGGGTTTTACTCCCATTGTAACAAAGAATTCTTTGATCATTCGGAGCAAGTAAAGTCCAGACCCCAATCCAGATGGGGTGCTTGGATAATTATCTCTGCCCAGTCTGAATTGTCTAGTCATTGGTTATCAGATCAATTTAGTCCACCTCTGTGGCTGCATTCCAACTGTGCACTGCACACTAATAGCAGTTTAGTAGACCCTCATACTATAAGGTACAGACTATATACAAATCATAATAGCGTGGGTTTGGCAGGTTAAACCACTAATACTATAAAATATAGACGATATACTAATATTAACAGCGCAGGTTTGGCGGGTTAGTGCACTAATACTATAAAATATAGACGATGTACTAATATTAACAGTGCAGGTTTGGCGGGTTAAAACACTAATACTATAAAATATAGACGATGTACTAATATTAACAGTGCAGGTTTGGCGGGTTAGTGCACTAATACTATAAAATATAGACGATGTACTAATATTAACAGTGCAGGTTTGGCGGGTTAGTGCACTAATACTAATACGGTGAAGACTATATACCACTGTTAATAGGACGAGTTTGGCAGGTTAGTAATTAATACTATACGGTACATACTTTATACTAATCTTAAAAGGCAATTTGGCAAGTCATGACAAAATATGCTCATACTATCTTGTTTTGTACTAACAGGAAGCAATGATATATGTTCTCCCATTGCCTTTGGGGGTACAGTTGCATCCATTCCCAACACGTTTTCACATTATTCCAGGCATCGACCCTTTCCGATTCAAACAGCATTGTAGGAGGAGAGTGTCTCAAAAATGTACCAGTTGTCAGTACACATTACGAACATTTGAGTATACTCAACTTTGACACTTTTATCTACATTACTGTGGGGGAAACACCCCCATGCACTGATGAGCTAACACTGTCCTCGGTGCAAAATGCTCCAGCACCAATACTTTGGATAAGGGATGGGGCTGGCTGAATACAGTGGTACTCTCCTGGCAACAGCAGCAGCATTAAATATGCCACTGACTGTCGTTGAGTGAGTATCTCCACAGGGTTAGCTGCTGGTCTAACCCTCCTGTTATTTCTCCTCGGTTTTCTGTTCTCTGCTACTTTCCACCAAGGGGAACGAAACCGGCGGGTCCTGCATACCCTGTGAGCCAATCAGGACCACACTGGCCGTGCCCTGTGTAACAGAGGAACTATAGAGACTGTTTCCAGCCTTCCCAAAGCTGCCCAGTGAACATCTGCTGCTTTACCGCTTTCAGTTGCTACCCTTAATCATTAAAGTCCCATTCAGGGTTGTTTCTGTTGGACATTTTCTGTCTCCTGTGGTTTGTGTCTGGCCACTTGAAATGATTTAGCTCACAATTACATACTGCATATTTAGAACCTAGTTACTGTTAGTAAATAGTACACAACTAAGTGCTCCCTGTATGTTGCCGCACATTGGGAAAAAATGGTTTAGGCCACTGCTATTTGGTCACAAGCTGTTGCGAATGTGCTCATGAGAATCAAACATGCTAAAACTAGCTCAAATTCTGTTGATCTTATATCCATCTGGATGCAAGAGTTTCATCACTGAGCTTGAGTACTGTTCACATTTGTACTAATGCCAGTATCGTGTTCTGGTCCTCACTGTACTGGGCTGAGTGATGTTCTCTCAGAGTGGATCAGGTTAGTTTCCTAATTAATAGGTAATTAGAACTGAAAACTGTACAACCAGGCCTCCCAAGTAGCAACTGTCTAAGCACTGGCCCCAACAATGGAATATCAATAATCCTAGAGAGCACAATTGGCCCAGGAGGACAGATTTTAGAAGATATGCCTCTGAAGAACAATAGCCTCTGAACAATTCATCCAGGGTGAAAGTCTGTCAGTAGGTCTGAGCATACGTGGAAGTGAGTCATGCGGGTGAAGAGAAGGAATTGTGATTTCATTCACTGTCGCACATGTCTTTGTCCTGTGTGTGAGTCAGTCTGCTAGACTGCACGTAGATGAATGAGACTGGAAGAATAGCGTCTCCTATAATAATGGCTTCACTAAGAAGAGGGTCTTTATTAAGTTAGACTCTATGTCCAATTAATAAATGCAATCAGCTATTGCTGACAAAGATGTGCAAATGCACAGAAATGCATAAACATGAACAATGCTTTAAGAATGGACAAGGGATAGAGGGGTATAAAGCCCCCCGTATTGAGCTGTGGAGCAGTGCTACTGTGTTCTGTGGAATGATGGAGCTCCATCCAATACTTGGGTGAGTTGGGGATGAGGTGGGGTGGTGATCAGCCAACATTCTGAACTAGCTGTCTAAGATTTTTTTTTTTTTTGGCAAAAATGAATGAAATTTAATTTTACCAGGGGTGCCAAAACATTTTCACATGATTGTGTTCCTCAAATGCTTAATGTATAGAATCCTAAATGTATCAACTTTGCCTACTGACATGTTTTTGTTTATTTATTTATATTTACAGTAATTATTGGTTTGCAGTACTGTATCTTACCATCCTCATCTGTCCGACATTCAAGAGGGGCACTCCGTGGTCCTGAGCCCTGGGCAGTGAGAGCAGCAACTGAGACTCGGTAGTGCCTCCACTTGTCCAGGCTCTTCAGCAGGACCTGGCCTATGCCAGCCTCCATGCCAATGATCTTCTCAGGAAGCACCTCTGTTCCGTTCTCTGTGTCACCGACGGCCTGGTAACGTAACTCATAACCAGTCAGATCGCCATTCTGGCTGTCCTCCGGTGGCGGCCGCCAACTTACCAGGAGCGAAGACGAGCTCGGGCTTGTGCACCTGACCTCGCCTGGCGCCACCGAGGGCTCTGGGCGAGCAGAGACAAAGCGAGAGGGAGGAAAGGAAGAAGGGTACAGAAGAGAGGATCGGAGACGACAGAGGAGAAGATAGATGGAGAGGGTGGAGTGACAGAAATAAAGAAAATGAATAATAATAAAACAAAAGCACAAGGAAACGTATCAGATGGCAGGGATGAGATACTGGAGAAGATCTCCTGTCCCCGGGATAAGAAGCAAATCAATAAAAACTAATTATGGGTCATAAATTAAATTTGACTGGAAACAAATAAGCAAGTTCAACCAAACAAACAACGAGATGACAGAAGCAAAATGAAATGAATGGACTTTGTCAGTGTAATGATGATGAAAACGAAGCCTACCTCAGGCCTGGAGTCTGTTTCTAGGCTTCAAGGTTGCTGTTCATTTGAGAAACTCGGGCGCCGTGTCGCTATGCCACAACAGTCAGTCGGCCAATGATCAGAGAGAAACATATTGAGCCAGAATGGACAACCCAATTAAAGGGAAAGTGAGTGTGTAATGGATAGCTGTCACCTGTCACCTCTCATTCAGCTCACGCAAAAAAAAAAAAGAGATTGATGGATGGATGGATGGCGTCTACGCTGGAGGGAGAAAGGGGGATTGGGCTTCTACGTCCAGATGGTGACAGTTTACGGTGACTGAAAACCAAGCCTCAGTGTTGTAGCCTGGACACACGACATGTCATTTCATTTAAAATCCATCAAGGATTATTGGAAAGGGTGGCGTACGTCCTTCCCTCCCACCATTTTCTTTCAGGAGGGCTTATTAGGAGAACCTCCTCAACATATGGCACAAATCAGCTCTAATTAACTTTCTTTCAGAGTCAGGTAATGAAGACGGAATCCTTTTCTTGAGTCATTATTTTGGCTCTCACGGCACTTCAAAAGTGATGTCCTTTAGAGATAGAGGTGTCGGAGCGTGACATTAACGTCCAAAAACGACTATGGTGAAACCTTTCCGCTCCCGTGAGAGTGAGAGTGAGGCTCTGGCTCTCATTTTTCCCAAAGGGGAAAACCTGTATAGCAGGCCATCTACCAAAATCATTGTGCAAATGTGGTCCATTGAATTCAAAAGCTGCAGTACAGCGATTACTGCACCCACTGCCAGCTCACAGACGCTATAGTGCAGTTGCCGCTGTAATATGCATAAAAGTGATTTACAAGAACATGCCCATATTATAGGAGATACGATTCCACTGACTGATATAAACCCAGAATGAAGGCTCTGCTGCAAGGCATCTGATCTGATAGAGTAATGCACAAAGCAACACAAACTAATGGAAGCCATAAATGCAACAGAAAAAAAAAACCCAACAACAACAGAGAAACAGATCTAATGACAACCAAAATGACTTGAAAGGAGACAGGAAAGGAAGTGATGGAATTGTAAATGACTAATAAAATCTGACGTGAGACAGAGAGAGTGGGAGAGCGAGCAGTTCTCTTCACTGAAACTGATACACACCTGTCCATCCTTTTACCAAACACAGGCTTAATCAGATTTTCTTCCCTCAAAACATGCAGTATATTGTTAAAATAAAGGCTCCTAAATGAGTCTTGGCTTGAAAATGTCAATCTCCGTCAGTCTAGGAACCACAATAGTTGACCTACATTATGAGGAGGATGTGTGAGATGATATAAAAGTCATTGACAGACAATCGCCAATAATACCGGCTATTCCCATTGGCGTATCACCACTGACAGAACCAGTGCAATTTCCAGGTGGACATCAGGGACATGTTCCCCTCACATAGTTATGAGATGGTTTATCATTGTCACTTCTTCATTACTGAAGTATTTGTGAAAAAAAAATACTTTAAAAGAGAAATTACTTCATAAAACCTTATAAAATAGCATTTCGGTTTCTATTTTTTAATATTTTCATTGGATTCCGGATTGAATTGACATATTTGATATATATACTGTTGCATACAGCTACTGTTTCCTCCACTAATCAGAACAAATCTGCCAAAGCTCTAACTGAAATGTTCTTTAAGAACCAGTAGTGGTTCTTTTATGGTACTGGAGAGATACTGGGATTGGTCCATAAACCTTCTACTGGAAGTTCCTTTGGGAAAACAGTAGCAACCCTTCTATGGCAGTGTTTCTTAAACCCTGGAGCCCCCACCTTGCACGCTTTAGTGCTGATTCAAGTAATCAGCTAATTAACAAGCCAAGAGTTGCAGGGGTTGGGTTAAAGAAGGGAATCCATGAAAATGTACAGGAACACCAATTTATGGTATTGAACAGAAACTGGGAATCGGTCCACAAACCTTCCATTGAAGGTTTTTTTAAAAACAAACAAACAAACAAACAAACAAACAAAGAAAAAACAGTAGTGATTCTTCTGTAATATTAAACAGATATATTGTATATATATATTGTATATTGTAAACTGGTCCTCAGATCTTCCACTGAAAGGTTCTTCAGAAAATCAGTAGCAACCCTTCTATTGCTGTTTTTCTCAAACCTGTTTCTGGAGCCCTCCTGCCTTGCACGCTTTAGTGCTTCCTCTGCCCCCAACCCACCCGATTCAACTGACAACAGAGCCTGGGAATCGGTCCACAAACCTTCCATTTGAGGTTCTTAAGAAAACTGAAAGCTGTTCTTCTAAAGTACTGCCTCCAAAAAGAGCCACTTTGGCGTCTTCATTTTTAAAGAGTGAGTTCTACTCAGGTCTCTAGCAATACCTTTCCACCTAGTGTACCACCTCCAGCGCAAAGTCAATGACACACACCATGTTAAACCAATTCCCAGTTCGTGCTTCGTATCTACACCAACCCTCTAGACAACAGTAAGCTTGTGTGTGTTATTTAAGACCAGCGATTTTTACTGACATAACATATACTCCACACTCCCACCCCGCTATTAAAACATCAACATTTCAAAAGAGCTCACTGCCGCCATGCCATATAAAATGACAGTAATAGATGGCATTAGTCTGGACGACAGCATGGTTAATTTGGATCTTTGGTCGCTGTGATTGAGCGTAATTGTGTGAAAGCTGTGCGGCCAAACGCTGAGCCGTTGGGCAAAGAACAAGGGGCACAGGAGTTATTAAAAATAATGGAATACGCGCCAAGCTGTCCTAATAATCAATATAACTGATAACACTCTTCCTATGAACCACCCAGGCTCAATTACACACCGGCCCTGCCACTGTCGCGACACAGCTAACATGCGCAGCCATGTAACACAATAATTAAAGCACTGCAAAATAATTCAATTAGCTTTATCGGAGATGACATGTAAAATTAAATAATGACAATGTGTAATTGCTTTCAAAAAACGGTTATCTACGAGTAGTGGCAACGGAACTTACACACACTAATTGGGCTTTGCTTGGCTTACGTTCTCTAAATGCTGGAGAAAGGAGGGGAATGTCCTGTTGGCACTGATACAGGTCAACACTCTCTGGGTGGAGGCCAATGTCAATAGAGGTTGGCCTTTTCTGCTGAACTTAGAGCAGCTTCTGACAGTTTCTTAAAACGGTTAGCACCGCCAGCATATGCTGAAAAGGGAAAATGGTCCAAGATCACCTATGGGACCACGAGAGTTGATGATTTATGGGACGACGACTGGACATTGGGATCTGTCTGTGAAAATGAAACCCAGCCACAAAAGGTCACGACATTCTGAACTCCTCGTGAACACGTTTAGAGGGCTAATGGATAATTACGGCTTTTTTAAATGGGAGGTGAGGGTCCTATTGTCAAGCAATGGCATTTCCATTTTATAATCCTATTATACTGCACACTGTTGGCAGAGGCTTGAAATACTTGGCCGAACCCAATGGGACTTGACTATTCTTAGGTTTAACAGGGTTCAGACATCATTTCCCAAATAGCAGCCGGACTTGGGCTGGGTTATTGGACAAAGGCTGCAAGCTGCCTCTTTGTCATAGCAAGACCTTTCTGTAATAACTGGTGTGAAAATGACAGCAAGAGTAAATAGTTAGTCAACTGTCGAAGTCCGGATGTGATCGAATACAATCTTGTTGGGGTGAAGAAAGCGTTCAGAAAGGGGATACTTGGTAGGTACCGATTAAAACAATAGAGCCTTAAAGGGGAATTTCATACAGGTCTCGCCGCTCATGGCAGGACTTACAACTGGCATTTTCAGGAGAATAATGGAACTGCAAAACCTCTGGCCGGTCGCTAGATTTACCACCAATCAAGCATTAACCGAACTTCAGCAACCTAGTGTGCAGGATTTACAGGCCCAGCTGCAACGTCTGTGGGTAAATGTGCTGCAGGATGCCATACAGAACCTGTCTGCTTCCATGTCCAGCCTTATCTCATCTTGTAACCAGGCTACAGGAGCCCAACATGGAACTAGAGCCTCCTTGGTGGCACCTTCTCTTGGTGCATTATTTTTTGTCAAATGAGTGTAATTTTACTAAATTCACGATATACCAGATCATTCTGCTGCTGCCAAGAAACGATAAATATGGGGTGCTTAAATCAGAGGCTTTAAGTGCTGGCTTTGCGTGGCCTCTGTACAGGCGGACATGGAAAAATAGATGAGATACACCCTCCCACCTCCAAATATTAGTTTACTGCACACTACAGAGATCTTGCTCTCATATTAATTTTTATATGCGTCACATATAAGCTGTGAGACATTATTTCCCTTTAGGCGAAGGAGGAGAATAAATCATCATGTGTTGTGCAGCTTGGAGTCAAGACTTATTATTTTGGAGTACTCCTCCACAGAGGCTTAGCAGAAGGGTTGGATCATGACCAGTTTTTTCCCTCTAGTCTGCGATGCTGGAGAAAAAGCCAGTGGTGCGGATTCAATTCGACTGGCTTAAGGCTGTGATCAAGATCTGGCACAAAAGAAAGCCTGGTGGCGGATAGCGGGTGTGTGAGTGAGGGCTGTGAAATGCGAAGTTGCGAGGGGGTGAAGAGGGATGCTTTTCCTTGCTCTGCTATATTCTTCCAAGGATGCAGAAGTACAGTTCAAGCTCCGCAGCCCTGTGCCCTACCATGCGTGTAACAGGCCGATCCACCATGGACCAGCAACAACAACAACCACGTCCCTTTTCCAGGCCTTTCAATGTGATCCGATGAGGTTTGATAGGCAACAGCGCCAGAAGGTGGCTGCCACCTTGTTTTCACCTATCTGGCTTTTGTTCTCTGTTCATATTACTGAGAAAACACTGTGAAGAGGAGTGACCCTCTCCCTGTCCTCTGCAGGTCTGTCAAAACAGTTATGCCTCGGCCGATCAGGAGAACATTCTGGAAATTTAGCAATTTTATTGAGCAATTTCTTTAAAATAATCAAAACACATTAAAAGATAACCCAACAACCCATTAAAAGAAGACATTAAACAGAAACACATGCACATCCTCCAGATAGAGCATGCAGTCCAAAGTATCCTGGGAGTTGCAGTTTAGGCCATGACTATGGAAAGAAGCAGCTTCGGTTGGTACGTCTTCACACACGTTCAATTAGCACGTCAAGCTGGTGTGGTGTAAGATCATGACACTGGATCCATCACCACAAACGTCTATTGCCTATTAGCATGTAAAGCTGTAGTCTACCAGAACCTGGAATTAAAATCTGTCTCTATGCAAAGCTAAGCTGCAAAGAAATAAAGAAACAGAAGTATGTTGGATATTTGTAGCCTAAAAGGAATTTGTTCAAGGAAAAATTATCCAAATTTCAATCAAAAATATTAACACAGTCATTCGGAGGTCTTATCTGAAATGAAACTCACCAACTCTGATATATTTACAATGGTAGAGATAAGGACGGGGGGTTGTATTGACTACCATACAAATAAGGATATCTAATCTACTGTGCATTTATGGCATTTAGCTGACACTCTTATCCAGGGTGACGTCTAGGGTGGGCCAGAATAGCGTTAGGAGTCTTGCCCAAGGACTGTTATTGGCATAGTTGCCCAGACTGGACAAAGGTATTGGAACACCAGCTCATTCATTATTTCTTCTGAAATCAAAGGGATCAAATTGATCTGCTTTTGTTCGGGAATGGGAAACACATGAATACACAGAATATACAGAAGCTGAAATAATGTATACCAATGATATTTTCCATTAGCTAAATATTCTGCATCTGAAATCATTTGGCAAAAAAAGTACTTAAGTGAGAAGACTGATGAGAATTTCTGATCACCTGAAATTTCAGCAACTGAAATTATTCACCCAAAAAAGGTAAACAATCACATAAAATGCTCCTAAATTTTTGTTTTTTATAAACCCACCCTTAAGGTGAAATCCTATCACAACCACTATAAACAGAGTTTGTCTCTGACTCGTCACATCAAATGACTCCAAATGACTGAGGTTAGGTCTTCAATTAATTCAATTTAATTGTGCAGGAATTTGAGCAATCGAGAAGAGACACGGTGGTGCTTGCTGTTCTTTCCACTTCTTGCCAATCTGACTGGAAATAAAGGGAAGGAGCTTACTGTGAGTGGTGGGATCACCATGCCAAGCCCAGTGCTTATGCTTCCATAGCAGTGGAGTCCTTTGCTGGAGACCTCCAGAGGCCAGACTGACTCTCACTTACCGTTTATCTGGCCACTGTATGCAGTTCTCTAACTGGTGTTTACATTCAACAACACTTGCAGATGCACAGCAGTATTCGTACAGGTGACTTATGCTGAGATGTGACCACACACTATAAACAGAGACCTTCATTGAAAAAGATCCTTGAAATAAAACCAAGAGATTTCAAGTGATTTCAATGTGCTTTCAATTGTGTGCTGCTGGATTGAGGGGTTAGGGAGGAAAGCAGGGTACAGAGAGGAGGGATGAAAATAAATATGAGGGAAATAAGGTAGGAGATGAAAAGTAAACAAACACAAATCCCATCCAGTCTGTTGGTGGCATTTTTATATATATATATATATCTCCCCGGTTTCGTTCTGCTGTGATTGACCAAATGTGAGAAAAACACACAACACACACAAATGCATCACACAAATGTTCATAATGGAGCAACGCATGGATTAAGTGGAATAATGGATACATGACTGAAGACGTTGATAAGAAATGGAAATTCAGTGAGATGGCAGTCGTTTTTGTGGCAAAGTGTTGGGGTGTGTGTGGGGGGGGTGTGTGTGTGTGTGAAGAAGTGAGACATGCAACGTCTTTCCCTGTTCCACTTTCACACATATAGAAAAATGGTGATCGAGGAGAGGGAGAAAGAAAAGCTTCTCACGATCAATGAGAAAAAATCTATAGTGCTGTCCAGATCCTCCTTACCCACCCACCTCTCCATGTCCTTTCCATCCAAACAACCATATGCTAGAAGCCTCAAGCAGTCGTTTAATTAATTCATTTTATCAGAGGTCAAAGTCATATCGACGACCAGTCTGCTGGTTCTGAAGGTGTGGTACATTGGTTTGAATGACTGGAAGACGAGGAGAAGTATGTGTATGAAGGTACTGAGACCGTTCCAGTGGATCAGGGAAACACAGTACAGAATTGGGGGAACATACTGGCTTGTGCAGTGCGCTGGTTGATCTCGTTGGTAAAGGCTCCAATGCCCTTGCTGGAAATGGCCGCCAGGGAGAAGCTGTACTCTGTGTTTGCTTGCAGACCTTCCACCGTGTAAGAGGTCCTGGGCTCAAAGTTCATCTTTTCCTGTTAGTGCAAGAGACTGGATTACTTGCTATCTTTACGTAGACAGACCGGACCAGTTAAATTGTTTTTCATTCCAGAATACACACACGCACACGCACACGCAAACACACACACTTATTTATTTATTTTCTCCCATAAACACATCCCCTTGGAGCTATAAGGTTCTATCTGCATTCTGAGCAGTTTTGAGATATTGCGCCTTAAAGTCTTTATGGTGACACTGACACATATGGAGATAGAACCTTCATCTTTTCTAGATAAAAGGTCTCAAATCCCATACAACTTAGAAACACCTCACATAATGTAAATTAGTCAGAGAACATTAATATGAAATAACTCAATTTTGATCAAAATGTCAGATAGAACCTTTCAGTTCCAAGGGGACGAGCTGTAAAATGTCACATTTTATATTAATAATTTATTTACATTTTTTTAATTTTTATTTTAATGTTGATTCTGTCAGATTAGTGATTTTTTTTCAAGCTCAAAATGATATAATATAGTTGAAACATATACATTTGTGTATGTTAAGCTGCACCAAATTGCAAGCTGACATCAGAAAACGCCACCTCAACACAGCATATCAACACAATGCAGTCTTTCTGTTTCTGAAACATCAGGGGGGGCATTTCATTCTGCTTTGTACCTTATCACGCCGGTCCAGATGCAGGGTCCCCACCACTAATAAGCAGGAGTCTCACCTGTTTGCTATTCTTGGCTGCTTTGTAGATAAGCTCATAGCTCTTCACGGGCTCTTTAGAAGCGGGTGTGTCCCAGACCAGCTCGATGCTCGTGTCTCTCACTTTGCCCACCCGCAAGTTCCCCGGCTGGCCTGGCACTGAAGGGGAGTTTATAAACAGGTCAAATGATGTTCATTAATACTTACAGGAAACTTTGTCATAACCTTAGAAACATGAACAACTTCTTTTAAGTCAAAGTCATATTTAAACTGAGATTTGTGAGGTTGTGTCTTCAATTCCTGTCCATTTGTGTCCTCAGGACCTAACGCCTGGACAGGTAAACAGGATAAGCAATTTTGAAATTTGAGCGTCAATAAGAGTAAAGGCCTCTTCACACCAAGTATGTTTTATTTTGGACTGAAAAAACGGATCTTTTTTAACGTAGTGGATTATTATTATTAAAAGTCTACCAGACAAGAAAATCTGTCATCTAGTCATCATTTTTATAGTCAGCATTCTGATGATTATATAAGCTTTCTGTAGCTTTTTCTGCTACAAATAGGATGAGCTGTTTTTCAGTCATCTAGATGTTCATTGGTCTGCACCAACAACAACAAAGCTCTGATTGGTCATTCTGATTTTAATGCATCTCTACAGTGCAGAAAAGCAAGCGATTTTGCACAAATTTTCTGCAGTGTCGCAGTTTACTTCTGTAAAATTGTGTCTGTTGAAATCGGATTCAGTGTGAAAGAACCTTTAATGGACCTCATTCATGAACATTTCGTAAAAACATGCAACATTAAGCTGGTGTTTCCTGTTTCTAGTACTGTAACTGTAACCTTTGGTTCATACTTCAGGTGGACACAGTCAAGCCAATGTGTGTAAGGCCAAAAGGCCGGGTGCAGGAGCCGCAAGAAACCTTGAGAGGAACCAAGGCTCAAGAGAGGAACCCATCCTCCTCTGGTCAACCACCTTCAGCCAACTTCAACAAGCAGGCCCAGGTGAGTGTGTGTGATCAGTGCGTGTTCAGACTAAAGTGCTGTGGACCCTAAAAAAAATTTGAATTCACATTGAATTCACGTTTTAACTTGAGGGGAACTCTTCGTAACATCACTTTCACCCAATTATTGCTGCAATGCCAAAATTCCCTTCCAGCGTTGTGCTTGATCTGATTTGTGCTACAGGGTGACCCCAGCTCTGGCTTCAAAGTATGCAGTCACCAGGGATGGAAGCACAAGAGGTATGAACATCGAGCAATGTGGATGGTCCAGCACTTCTGCACACGCTGTGCTGCGGCCTCATGAAGTATGAACCAGCTTTAACCCTTATTCATAAACAGAAACGAAAAGAGTCTGAGAGTAATCTCACGCTCAATCCGCTGCATTACAAAGTGTACAAAATTCAGGTTTAAATCCTTATGTCAGCTTTTAAGCTTTATACTCAACGGGAGTCAGAATATGGCAGGGAATCGGCAACTTGCAAACCAATCAGCATCATGTATATGTAGAGTGATGATGACAGGATTCAGTAAACAGGAAGTAACGTACACAATGTAAAAATTCGACCTAGTGTGAAAGGGCCTTTAATTTGTCTCATTCGTGAAACCTCCATAAAAAACCTCCATCAGCAAACTGCAAGTAAACTATAAGTAAAACTGACCTTCAAAGTTTTCCAGCAAATTCACAAACTCTGTGGAAAAACAGATTTATTCGTAGAATCTCTGACATTTATATCCAGCCACTCACCACCAGGCAGAACTTTCACATGCACAGGATCAGAGAAGGGTCCGTCTCCAACGGAGGTAAATGCCAGCACACGGATGGTGTATGTTTCAGATGGTATCAGGCTCTGAATGGTTGTGATCACGCTGTCCTGTACATTATGAATCTGCCAGTTGCTCATTGGCTGAGATGGGTCCATGGTGTAATAAACACGGTATCCCTTAATCTGGCCATTAGGCTCCTCTGGCTCCTCCCACCTCACGATCACTGTGTTTTGCGAGATGATTTGAGCCTGGATGTTGCGAGGTGGACTGGCCGGAGCTTGCTCCCCGGTCCTAGCTTCCACTTTGTTGCTGGGGGGGCCTTGTCCAATGGTGTTGAATGCAGATACACGTATTTCGTACTCTGTGTTGGGGTACAGGCCTCCGATGCTGTAGCGAGTGGTGGTGATGCCATCCACCGTCTCATACTTGCTGTCTGGTGATTTGGCACGATACTGGATGATGTAGTAGGAGACGGGGTCAGGGTTGCCTGAATCCCAGGTGATGGTAACACTGGTTGCTGTGGTTTCTGTGACGATGGGGGTCCCAGGAGCTCTGGGTAATGCTGTGATCAAAGAAGTGGGAAGTATTACCACTCTACCAAAGAGGTAAATACAGAAACACAGTAACATCTGAGCTACAGTTCAAATAATATACAACAGATGGTGTCTTCAAACTTAACCAATTAACCTAAAACAGGTCTATTTGAACCAAAAATTGTTCAAACATTATAAAACCCATCCAACTTTTATTTAATTCTTAGAAGTCATCTGCAACAAAAGTGCTTAATGTATTATGGGGAATTTCACCCGTATTTGAACATACCTGCAAAATTAAACTATTCAGTCTGCCAGAGACATGAGTTGGGTGAAAAAGTATGTGTGTGTGTGGGGGGGGGGGGGCAGTTACCCAACCCCATTAGGAATCTCCCCATCACATACAATGGAAAACACTAGGAGGTTGAAGACAAGCACATGCCTCCTCTGATACATGTGAAATCGGCTACCACCTCTTTATAAAATCACTGCTATTGCATCACTGCTGGGCAGCCAACAAGCTCAGAGGAAAGTGCTGTGTCCCCAGTTCCAATACAATGGCTACCAGACCCCTATCCTGACCAGCATCATGCTGGCTGCGCTATCTACCCACCCGGGGAGAGCACGGCCAATTTTGCTCTCTCTGACTCGACGGAAAGCAGCATAACTGCTTAGTCACTCAGAGCCCCTTAAAGATTTTTTAAAACATCATCCGCATCACAGGTTTGAATCCCGGGCCATGCCATTGCCTGAGTCTGAAAGAACATGGCCAATTTTGCTCTTTCTTGGTGGGTAGATGGTGGGAGGACAGAGGTGGTTAGGTGAATAGATATCGCTATGAAATTTAAAGCAGCGTTTCTCAACCCAGGTCCTGGAGGCAACCCCTACACTGCATATTTTAGAGCTTTCCCTGCTCCCACCACATGTGATTCAATTAATCAGCTCAATAACAAACCTTCAGAGAAGCAGGGGGTGTAAAAACTACGTGCAGGGAAGGGTTGCTTCTAGGACCAGGGTTGAGAAACCCTGTTAGAGCACCATCTACCCATCAAGAGGGGGGGTAGATAATGGGGTCCTAATGGGGTTGGGTAATTGGCACAAATCCACAATTACAGATATAAAAGACATAGATTTCAGAACTGAAACATTAGACTTTTTTTTTTAACTTTTTTTTTTTAAGCCTACAATGAACCTGCCGACAATCCCTTAATCCCTGATTTGTTGCTTGCTGTTAATATTAAAATTCAATCAAAACATGGTTAAAAAGTTATATTCTATTGCTTCTCCGCCAAAAGACAAGCGCACCCTGCACAACATCCTGCTTACATTTAACGATAACCTGAGCCACAGCTTCAATTATGCCCAGGCTGCTCATGGCCACACAGGTGTAGTTGGCCGACTCACGAACGCCATTCAACTCCAGAACATTCCGTCCCACTGGCATCTCATCTTCGGGTGTCAGGTCTTCCGAATTCAGCATCCACTTCACATAGGGCATGGGGGATCCCACCGCCACACAAGTAATATTCACACTGCCCCCTGGCATGATCTCATGACTGGAGGGCAGGATGGTGAAACGAGGGGGCACTCTGCGAACTGCAGCAGAAAACAGAAAAAAGAAACAGACACAGATAACAATAATGGCAAACAAACATGTGGGGGTTCATACACAGTAGATTTTTGTGGACATAGTTGAGGAGCTGACCAGTAGGATCAGCAGAATGAGCACATATCATTACACTTAAAAGGGCATGTTGCTAAAAATAAAGGAATAGTACCAGACAGTGTGGTATAGTGATATAAAGCATAAAATAAGTGAATATGACTTCAGATTCAAGGAATATTACAGGAAATGAAAGGTCAACCAGTGGGTGTAATAAACTAACACCATCTAAGCTGTGTAGAGACTCTGTGGGTTTAAAGGCACAGCAATCCTTGAAGTTTGCCATTTCAGGTAGTATTAATGTTTTGCAAAATTCCTGGCATCAAATATAAATAACCATACAAAGAGAACTTCCAGAGCTAACGTCCATCAACTCAACATTCCTTATAGCCTCTGCATCAGTGGGTGGGCTCACTTGTTGTATGGTTGATTACTGCCAATATGCATATTGTCACTGTCCTGCAAAAACCTTCTATATCCTTTTTTGCCATTTTCATAATATAAATCTAGCCATTGTTCTTTATATCTTGTCCAAATTCCAGTATGATTGGACCAATAGAAATGCTCCAAAATGTCTGGAATACATTTCTCTTACACTGAAACATGAAACATGTTTTTCCTTGTCCTGCACTGCAAACCATATAGGACACCACAGCAACCATCTGGCAATCACTTAAGATACTACAGAAACCAGTAAACAACACAACAGCAACCATCCAGAATACCACAGCAATCAACTATTTTGCACATACCTAGCTAAAACATAGCTATGGTGTTGCTACGTGGTTGCTATAGTGCTGCTAATTTGCTGTTAGATAGCTATATTAAATGGTTGCTATGGTATCATAGATAGATGATATGATGGTAACAAGTGGGCTCTATGGTATTTTGCTAGATGACTACTAAATGGTTGCTATGGTATTGATATGTAGTCGCTATGGTGTTACTAATTGGTTGTTAGATGGTTACTAAATAGTTGCTATGGTAGCCCAAATGTTTGATGTGATGTTAATAAAGTGTCTCATTGTTATTTGCTAAGTGTATTTATGGTATTAATAATTGCTGTAATGTAATAATAATAATTTGCTATATGGTTACTAAGTTATATCCCAGGTGTTTAATATATGCTGCTAAGAGTTTGCTATGAAGTTGCAAAGTAGTTGCTATGGTATCCAAGTTGGTTTGCATTGCAGAACCATAATCAACACACAACTCTCTCTCTCTCTTATGTTTCAATGATGTTTCAATTTCAATTTCAAAACAGACAATGTTTTTCAAGTGTAGTTTCCATACACTCTCCGAGCACTTTATGAGTAGGTTCTCCTTTCGCTCTAGAAACCTCAGTTCTTCAAGGCATGAATTCCACAGGATTTGGGAAAGACTCATTTGAGATTCTCCACCATGTTAACATACATGATTGAGGAACACAATCCCTCATATTTTCATACTGCTAACATCTCATTCTATGTTCTAATGGATTCAGATCCAGTGATTTGGAAGAACCAGGATTGAAGAACGCTGAACTCAGGAACTGTCATGTCCATAGATTTGTGCTTTTGGCACCAAAGTCGGACCCTAAAGCAGAAATCCAGCTTCATCATACCAGCCACGTTTCTCAAGTCTTCAGATGTCCTTCTGAACCCAACGTGATCTTTCGGAGCTCCTCTTCTGCTCACAGTTGTACAAAAGCACCACTTTTGCTGCTTTTCAGACATGACAATTTCTGCACAGTTTGTGTTGCTCATCCTCTAGTCCTCCACCAGTGCTCACAGGACACTGTTGGCTGCATATTTCCGGTTGGTGGACTGTTCTCAGGCCAGCACTGGGATTTAAACACTCCAGCAGCAGTGCTGTGTCTGATCCACTCATACCAGCGCAACACATAGTAACACACCACCACCATGTCAGTGTCACTGTAGTGCTGAGAATGACCCAACAGCCACATCAAACCTGCTCTGTGGTGGTCCTGACCACTGAAGATCAGGGCGAAAGGAGGGTAATAAAGTATGCAGAGAAACAGATGAACTACAGTCTAATTATAGAACTACAAACATAAGTCAAAATCATTGAGATTCCATTTTTCCTTCATTCTGAATCTTGAATCTGCTGGTCTGAAACGGCATGATCTAATGCATGGCGCTGCTGCTTAATGATTGGTTCATTAGATAACTGCATGAATGTGTAGGCGTACAGTTGTCATAAAGTGCTCGATGAGGGAATGGATCGCCTTAATGCAGCATATTTAAAAAAGACAGCGTTGCAGTTGCATTTATGGAGCAGCTAAGACAGAAATAAAACATGAAATATACAGATATAAAAGCTGTTTTCAGCCTGTAAAATAAACACTAGAGGCTTCCTTCTCTGTACCAATTTATGCTCAGGAATTTTGGAAAAACACTACACCACCATCATCATCTCAGTCGGGGAGCGAGGCAGAAAAACAATAATGGACCATTTTTTAAGAAGCCTGCCATTTCACTGAGCAGCTGATTCTAAGTCACCTATCCTTGCGTCCCCACAGCTTTCACTGCACAATGGCAAACGTCAATAGGATCTGTGTGCCTTTAAGGTAAAGATCAGCTACAGCTCCAATCAATAGGTATAGATATGGACTCCACCAACACTACAGGCTTTTGGGGGGCGTTTCTCCTCTACAGAGCACACTGCACAGGAGTTTTGAGGAGACTGCATGAGGGAGACTGACCCCATGGGTCTGTTGCATGCCTGGATACACAGGAACAGTTGGACCACAGTTGGAGGGAAGTAAGGTAATGGGACAGGGTTACGGGAAGGAACCGTCTGCGGTTAAATACTGAGCGTAATTTCCCCAAATCCAAATTGCACAAGAGCTACACGGCTGATGTAGCTAACAAACATTGGAAGCTTTTAACACCATACATTGTATGTCCAACTGTTTGAGGACTGGACACCCATTCCAATGAATGCATTCAGCTACTTAAAGCTGATCCCATTGCTGACACAGATGTTACACAGATTGTCTAGCCCCTGTAGAGAAGTACTGCCAGAACAGGACTCTGGATCAAATAAACATGAACTCACTGGCATAGTGCCTGCCCTAAATGAAAGCATTGGATAAGGGGTTTAAAGCCCCCTAACACTGAGCTGTGGAGCAGTGGTACTGTGCACTCTTGAATAATGGTGCTCCATCCAATAGCTTTGGGATTGTTGTTGAATGCATTCAAATCCTCACAGCAATGTTCCAAAATCTAGTAAAAAGGCTTCCCTGGATAGTAGTTACTCCAACAAAAGCAGAAGAAACTATTTATAATACCCTTGAAAAAAAAACAGTGAATGAACAGGTGTCCAAATATTTTTGTCCATATTGTGTAGAAGCAGTTATCATTATTCATGTCCAAGTGGTTCAGCCATCTCTAACAAACTTGCTTATGTGGTTTATGACCTTGCATGATATTGACCACAACTGTAAATTCATAAAGCACAATACCAGATTCATCATGATGTAAAGAAGAAACTGAGATTTAATTTTTGATCCCAATTTTTTTCCTAGTTGTAGACTATTATACTATTATACCAGCCATTCAACTTCTATAAACAATAAACTAGCAGATTAACGCTACACAAAAGTCGTGGTTTAGACTTCATGGTTTGGTACGTTTATAGTGCAATGGGGGAAAAATCACGTAAGACTAACCCAGATTACTTTTAATTTTTTAAATTTAATTTGAAAAGACAGTTGTGCAATTTATAATCTGTTCCATCCAGTGCTGTACAGCACCTCCTGAGGTAGTTAATAAAGCCTGTAATGTGCAGGAATTAAGCATGTGTACACATTCGCTTGTTGTGTTTCAGCGCATACACACACACAAATGCTTAAAATATCTTCCTTGTCCAATCATCACCATTATTCCATGAGTTGAAATAAGATGTTAAGGTCAGAAATTCGTCAAAATATAAACTGTAGTGGTTTATAGGTTTCATTTAAAACCCAAAGGTGAGAACATCGGAAGATAAAGAATAAAGAGAGACACAAAATGAACATGTTTTTCTGTCTCTACATGTGACAGCCAGAGCAAGAAAGGTGAGAGAGAGAAGGGGGGGGGGGAGACAAGACTATAGTTACCATAACAATACTCCTAAACCACTACAGTTCCCACAAAACCATGTAAATCCAATGGCTTAGAGGTTAATGTTTGCAGGTGGTATGTGCTTTTGCAAAGACAATATTCAACCTACCGTATTTTCCGGACTATAAGCCGCACCGGAATATAATACGCACCCGCAAATTAAAAAAACAAACAAACAACAAAACTGTAAATTAACATATATAAGAAGACAAAGCTGCACCTCATTATAAACTGCATGGTTTAAAGCGTGGAAAAAAAGTAGCGGCTTATAGTCCGGAAAATACGGTAATAGCAACTGTGTGCACCAAACCATGACCCCCGTACTGTGACAATTCAGTACAAATAGGTGCATTTTTACACCCATACTATAAATCCTAGTATTTCATCTACACTTTTAGATAATATTGTCTCATATAGAGTCAGAAACCACATAAGCAATTACAGATCACTTTACTGAACAGGGTTTGAGGAGTTGCCGTTTAGACCGTGGAAAGTGGCAGACATATGCTTCCATTGTTTGTCAGCTACAGAAGCCACACAGCTCCACTACAAACCTAAAGAAGTGAACTTCAGACACCAAACCTGTCTTGTCTAATTTGTGCTAAGGAGACTAGATTTTGCACGAAACGACTCCTAATCTAAAGTGACAAAGTTACATTTGCATGTAGGCCTACATCAAAGCTTCTTATTTCTAGGGCACCAAAACACAGGATTAGTAAAATAACGAACACCCAAAGCGCTTTGTGTGTGCTGTGTAATGCAGAACACAGCTTGTGTTGTGTTTATGCTGTTCACACTAGGCCCTAACACACCGCGAGGCAAGTTTCCTCACTCCTGCAGACTCTGACACTCAAACAGAGAATGACTTTACTCTCTCCTGGCAGCTCGAGCTCAGTCTGAGCAAATAAGTAAATAAACAAATAAATAAATAACAAGAGAACAAAAGGAGGAGGAGAGAAAATCGAAAAGTTATGCTAATCCACTCACTTGACGCGAGTGCTGCCAAACCTGTGTGAGAGGGTAGAGATGGAATGGAAGGAAAAGAGCAAGCAGAGGCGGAGGAGAAGGTGAGAGAAAGAGAAGAACTGAAAGGGGCAAGGAAAGAGAAAAAGGCAGGAGAGCAGCTTGTGCGGGTGAGAGAGGGAGAGAGAGAAAGAGAGAGGGACACAGAGAGAGTGAGCTGAAGACAGAAGGGGAGAGAATGGGACAATGAGGGTGAGAAACGAATGGAAAATGTGAGGTAGAGAGAAAGAGAGAATGGCAGAGTGAGCTAAAGACAGATAGGTGCAAGAGGAGGAGACAGTGAGAATGGGTGCCCAACAGGGTCACTGAAGGGACCAGGAGGGGTTAATCACGGGCCTCATCTTGGTTGCACACTGCTAATGGAGCCTAAATGAGTCTATGTGAGGTCAAGGTGGGATGTAATGATGGGTCCCATTTGGGAAGCTGGATCCCAAGTGGATCCCAGTAACAGCACATGTACAAACCCAATTAGATCCCATGCCCACCTTGAACCCACCTAGCCCACGTTCCAGCCATGTGAGCCCTACATGAGCATTTTGACTGGGGAGAGAGAAAATGAATGTGTATGAAAGAGAGATAGCTACTCAGAGAGAGAGAGAGAGAGAGAGAGAGAGAGAGAGAGAGAGAGAGAGAGAGA